>CM046879.1:372526283-373126283 GCA_025667525.1 Glebionis coronaria | reverse complement strand
GATTAATGTGCTTGATGACTTTACCGTCTCCGACAATCCTCTATTTGAGTCTTCCACTGATAATCCACTCTTTGAAGATAATGTGGATGATTCTCTCGCTACTTTGGACGCTTCTTCCATGTATGATTCTACACCGGTCTTTGATGCTTATGATGATGATGATTCTAGCTCAGATTCGGATGATTTTGATCGTACTTCTGAGTATCCCGAGCTGCCCACTTTCGATGATTTTGATGAGGCTGATACTCTATCGAGCGATTCTTCACATGATGAAGATCCTCCGCCATCACTCGATCCTACTTTGGATGATTATTCATTTGAGGAAGATTTCTCTGAATTTCTCAACACATACTTCCCTCATGAGAGTGATGCTCCTCCTTTGGACTTTGAAGATTATCGTCTTGATCCTACTTTGGATTTGAAGAGCATTTTGTCCAAGGAGAAGAAACCGGTCGACACCGAAATCCGTTGCACTTATGATTTAACACCTCTTTGTCCCACTTCTAAGGACGAGGTTGTGCTTCTTTGCGGATCTTCTTCACACTCGGCCGAGCCTGAGTGCTATTTTCCCTTGAAGGAAAAGGTGTTCGACCCCGGTATTGAAGTCTTTAAGCCATCTCAATATCCACCTGATGAAATAAAAGGAAAACTCTTTGGAAATTTTGAAGACATGCTTCCACCACTTCATCCTTGCTTCTACTGTGCTCCATCACAGCTTAAGGGAACCCTGCCACTTCTCTTTTGGCTTGCCTTGTTTGCCTTAAGCTCTTGCTTATTGATGGATGAAAACTATGTCTTTGATCCTGGTGGATATGACTTATGCTTCTTCCGTTGATGATCAAGGTCGAGTCAGGCTCACGACTCGGTTAACAAAAACCAAGCGCTTCTTGGGAGGCAACCCATGTATCTATCTTTTCGCTTTCTTTATCATAAGTGTAGGGGGGACCCTTTGGATTGCTATTTCCTCTCTTCACTTCTTAATCAGGGATTCGAGCTTCAATGATCCACTCTTGATGATTCTTGACGACCCGTGATTCCGTGTTCCATTATCCCGGTTCTATCCTAAACTCTTTTCGATTCACTATTTTATATTTTCTCAATATTAAAATAGGAATCTCTTTAGTTGTCTTTTCCTTAGCGAGATTTAAACAAAGTGCACAATGTCCTAAGTGTAGGGGAGTTTCCTCCCACATGCTTAAACATTGAGGACAATGTTTATCTTAAGTGTAAGGGGGACTTCTATCGAAGTTAAGTGGACTTTTCCTTGTATTTGTCCTCATTTTAACCTAAAAATCAAATTTTCGACATTTTTCAAAATTTTTGATCTATTTTGGCCTATTAGTTTTTCCCTTTTGTATAGTTATTTTCTTTCTTTGCTAGAATAAATCTTTGAATAAGTGGTTTTAATTTTCAAACATTGTGAATCTTTTGACTCAATCCGAGTTTACTCTAGCTAGTATCCTTAACGTGTTTAAGTCAAGTTTTGCTAGGCTTTTATATAGGGAGCTATAAAACGCGAAAGTCTTAACTCTCAAGGGTTAAGAACAAGAACTTTTCGCAAGTTCCTATAATTGATCCTAGAGAGTCGTTTATTAAGGGAACTTTAAAATGCGATTTCTTAACTTGAAAGAGTCTAAGAATTTGCAAGATCCTATAGGCGACTCGAAAACCCAAAACTTTGATTTAATAGGCTAAGCACCCACGAGTCTCATTACTTGAGATTTTAAACTGTGGAGAACGAGAGATGATACAGCCAATTATAAGTCCGGTATTCTTTCGTGAATTTATGTGAGTTAATTATAAGCCTATTCTCCCATCGCTTGCTAATAAATTTATCTGCTAATAAATAAGGTTGTACGAGTTGAAAAGTTACTTAGCTTCTAGCCCAGATCGTTTAAAAGTTGCTCGGTATGGATTAGAGTTCATAGCCAAGGCATAACTTATTGAAGCGGGACGCGAAGATTGGCGAGTCCGAAAAGGCCCTAACAAGGCATGAGGGCTATGTTTTGTTGCTAAAGATCCAAAGTGATGTGAAGAATCATTTATCGAAAATCAATATGAAGGATCGAGACACACGACGAAAAGCAAAACTCCCCAAAAGTCATGGAGAAGTGTATCCGAAAAGACCCTAACAAGGTATGAGGATAAATAGATCCAAGTCATAAAGGAGGCGGATCGTTGTATATCAAAGTCCAAAATAAAGATTGGAGAAAAATGAAGAAGTCGTGGTCCAAGTATGAATCTCTCAAAACTTCAAGTGAAGAAATTCCTATATGAAGAGAAGACCATTATTTCATGAACGTCTCTCAAGATTTGAAGTATGAAGTCGCTGCCAAATATCGGTCCGAGAAAGGTCTCAAATCGCGAAGCGAGTTATACCAAGATATGAACTTTATGAGGTCCCGAGAAGCAGTTTTAAAAGATTTGGTCCTTTAGCTAACTATTGATCAAATCGTGCACTTTATTTTCAGACTAAATAACTATCGAAATAAGTCAAACAATGCATCCTCGTGATCATTCAAGACAACAATAAAATATAAGAGATACCCCTAGGAATAAGGGAGTCTAAGTGAGTAATTGGCCCACATGAATTCGTGTTAGTCTACTAACTTATAATAACAATGATCTCGTTTTTAAGCTTGGTTTGGAGAAAGTGAAAAGTTGAGGATGATGATTATTCATGACATTTTAAAAACCAAAGGTATGCTTTTGATTTCTTTATTTCGTATGATTTTAATTTTCTATCTTTAATAAAGGCCAACGTGGATTAATTATGATGAAAAATGTAATCTTGCTTTGTAACTAATGCATTGCATGAGGACATTGCAATGGTCAAGTGTAGGGGATTTGATAGGTGTGTAAACACCCATCTTTTCTACCACTTAATTACAATAATAACCGGACCAAAACGTGTATTTTATGTCTTTTATGTCGAAATTATGCGTGGTTTGTGTTTTTGTTGTGATTTAGGATGAAAAGGTGAAAAGTGGAGAAAACACGGACATTCACGGGCATTTACGGACTTTTATTGAAGAAAAGGATGAAAGACGAAGTCAAGAAGTCAAGAGTGCAAAAAGAACGGAAGTTCACGACCAATTCTGAAGATTTATCGAAGAAAAAGTCAAAAGACGGAAGTTTATCAAAAGCCGAAGAATTCAAGTCTATTTTATTGAAGAATTTAAAGACGAGTTCGAAGAAATCCCGAAGCCAAAAGTCCCTTAAGTCCAAGTTTAAAGAAGATTAGAAGAAAAGGACTAATGACGCAATTAATGAAGAATTAAGAAGAAAGGGACTTAATCTTGCAATTAAAAAGAAAGGAAGGAGGGGAGGAAGCTTCCTTAATCCTCCCCTATATATAGCTTAGGATGTTTATTCATTTACTCTTGTTGGCTAGAGTGACACTAGTTCTTCCACATTTACTTTTAATGCACCTTTAATTACTTGCACCTTTAATTACATGTTTTGCACCTTAATTACCTTTTAATTCCAAGTAAGTTTTTAATTTGTGTTCTTTAAATTCTTGTCTTTACCTTTCCTTATCATTTGATCAAGTTCTTTTTATCTTTCTCATTCTACTTTTCTCTCTTTTTGATTCGGTTACAAGTTCGGATTAAGCAAGATTTGCTTAATCCATTTGCTTATTTTGATTAAAGTCTCGTCCTTTTTAATTCCTCATACAAAATAAGCCACGAGATTGACAACCTTGTGTGCTTATTTGGTATTTTGTTTTAGTGTTTTGGAAGTTTTCTTTAAAGTTTTGATTTTTAAGTTTCGATTTCATTTAAGTTTCGTCTTTTAAAGTTTGAAAGATTTTAATTTTTTAGCTTATTGCTTCGTTTTGATTTTACTTCATTAAAGTTTTTGGTCACGGCTTATTAGAAGTAGCTTATTTAGTACTTGTGCTTATTACGAGTTTGGATTCCATCAGAAAGCAAGGGTTTTCTCCACATTGCGACGGCTAGCAACACCACATTCCGATAGTGACAGTATTGGCCTAGGGTTTTGCATTCCGATCCGGGATTGCGATAGAGTGAATTACCCCCTTATTCCAAATCAAGGTTCCGATCGCACATTGCGACGGCTCTTAAGGTTTCACTTAAACGAAGTGCTGCCCAATTTTCCTTGGCCACATTCCGATAGGTACATTCCGACAGGTTACATCTTGGTATTACGATCTGAACTTTGCGATCGGAACATCATTCCGATCTGGATTCATTTGACATTCCGATAGGGGGTGTGTTCATTCCGATGGTAAGTTGATCGGAATACATTCCGATGGTGGGTATACTCTTTATACTTTGTTTTGTTTAATTTTTAGTTTATGTTTTTTATACTTTGTCACGCTTTAATTTTTAGTCATTTAATCAAGTTACTTTCCGTCACGCTTTTAAATATCGCACCTTTCTTTTAAATTAGACTTAGATTTTAATTTCACGCTCTTTTAATACTTGCCCTTTACTTTAACGACATTTACTTTTAAGTTTTGCACATTTAGATTTAAAAACAACCAAAAATATTTGTTCCACCAAAATAAAACTGAGTCACACATAGAAAGCTTAGATCAATTCAATCAGAACACGAGAACGATAATTTTTATACGGGCCAAATAGTTCGTATTAAACATGCACACCTAAACTAACCGAATTACTATAAAACCAACAAGACTCAAGTTACAAAAACGCTTAAACAATCCCTAGCAGACCTACTATTGTGAAAAACTCATAATATAAGAAACGAAACTTTTCTTGTTTTTTATGAATTTTGATGAAACAAAAGCTGAAGACAACTACCTCTACCCTTATATAACTGATGCCATCAAAATCTAACTTATAACCTAAGCCTGGAGTGGACCTAAAGCTAATACCAAACACTATTATAACTAGCAGAATTGAAAATTAAAGCAACATGACCTTAAATTAAGGAAAGACTATAATCCAAATGAGAAAAATAAGAAATTACAATAACAAATAAGAAGAGATAAACAATAGATAAAAATAATCAAGCACATAAGCATAGAGATTTAAACTAATCAGTTGGAGGTGGACAAAAAAATGTAGAATTAAGAAGTTTTCTTACAATAGGTTCAAGCAATAATATCTAACCAATCTTGTTGTATGCACCCTTAATAACTCCATTTTACCATCTTAATACCACCTTTCTACCAGCTTATACCCCACGACTTATAGCTTCTCACCCAAATCAAGTGCACCTCAGAAATTTAGAGCGTAAAACAAGGACTTGGAATTTTCTTCAATCCCTAAGAGCTAACTACTTTATAAGCTTCCCACAGCTTAATATAAACACTTCTAAATCACCACAAACTCCTTTTAACAAGCTCCTTGTCAGAGAGATATGTTTGAGCAGCTTATAAGATTCTTGGAACAAGAACACTTGAAAACCAAACTTTGGAGAAACCAACTCCTTTCCTGAAATAATAATAAGACAAAAACAACAAAGCCAACAAGAGCTATAAGCTCAGCTTATTATCAATAAGCTGAGACTTGTAGCTTATGCTACAATGAACACCCAACACTCGAAAACTTGGATTTTGGTATATATAAAAAAATTTCTTTCAAGTTCCTTTTACAAAACCTTCTTTTTAAACCTTAACAATCTAACAAAGAACCTCATTAATAAAAAAACTCTTTAACATATTTTGGAAATAAACTCAGCAAAACACCAACTTTTCAAAAATATTTGACAAGTTTAAGCAATGATGATGGAACTCAAATTGACTTCAGTATATTACCAACTTTTAAACATAAAAAAGGATTTATAATTTCTTTAGAAATAAACCAACTTCTATTAAATATAAAACGGATTACAAATACTTGAAGAAAAATTGGACCTCAATGGAACTCAATTATATTCAACAATTTCGTCTCTTACAAAATTTTGAACAAAATTGGAACAAAAATGTCTCAACGGGCTGAGAACACTTTATATACTACAAAGTAGATGATTCTAGAATAACTATAACCCTAAACATTAAAATCCCTAAAAATCCCTTATCCTGAATTTCGAAATTCTGGTCAAAAGACCCATCTAAAGATGTCCTGCTGTTGCCAGAAGTTTGAAGAAATCTTGGACGCTGAAAACTCCTTAGGGACCAAGGAAAACGTGCTAGCCATTGATTCTCTATCACTTGTTTGTTTTCTTCTTCCATCTCATGAGTTTGTTAGCTGTGAGGGGGCCCATAGGTTACGGGGTCATGTTTTCTTGGTGGGTTTTGTGTGACAGTAAAGTGAATTGTGGATATGGATGTTTTGGGTTAATAACCCTTTGATTCAGAGTTTTTTAGGATTAGGGTTTTTAGAGGTTGGGGATGGGTAATAGTATGTGTTTAATCTGTTTGGGGGGGGGGGTTAACTTTTGGTTTAGCGTTAAAAAGATGAGTTTGACCAAGATTTGACCTGGTCTTATTAAGTAAACGGGCTGTGTGGGTTATGTCGGGTAAAGGTTGGAAAGTGGTTAGGCTTGGTGTAATGATTTGGGCTTAAACAGGGTCTAAAGTGGGTTTGGGTTTGGAAAAAGGCAAAAAGACCCCCCCTGAATTCTTCAAAAATGTTTACATTAAGTTTGGCAGCTCATATATATAGTTTCCTTTGTAATGCAACTTTGAGCTAATGACAATTCAGTCCCTTAAACTTTTGGAATGATAGAATAAGGACTAATTGTCTACATTGAGCAATCTTCTAGGGCATTTCTTCACATGTCTTAATTCTTCAAGGATGAAACTTGTACATTATGATTCTTCAAGGACCAAGGTTGACAAATCTTAAAACGTGGAGGAATAAACTTGCCATTTCTTCAAACTTGAGGGACTTTTTTTTGAAAATTCAACATTCGGGTCCGGTTCATTGTGCGGCTTCATTTCCCGTGTTCGTTTTTTCTTGTTTCTTGTGATGTTTTGTCATTTTCTCGATACCCGTACCTAAAACATACAACAAACAAATACAAGTATATTTTCCGGTATTTTAATGATATTTTAACCATTTTAAGCCCGTTTTGGACGATGATACCATGTATAAAAACAGTCTCATCAGACTCAATATTTTGAGGCTAACAAACCTCAAGCAGACTAGACATTGTGCATGTTACTTGTTTATGTGCTCGGTACCTGGCTAAGACAACCAAAAATCACCTCAAGGAGGTTAAAAGGATCCTTCGTTATGTCCGGGGAACCGTTCACATGGGTCTCTGGTATACGAAGGGTTCTGGTTTTAATCTAACCGGCTTTTTAGATGCCGACCATGCAGGGTGTCATGATACATTCAAGAGCATCTCCGGTGGAGCATAATTCTTAGGCAAGAAGCTAGTGAGCTGGTCCTCAAGAAAGCAAGATTGTACGACGTTATCCACCGCGGAAGCAGAATATGTGTCTCTATCCGTATGTAGTGATCAAGTTCTTTGGATGAGAACATAACTCACGGATTATGGCTTTCACTTTAACAAAGTTCCTATTTATTGTGATTCACAATCAGCCATATCCATATCCTGCAACGCGGTCCAACACTCCAAGACCAAGCACATAGCTGTCCGATTCCATTTCATAAAGGAGCACGTGGAAAGATGAACGATCGAACTGTATTTTGTCAAGACGGACTACCAACTAGCCTACATTTTCACCAAATATCTTTCTCAAGACAGATTTGAATTCTTGGTTCATCGACTTGGTATGCGTAGTTTCACTCCTGATGAGCTTGAACGTCTTTCACATTTGTAGTAACCTTGTATATATCTATCAGAAAATCGAAGTACAAAAATATAAAACCTATAAAAACCAAATAAAAAAAAATGTCTTTCAAAAATAACAAAAATATTCTTCTTTGACATGTCTGTCAGCATCGATAATATGGACGTACTTAGAAATGTCGCTCAATTACGACATGGGTATGTACATAAAGTTCGAATGGGAGTCTCAAAAGTTTTCAAAACATGTGTTTTCTATTTTCTTCTCATAATGGCTCACAGCCATATTTCAAACTGTGACCCGGACTTCAAATAAAGGAAAGTTGATTACGGATGATAACTTATCTCAACAAAGAGAAACTAATTTTTCTTGGTCATGAGCTTTTATAAAATATTCAAAATTTTAAAGTTCATGTACAATGGCTTATAATCACATGTCAGATTATAACCCGGTCCCCAAAGAAAGAAAAGTGTATGACTTATCCTCAACAACGAGAAATTAATTTTTCTCGGTAATTGACTTATATTAAAACATTCACAGTTTTAAGCTCAAGAACATAAGGAAAATGTTCATTTATGTACATTATTCCTCTACAACGGGAAATTCAATTTTCTAGATTTTTGAGCACAATTTTTCAAGAATTAAAGTATATATAAGAAAAGTTAGAAACGGTTTAGAAAAAAATAAGAGTAAGTAATTAAACCTATATTAAATAATGAGTGCAATAAGTAAACACAATCACCACCAAGATCAAATGGTTAACACGTTTGGCTCTTGAAGTGTAGGTCTCAAGTTCGAGACCTGTTGTGGACAAGATTGTTGCAATTATATTTTTTTACTTTTGTTTGGAGAAAGATTATTTCACAGTCCACAAAATCAAAATTATATAACTGATATATAGACAATATATCAAGTCGATCAACAAGTATGAAACAACAAAATCAATTAATCAATTTATCATAGCAAATTAAAGGTATCATAAATCAGTGAACAATAACAAAATAACAGCAATCAACAGACCAATTCCAGCAACTAATATAAACCATATAGTATTCTAATAAGTCCATTTATAAAGCAGACTAATATTCAGCAAGAAAAATCCATTTGAAACAAACTAAAATTCAAGTCAGCAGGCAAAAATAATAACAAATCAAATGCTATAATTTAGAAACTAATAATCGAAATCTCAACTTATTAATAGTAACTTTAATTCAAAAGCTACAACCCTCTAACACTGCAGTACACGAACTGAAAAACAACTACCAAATTTATCAAACAAGGCAACAAAGTATCTTTAAATTTAAAGCTACAAGACTAAAAAAATTGGCCACACAAGCAGTTATAACTCCGACGAATATCAAAAAGAATCCTTAATGAAAATAAAGATTCAGTACCAGCCTACCATCAGTTTATTGAACACTTTTATCATTAGCTGTATACGTTCGTACAAGCTTATTCAATGAAAACAAGTTCGATTATCAAAACAAAAAACCATATAACAACCACACATTTCAGCAGTTAATGAACCTATATCAGATAAGGCGAGTTACAGCATATAATCAACAAACTAAGATAACAACTAGCAATAATAAAAAAAACATAAAATTGAAAATACGGATCTATAACAATAACATGCTTAAGAAAGCTTCATAAATCCAAATCGTATCTATAAATCAAAAGATATAAGAGTATACAAAAGAAATTCACAAACAACTTAGAAGAATATTTTAAAGTATGCATAAAGTGTTCATGAGCTTAACCATTATGAATGACGACAACCATTGGCGCAGAAGTACGACGCTGAACCTACTTAGCCTAATTTTTTAACCTAAACGTCTAAGAACACCGAATCACGAACCACCATTTAAACTCAAACCAGCGGCATCATATTTTGATGTTTATCAGTGGTTAAACATTTTTCCCCTAATCTAACTAGATCATTAAATTAAACTATGGATTGAGCTTATTTGAAGAATCTCGCATATAATATCAATTATTAGCTTCGATGAAAATTAAACGGCAAGTAAAAGAGATCAAAAACTGAAATATAAATTTTATTAAATCAAATCTTCATTACAATATTTAAAAGAAAATACATCTAACTAAATTTTGACTTAATAACAATCGAAAGAAAAGGGATGAAAATTACAGATTAAGAGTGGGTTTATATAGGCGAGGTGAGGGGTGTTGGGTGGCTGATGAATCGAACCTCAGCCCTTGATTTCACATCTCTCTCTTCTCTTTCCATTTTGTTTTTATCCAAGGGTGGATATAAGCCCATCCTCACACGGATTGCCATCGTGGCTAAACTTGTGTTAGTTTGTTGATTAGTTGGAGGAATTTGATTGGCTCTTGACAGGGTTGCAAGTATATCAGCCAATAGGAGGATAGATGTGACGTGCTAGAGTGCCACATCACAGCCTCGCACTAAGCGTATTGATAGATACACGTGCCCCTTTCTTCCTTTATCTCTGAATCGACTCGAGTGGAATCCACTAGCTTGATGATTGAAGAAACACCCTTTTTTCTAGGGTTCTTTACTGGTGGTGTTTTCCCCAATTTCTATCTCTTCTCTCGTTGTTTTTTCTTTTGTTTATTCTTTCTTTGTTAATTTAATTTGACCGTATACCAAAGTTTATAAATAAACTCTTTCCATCGTCTTTAATTTTGGGCTTTGACTTTTGACCCAACTGCTTAATTCTTCATTCGTTTCATTTTTTTAATGTTGATGTGTGTTATACACGTAATTATTCATGAATTTAGTGAGAATTTCCCTTCATTTTTAGCATAATAAATAGCAAGACGTGTATTTTTAGTGCATATATCGTTTATATGTGTTATTTATTATTGTAGGTACGAATATTGAAGAAAAGGAGCTAAAACGAAGAAAAAGAGCATAAACGAGCACGAGGAATGGAAAGAGCGCGGGAAATCGAGTTTGACGGTGCATTCATGTTTTATTGGGCCGGCCCGACACCATTTAAATGGATCAGACCGACCCATTAATTGTCAAATGGACTCCAAAATTCTTAACAGCTACTCGGCCCAACAACAGCCCATTTGGCCCAGAATTTGGCTGAAATAGACACAGCAAAAGAAAAGAAGCAAAAAGCCCAACACAGGGCCAGAAGGTGAAAAATGAAATATTTAGATATGGTGGCTTACTAAACACGCAACACTTATTTTTATTCATTGTATGTATTTCTTTTTTAGTTTTTGGCGTAGGGAGTAAGCTTATCAATATTCCACCCTCTTGTTATTTTTTCTATTAGACAAACGCAGCACTTTACTTTCTTTTGCAAGGTATTAATTTTTTTATTAGTATATAAGGTAAGGTTTAGATGTAAGGGGAGATACGCAGTTTTTTTTCTCATTATTACTTTTGCTATTCTTTTTTAACTTCCTTCGTTACTTTTAGTAGTAGATGTATGTGTAGGTTTTAGTTAGGATTTAATAAAAACGCTATATCTATTACTTGTATCTCGATTAAATTAATGAAAATAATGATTTGATTTGATGTCCTTAAAAACTTGTGTGTGAGTTTAATTAATTCGTAAGTAGATGCTCTTGTGATTCTATTGAATACTAGTATTGATTTTCGGTTGATTTATATTGATTTGATTACAACAAATTTTGTTTTTAAGATTGTTGTTTTGTTTCATATGTCTCGATTGATGTTCGAAGGGTAGTAATTCAATCGGTGTATTTGTGGGTCTTGAATTCGTATCTAGTTAAGTTTCTCAAAGTAAAAAAATATACAGTATATGTTATAATAAAAAGTAGGTTGCAAGCATATTTTGAACCCCGAGCCCTTTCTCTTGATTAAATTTTGTCTTACCAAGCATTCTAAAATTCTTTTCTAGTTCGTGTTTATGGTCTATTTTTTTACATTTTATAAGCTGTTAACAAATTGCAAAGTATTTTTTTTTGGTGCTTGACATTTATCATTATACTTTGGTTCATATAAAGTTAGTCATTAAGGTTAGCAAAATATTTCACCTTAATATGCTAAAACTACGTATTTGTTATGATTTGAAAATGAAAAATTAATGTAGGGAGTTAGCTTTAGTTTAATTTTCTATAATCAAATTAGTTATAAATAACTAGTTTTTTAAATAGCTTTAAAAAAAGATTAGATTTAAGATTAAACATAGTTTTTATTAATTATTTTAAAATGTCGTTCATCTTAATTGTCGTTAACGATTTATGTTTTATGTTAGCTCGGCGTATCCGGTTCGTCATACGGGTTCGTTTCCTTTATCTTTATTTCATTAGTTCAAATATATAGTTTTAGTTATGCTTGTTTAGTTTACCATTTTTATTGTCATTATTATTATTTTCGATATCTCTCGCTTTAGAATTGTAGTTTTTTTTTTTCATCCTTATCGTTTTTATATATTTTAATATTTAGTCGTTACAATTAGTAGATTTAGAATATAAAAATCAAAACCCTTTTTATTCGAGCATCAAACTTGAGACATAAACGCGGATTTCCATTCACACTTCGCCAGGAACTACGATCACCTACGGTTGTACGAAAACGACCCAATCAAATGGCGCCGCTGCCGGCTCTGTGTGTAGTGATATTTGCGTTGCGTTTTTAGTTAGTGACTTGAAGATCCTTTCGCTTTGAAAGTTTATTTTCGTATTTGTATATATATATAATTATAAAAAAAATTTTAAAAAAAAATCCAAAAAAATATATAAAATTTATAAAAACCAAAAATATTTTCTTATATTATTTTATTTTCTTTATTACTATATATATCATAAAAAAAGTTTTAAAAATTATTCTTCTTTATCCTCTATTGTGTTTAATTCTTTTTCTCAACCCCTCTTATTTTTTAATATTCATGGATTCATATTATATAGGGTGTGGGTCGTCTGATAGTCAATCATGTTATTGGTGTTCATGCGAGCGGTGCGGTATGGCTATCCCTAATCACGAATTTGGACATTGTTTAATTTGTAATTCGACCATTTCATACTTCACCTCTAATTACACTATCTCACACTCTCTCATATATGACGATCCGTATCCGCAACATGCACCGGGTTTTTCTCAATACTCGTGTTGCAATCATTGTGGGGGCCCTCACTATACTTCTTATTGCCAGCCAATGAATTATTATGAGCCCAATCTGTGTCCTCATTTTTCTTCACCGATGGATTATTATGAACCAAATCCGTGTTCTATTTTTTCTCAACCGATGAATTACTATGAGCCACATCCGTGCTATAATTCCGGTTTTCAAAATTTTGAGCCCCCACAATACACCCTCGATCATCAACCTTCTGTTGGAATGTGTGAAGAAGAACGAGCCAATTTTTTGAATACACTTCAATACGTTCGACAAGAATTAGCTAGTATACACGAAGCAAGGGAGGAGGAAAAGCGACAGCAACAAGAGCAAGTATCTAATCTTAGTGCTTATACGTCTACGCCTCGTGTGATTCCTTATTGTTATGATGATGATGAGGATAATATTTACGATCTCAATCCATCATGTGAGAGTGCCACTCCTATTCTTGATTCTTCCACTACGGAGACCGATGCCTCTCTCATCATGGGGGGTGAGGGTCTTATCACTATTCCTTGTGACGAGACTCTTATTCCAATCCAAAGTGAGCCTATGGTTGCTTCCGATAGTGACAGTGAGTGTGAATCTTTTTCTAGTGATGATTCACTACCTCCCACCGACATCTTGGGAGATGATTCTTTGGCTTTCTCTAATCCTCTTTTTTATCTCGATGATGATTTTACTTCTAGTGATGACGAGTCACTATCCGATGAAGACGTTCAGAAGGAAAATTTCAAGATTTATTCGAACCCTTTATTTGATTTTGATGACGCCTACATCTCTAGTCAGGTAAATCCTCTCTTTGAAGAGGGGATTGAGGACATTCATATCTCCGACTCTCTTGCTATTGATGAGCATTATTTGTTAGCCATGCCACCTCCCATCGTAGAGGAGGTGGAGAGATTTGACCCTACCTTCCGTTTGATTCGGTCTGTGAGGTAACACGGGTGGTAGATATGTCTTCTGATATTTCTCATATTACGTTGCCACCCCGTCCTACCACGTGCACACCCAAGGGGGTGATGTATCTCTTTTACTCTCCTCATTTCTTACCGGGGAATGAGGATGAGTGTTTTGATCCTAAAGGAGACGTTGATGTTGCTATTTCTTGTGATGTTTTACCGGTTATACCAACGACTCTTGATTTGAGTTTCTATCAAGTGTCCTCGGGTGACACTTTGATATCTTTTTCTCCCACCCTCCCGCCCTTGGCGAAGACGAGTATTCTTAAGGGTGGTCTTTATACCTATTTCTCGTATGTTATAAGAATCCTTCTGCTTTTCTTCACTTATACTGTGGATTCTTCTTCTTTATTCTCATCCGGTAATGAGGATAAGATTTTTGACCCTGGCATATCTTTTTGAGCCAGTGGTTATTCTCTTGCTCCACCATGGACCATTTAATTCGGGGTCGAGTCTGGCTCGTGACTCGATTAACAAAAACAAGCGCTTCTCGGGAGGCAACCCGAGGATTTATCCTTTTTATTTATTTTCTAACATAAGTGTAGGGGCGTGCTTCTCTCCATGTGTGCTTGTTTGTATTTGTTTTTGTGTGCAGGGTTCCCTTGGATCGAGAAGACTTTCAGAGGGTTGATGTTGCTGTTTTCCATCATCTTCTTCATTCAGTCTCTGATCGATCTTCATGTCTATATCAGGGGAGTACTCAGTTCTCATCTTTATCCATGCATATCTAATTGTGTTCTCCTTCTTACACTTGGAATTCTAGCATTAGCCTTTTGTGTTCTTAAGTGTAAGGGTAGCACCTTATCACTTTTGAACATTAAGGCCAATGTTCGGTTCTAAGTGTTGGGGGTTTATATCACATTGATCGTATTCATGCCTACTTGTTTGCCCTCTTGCACCCTATTTTGATCAAATGTCTGTTTTTATTTTATTTTATTTTATTAATAATAATAAAACATTTTTGACCGTGCGTGATTGTCTTGTCCCGTAGGCTAGAACAAAGGGGATCCTGACTCTGCCTGAGTGTTGATCTGGCTGCTCCCTTAACTTTTAGACTAAGCTTTTAGGAATTGTTCAAATAAAAATGCTAAGCGTGGAGTAGTTGGTTCTCTTTAGAGCTTATATGAGTAAGTTGTGGCTTTTCCTCCTAGATTGTAACTAGACTAAATAAGTGTGTTTTTTTTCAAGCCTTTGAACGTTAAAAATTGTGTTGTTATGCAAAAAATAAATTCTTATGCAATTTTGATATAGAGTCCTAGTTCAACTTTTTATTTAAATTTGAGTGAAAGCATACTTTCTTAAGTTTGAAATAATGTTGCTTGAATAAATATGTTGAAAAAAAATGAAAAAAAAGAAAAAAAAGCAAGAAAAAAAAATATTTGAAAAATAAAAAAGAAAAAAAAGAATAATAATAATAATAAAAAAATATATATATATATAAATAAGAGTTTTATGTTTTTGTTGCTTTAATTATAATTGTGAGAAACTTGCTTTTTCTCAAATTTAAATCTGAAGTTGAACTAGAATTCGTCAATTTTGTATAAGAGTTTAGACGGTGTTTGAGAATGTAGAAGTCAAAGGTCCCGTGAGCTCCGATACTATTCTCGAGGGTGTAAAAACCTAGCCTCCTAAGCTTTGCTAAAGGACAAGCTGAGAAGAAAGTCTCTACATGGAGTGATCTCTTGTTGGAAACTCACTTTATGTGACGACATTTAAGAATTCCCATTAGTTATCATAGTCACACACGTTTAGACTAGACTAGGTTCATGTATAGTTAAGCGTATTGTGTGTGACTATATATACCCCTCCTTAGCTTCCAAGGAGGGGTGTTGCTTGTGTTTTTCATTCATTAGCTTAATACATTTTCTATCTTTCACACATTCAACCTTTCTCTCTCAACTCAACAATGGCTTCTATCATCTATCACCCTACTAGACCACCGGATTAGCTTTTAGCAAATCTACAATTGGCATCAGAGCCTCGGTTCAATCCTTGGATCGTGTTTATTGTTTTGGATTCGGTGGTCTCAAAAAATTATTTTTTTTGTTCCGATTTATTCATTTTTGTTGTCACGTCTTGTTATTTGTTGTCCAAACTGTGTCATTGTTTTATCTTTGTCCAAATCTGTCTAAACAGTCAAGTATCTTGTCACAGCCGACATATGGTTTTCATAACCAACTGGTTTTGAGGTTTTGAGTCCCTGGTCTTATGTTACTGGTTTCACGATTTTCAAGTATCAATTTTTTTTGGTGTTCAAAGGTCTACTGTTTCTGGACTTTCTTTTTATATGATATCATCGTTTCTGGGTTTCTATTGTTCTTCCTGATGTAGTTACCAAGAGATTTTATCAGATTCATAAGTTCCTGAAAACATGGAATAAGGACAGTACTTTTGGATAAGTTTTTTTGAGATGGTAACATTCAGATTGGAATATTGCAATCGTAAAAACCATTGGTTTCTACATTGCGATCGAATATTCCGATGGGACACTTTCGGTGCATTCCGATGGAACGCATTCCGATGGAACGCATTCCGATGGAACGCATTCCGATGGAATGCATTCCGACGGGGTGTAGAGGGCTCATTACGATGGACTGTAAATGAAAACATTGCGATGGACTTGAATTTGAAAAACATTGCGATGGATTGGTTTACTCAAATAAAAAATCAGACTTCGTCTCATGTTTTTTTTAAATACCCATCTGTTTATACCAAACACACAACCCTTTTAACAAAACCAGTTAATCAAAACCAATCTTATATCACATCACTCAAACCAGTAACTTTCAACCGACTCTTGGTCAGTCAAATCTTAACCGTGACCGCACCTGTTAAAACATTTTTTTTCTTTCTTTCAACTCTCCATCCTTGTAACTCCACAATCAACATCAATTTTGTCCTAATCCCATCGTCACCTAAACCCACCATCTAGACTCGATCAGAACCAACTATATTAAAATAGATCTCAGTTTCGTTTTTTTTATTTCGTGTTTAGACATGCATGTTGAGATCTTTAAAGATCTAACACGAAAACGAACTTACCATCATAGATCATTTTTGGATATTATCCATTTCAATATTCGAATTTAAAGATTGAATCTAAACAAGCATGTTTAGTTCATTCTTTGATTCGTTTATGACTCTGTAAATGATAGGTGTGAAAACACCCATCCTTTTACCACTTATTTCTGGCTAAAACAAGACCAAAACACGTATTTAATATCATTTGTTTGGAATTATGCATGGTTTTTGTGTTTATTGTGTTTTCAGAGTCAACCAGATGAATATTGAAGAAAACATGGGATTGCACGGGTTTTATCGAGGAAAAAGACTCAAGACGAAGTCTACTGTCCAAGAGATGCAAAAGATTTGAAGTCATTGTGCCTATTTGAAGATTTATCGAAGAATAGAGCCAAAGATGGAAGATTCATATATGTCGAAGAACTCGAGTCTATTAAACAAAAGATTATAAGACGAGTTGGAATTATTCACCGACACTTCTAAAAATCCAAAGTCGGAAACGTTTATTTAAGGAAGCGTGAAGACTAAAGAAGAAAGAAGAAAAGAAGCCCAAAACCAAGCCCATTCACAAAGCCCACAAGACTTGCCTATAAATAGGACCTTACTTCACAAAAATTAGACACTTAGTTTTTTTAGGTAGTTTTTAGTTTTTTTTCATTCTCTCTAGTTTTAGAGAGAGAAAGTTCTAAACTTTCTCTCACTAGTTTTCATCTTTTTCTATTTCAAGATCAAACCTTTGTATTATTTTTCATTAATCAAGTTTAGTTTCAAGATTTTAATCTTTAATCTCATTCTTCCTTTCTTTGATTTTGATTGATTTTGGTACAAATCTCGTATGATCCGTGTTGTTCGTCAATGATTTTGTGCTTAAAAAGTTAATCTTTTTATGTTTTCCTAAGTTTTTACACGAATAAGCTTTGAGATCCTTGTGCTTATTGGCTTATTTGTTAGTTTTGCTTATTTACTTTTTATAAGTGTTCTCAAAAAGTTTATCTTTTTATTATTTGATTTATAAGTTTGTTTATTTAAAGTTAGAAAAGTTATTTTTAGTGCTTATTTAATCAGCTTAATATTGGATTCGAGCTAGTTTTGGGTTTTAGCTTATTCCAATAGCTTATTTCCCTAGCATAAGTTTCGGATCAACATTATTTTCGGAAAGGGCAAAGCCCTTTTCCGACCAAGTATTCCGAGCAGACACCCCTTTATTCCGATCCTAAGATCGGAAAAGGGTTTAGAGTATTCCGATTGTAGCTAGTTTTTGAACATTCCGATTATGGTTCATTTGAGCTTATTCCGATTTGAATCTAGTACTGTGATTCCGATTTGCCCTTTTCAACATATTCCGATTAGTTTGTTTTAGATTATTCCGATTGGACCTATTGCCCCATATTCCGATCTGAGTTATTTTTAATATTCCGATTGTCCTTTCTGATTTATACTTTCCGATCAGCTTCATTTACAAGTATTCCGATTACACCTTATTTCCCTTATTCCGATTGAGTTGTTTTGATATATTCCGATACACCGATTGTCCTTCGACACAAGGAAATCCAGAAAATGTGTATGCAGCTTATGGTAATTATTCACCGGAAAATTACCAAGCTCGACCTCAAGGGGATAGAAATCTGTTGATTTACCGATCAAACAACTACCTTTCACCCGGTTTTTCTCCTCAAAACCAAAACCCCGCAAACAACTACAATAGAAGCAACCAAATCCCACCAAGAGCTTCTAATCCTTATCACCCACCCGCTCAACAAACCCCACCCAGTAATCCGGATGTTGAGGCCATCATGAGAACCCACGGTGAGCAAATCAAGAACCTGCAGAGCCAAATTATCAATCTTAAAGGAGATATTACCAAGCAAGGAAATGAGATAAGATCCGAGCTTCGAGATAATATTCAATCCTCCTTCAGCAATCAAACAAATGAATTGAAGAATATGCTTGCTAGTTTCTTGCCCGCCGCTCAACCTTCTTCTTCGAGTTCTCTACCTTCAAACACCGTCACCAATCCGCGAGCAAATGTGAGTGCTATTACTACCCGTAGTGGAGTCACCATAGTAGATCCACCAATCCCACCCCCATCATCTACACCTCCTCCACCACCATTTATCCCTACTCCTCCTACACCTAGTATTAGTGCACCATTACCGTCTCCGCCTCGACGTGATGAAGTTCCCACGAATGACCCTTAAACATCTTAACCTTTACCACCTACACCTGCACCTTCACCACCCAAACCCAATATCCCTTATCCCTCTCGTTTAGGCAAGACCAAAATGCTAACCAAGGAGGACTTCGAAGTGACACACTATGTGAAGATGATTTCTCAAATGAACTTCAACATTAGCTTTCTTGAAGCACTTGTCCACATGCCCAAATTTGTTAAAGCATTTAAGGAATTGTTTAACAAGAAGGAGAAGCTGATTGAACTCGCCAACACACGCTTAAATGAAAACTGCTCTGCAGTTATTCTTAAAGAACTGCCGGAAAAGCTTGGAGATCCCGGTCGTTTCGTGTTGCCTTGCGTGTTCAACAAAACTGAAGAATTTACTGCCCTTGCTGATCTCGGGGCTAGTATTAATTTGATGCCATTAAGTGTTTGGAAAACACTATCATTACCCGACCTCACTCCAACAAAGATGACTCTTGAACTTGCAAATCGCACTCTCGCTTACCCCGTTGGTATAGCCGAAGACGTGTTTATTAAAGTTGGCACATTTACTTTCCCGGTCGATTTTGTCGTTGTTGATTATGAAATGGACCCTCGTATTCCTTTAATACTTGGTCGGCCATTCTTGAGAACAGGACGAGCTTTAGTGGATGTGGCCGAAGGTGAGTTAATCTTAAGAGTCGGGAATGATTCACAAATTTTTAAAATGGGGAAGCTTACAGGCAAATCCTTTGGAGGCCGAGAATCAGTAAATATGATTAATGTGCATGATGACTTTGTTGTCTACAACAATCATCTATTCGATTCTTCCATTGACAATCCACTTTTTCAAGATGATGTGGATGATTCTCTCCCTACTTTGGAAGCTTCTCCCATTTACGATTCTTCATCGATCTTCGATGCTTATGATGATGATGATTCTAGCTCAGATTCGGATGATTATGATGATCTTACTTCTGAGTATCCCGAGCTGCCCAGGTATGATGATTTCGATGAGGCTGATACTCTTTCGATCGATTCTTCTCACGATGAAGATCCTCCGCCATCACTCGATCCTACTTTGGACGATTACTCATTTGAGGAAGACTTCTCTGCATTTCTTAACACTTACTTCCCTCATGAGAGTGATGCACCTCCTTTGGACTTTGAAGATTATCGTCTTGATCCTACTTTGGATTTGAAGCACATTCTTTCTAAGGAGAAGAAACCGGTCGACACAAATATCCGCAGCACGTATGAGTTAACACCTCTTTTTCCCTCTTCTGAGGACGAGGTTGTGCTTCTTCGCGGATCTTCTTCCCATTCTGCTGAGCCTGAGTGCTATTTTCCCTTGAAGGAAAAGGTGTTCGATCCCGGTATTGACATTCTGCAACCATCTCAGTATCCACCTGATAAATAAAAGGAAAAATCTTTGAAACTTATGCAAATCTGCTTGCACCACTTCAACCTTGCTTCCACCGTGCTCCATCACTGCTTAAGGGAACCTTGCCTACCCTTCTTTGGCTTGCCTTGTTCGCCTTAAGCCTGTGCTATTTGATGGACGAAAACTATGTCTTTGATCCTGGTGGATATGTTTCATGCTTCTTCCGTTGATAATCAAGGTCGAGTCAGGCTAACGACTCGGTTAACAAAAATCAAGCGCTTCTTGGGAGGCAACCCATGCATCTATCTTTTCGCTTTCTTTATCATAAGTGTAGGGGAGACCCGTTGGTGTTTGCTCTCTCCTCTCTTCTACTAATCAGGGATTCGAGCTTCAATGATCCACTCTTGATGATTCTTGACGACCCGTGATTCCGTGTTCTACTTCTTCCCGGTTCTATCCTAAACTCTTTTCGATTCACTATTTTATATATTCTCAATATTAAAATAGGAATCTCTTTAGTTGTCTTTCCCTTCGCGAGATTTAAACAACGTGCACAATGTCCTAAGTGTAGGGAGTTTACTCCCACATGCTTAAACATTGAGGACAATGTTTATATTAAGTGTAGGGGGGACTTCTATCGAAGTTAAGTGGCCTTTTCCTTGTATTTGTCCTCATTTTAACCGGAAAATCAATTTTTTCGACATTTTTCAAAATTTTTGATCTATTTTGGCCTATTAGTTTTTCCCTTTGTATAGTTATTTTATAAATGTCAATAAAGTGGTTTTAATTTTTAAACGTTGTGAATCTTTTGACTCAACCCGAGTTTACTCTAGCTAGTATCCTTAACGTGTTTAAGTCAAGTTTTGCTAGGCTTTTATAAAACTCGAAAGTCTTAACTCTCACGGGTTAAGAACAAGAACTTTTCGCAAGTTCCTATAATTGATCCTAGAGAGTCGTTTATCAGGGGAACTTTAAAATGCGATTTCTAAACTTGAAAAAAGTCTAAGAGTTTGCAAGATCCTATAGGCGACTCGAAAACCCAAAACTTTGATTTAATAGGCTAAGCATCCACGAGTCTCATTCCTTGAGATTTTAAACTGTGGAGAACGAGAGATGATAGAGCCAATTATAAGTCCGGTATTCTTTCATGAATTTATGTGAGTTAATTATAAGCCTATTCTCCCATCGCTTGCTAATAATTTATCTGCTAATAAATAAAGTTGAACGATTTGAAAAGTTACTTAGCTTCTAGCCCAAGATCGTTTAAAAGTTGCTCGGTATGGATTAGAGTTCATAGCCAAGGCATAACTTATTGAAGCGGGATGCGAAGATTGGCAAGTCCGAAAAGGCCCTAACAAGGCATGAGGGCTATATTTTGTTGCTAAAGATCCAAAGTGATGTGAAGAATCATTTATCGAAAATCAATATGAAGGATCGAGACACACGACGAAAAGAAAACACTCCCCAAAAGTCATGGAGAAGTGTATCCGAAAAGACCCTAACAAGGTATGAGGATAAATAGATCCAAGTCATAAAAGGAGGCGGATCGTTGTATATCAAAGTCCAAAGTTAAGATTGGAGAAAAATGAAGAAGTCGTGGTCCAAGTATGAATCTCTCAAAAAGTTCAAGTGAAGAAATTCCATTTAAGAAGAGAAGACCATAATTTCATGAACGTCTCTCAAGATTTGAAGTATGAAGTCGCTGCCAAATATCGGTCCGAGAAAGGTCTCAAATCGCGAAGCGAGTTATGCCAAGATATGAACTTTATGAGGTCCCGAGAAGCAGTTTTAAAAGATTTTGTCCTTTAGCTAACTATTGATTAAATCGTTCACTTTATTTTCGGCCTAATAAACTATCGAAATAAGTCAAAAAATACATCCTCGTGATCATTCAAGACAAAAATAAAATAAAAGAGATACCCATAGGAATAAGGGAGTCTAAGTGAATAATTGGCCCACATGAGTTCGTGATAGTTTACTAACTTATAATAACAATGATCTCGTTTTTAAGCTTGGTTTGGAGAAAGTGAAAACTTGAGGATGATGATCATTCATAACATTTTCAAAACCCAAGGTATGCTTTTGATTTCTTTACTTTTTGTAGTTTTTTATCTCTTTAATATAGGCCACTATGGATTGATTATGATGAAAAGTGTAAACGTGCTTTGTAACTAATGCATTGCATGAGGACATTGCAATGGTCAAGTGTAGGGGATTTGATAGGTGTGAAAACACCCATCTTTTCTACCACTTAATTACAATAATAACCGAGCCAAAACGTGTATTTTATGTCTTTTATGTCGGAATTATGCGTGGTTTGTGTTTTTGTTGTGATTTAGGACGAAAAGGTGAAAAGTGGAGAAAACACGGGCATTCACAGGCATTTACGGACTTTAATTGAAGAAAAAGACGAAAGACGAAGTCAAGAAGTCAAGAGTGCAAAAAGAACGGAAGTCCAAGACCAATTCTGAAGATTTATCGAAGAAAAAGTCAAAAGACGGAAGTTTATCAAAAGCCGAGGAACTCAAGTCTTATTTATCGAAGAATTAAAAGACGAGTCCAAAGAAATCCCGAGCCAAAAGTCATCAAAGTCCAAGATTAACAAAGAGATTAAGAAGGAAGGACTTGATGGCGCAATTAAGAAGAAAGGAAGGAGGGGAGGAAGCTTCCTCTAACCACCCTCCTAATCTCCTATAAATACACCCCTTTTCATTCATTTGTTTTTGTTGGCTAGTGTGACACTATTTCTTCCACCTTTACTTTTATGCACCTTTATTTACTTGCACCTTTAATTACATGTCTTGCACCTTATTTACCATTTAATTTCAAGTAAGTTTACTTTTATCTTTATTACACCTTTACTTTACCTTGTTGATCTCATTCTACCTTTCTTTAATCTTTGATTTATATGCTTTTGATTGTTTATTTGTTTAAAGATTTCATTTTTATGCTTTTGATTGTTTTAAATCATTTATTTTCATAGCTTATTTTGTTTCTTTTCAAGTTTATATAGTTTTTATAAAAGTTATTTTTATATAAAAAGTTGTTTTTCGTAAAGCTTATTCATTTCGTGTTTTAAAAGTCTTTAAATTTCAGTTTAGTAGCTTATTTTCATACGGTTTGCCTTAAGATTTTCGTCTTGTGCTTATTTGATTAGTAGCCATTTACTTATCTTATTTTTAGTTTCTTTCTACGTATTCCGATTGGGTAGATCGGAAAGGGGTTTTACATTCCGACCATAGCTACATTGCTTGGTCGGAAAAGGGTTTACATATTCCGATTGGAGAAGCTTTGGTATTCCGATCAGTGTGGTTTTTGGATATTCCGATCAGGTAAGTGTGACAACATTCCGATTGGGGGACCAGTACTCATTCCGATTGAGGTGCTTGTTTGGATATTCTGATCTCAGGGTTCCGATCAGCATTCCGACCAGGGTTTCTACTATATTCCGATCAGAGGTAAGGACACATTCCGACTGGGTAGTCTAATATATTCTGATCAGTGTAAGTGCCAGTTATTCCGATCCGGGGTTTATTCGATATTCTGACAGGTTTGGTTTGATATTCCGACGAGGTCTAATCGGAATATATTCCGATTTGGCATTGTTTTTCTCTAGTTAACTTTGTTTATTTTTCTTAGTTTACATTTTAATACTTGTCTAATTTTAAATTCTCGTCACGCTTTAATTTTTAGTCATTTAATTAATTTACTTTTCAAAGTTTTTAAATATCGCACCATTTAATTTTTAATTAGATTTAGATTTATTTTCACGCCACTTTACTTTAACGACATCTACTTTTAAGTCTTTGCACATTTAAATTTAAAAACAACCAAAAATATTCGTTTCACCAAAAACAATAGAGTCACACATAGAACCAATAATCAATTCGTTAAGATATTAAGAACTTTAATTTTTATACAAGCTAAAATCCTTGTATCAAATGACGAAATTAAAAATATACTAGAAACAAAGCAAGAAAAATTGACACTTTAAATAAAACAAAATAATAAAACAAAACAAACCTCCAATCGGAATACACCCGATCGGAATCCAAATTGGAATCCGATCGGAATGTACCCGTCGGAAAGTACCAATCGGAATGAGTGAAAACAAGCATGATCAGAATATGAAGGAAACATGGTAATCGGAACAATGGAAAAGTACCAATCGGAATATTGACAAATGCCCCAATCGGAATACTCAAAACTAGCTAATCAGAATGTTAGAAAAACCAAATCAGAATGTTGAGAAAAATGCAAATCGGAATACTGGAAATAAGGTACAATCGGATTATCCAAAACCCTTTTCCGATCGGGTGATCGGAATAGGGGTGCTCTGGTCGGAATAATCAAATCGGAAAGGGGTTTATAACCCTTTCCGATTACACACTTTGATCCGAAAATTAAGCAAGATCAATAAGCTATGGAAATAAGCTTATAACCAAAACTAGGACGAATCTATGATGAAACGGACCGAATAAGCACGAACATCAACTTATCAAACATAAAATAAACAAACTTTTAGATCAAACACTAAAAGATGAACTTTTTAGAAACCTTTAAATCAAATAAGCATTAAGATGAAATAAGATCAAGGATGAACATGGATCAAAGATAAGCAAAACAGGAAAGGTGGAAGAAGATGATTAAAAATAAGAACTTGATTAAAGGAAAAGATTAAAAGACTTACTTGAATTGAAGAAATTAAAAGTGCTTAACATGAAATTAAAATGCAAGAAAGTAATTAACAAGGAATGAAAATGGTGGAATTGGTGGTTTGTCAAACCACCCAACAACATGAAAATGAACTAAGCCTAATCTATTTATAAGGGTGATTAGGGAGGAGCTTAGGAAGCTTCCTCCCTCTTTCCTCTTTTCCTTATTCGCACACTTAAGTCCTTTTCTTCTTAATTGTTTGTTAATCTTGGACTTAATGACTTTGTCTCGGGATTTCTTTGAACTCGTCTTGAATTTTCTTCATAAATAAGACTCGAGTTCTTCGGCTTTTAGTAAACTTCCGTCTTTTGACTTTTTCTTCGATAAATCTTCAGAATTGGTCTTGGACTTCCGTTCTTTTCCCACTCTTGATCTTTCGACTTCATCTTTCGTCTTTTTCTTCGATAAAAGCCCGTGAATGCCGTGTTTTCTCCACTTTTCACCTTTTCGTCCTAAATCACAACAAAAACACAAACCACGCATAATTCTGATATAAATGACATAAAATACACGTTTTGACTCGGTTATTATTGTAATTAAGTGGTAAAAAGGATGGGTGTTTTCACACCTATCAAATCCCCTACACTTAACCATTGCAATGTCCTCATGCAATGCATTAGTTACAAAGCACGTTTACATTTTTCATCATAATCAATCCACGTTGGCATTTATTAAAGCATAGAAAATTATAAACATTCAAAGTAAAGAAATTAAAAACATACCTTGGGTTTTGGAAATGTCGCGAATGATCATCATCCTCAAGTTTTCACTTTCTCCAAACCAAGCTTAGAAACGAGATCATTGTTATTATAAGTTAGCAAACTAACACGAAATCATGTGGGCCAATTATTCACTTAGACTCCCTTATTCCTAGGTGTATCTCTTATATTTTATTGTTGTCTTGAATGATCACGAGGATGCATTTTTGACTTATTTCGATAGTTATTTAGGCCAAAAATAAAGTGAACGATTTAATCAATAGTTAGCTAAAGGACAAAATCTTTTAAAACTGCTTCTCGGGACCTTATAAAGTTCATATATTGGCATAACTCGCTTCGCGATTTGAGACCTTTCTCGGACCGATATTTGGCAGCGAATTCATACTTCAAACCTTGAGAGACGTTCATGAAATTATGGTCTTCTCTTCATAATGGAATTATTGATCCCAAACTTAGATCGATTAGCTTTGTGTATACGAGATTAGATCAAGTATAACACGTAGAGAAACCTTTGTTATATGCTTTGTGAATCTAAGTGTTATGCGGAATTTAACACTTAAACAAGAACACAAGATGTAAACAAAACTTTCACTTTGATTATGAATGTCGAACTTGCTTACAATGAAAGATGTTTATGAATGAAAACTTATATAAAACTTGATTCTAAACATTAACCTAAAGGCCTTCTTTTATAGACTAAGAAGCCTTGTACAATAAGCTACGTATCAACTATTCTAGGTAAAGATAAACATAGAAAATACATTGTCGTTTCTATCCTTACTAGAAGTATTCTAGAATATAATAAACGTGTAGCTTATATCTTCCATCAGTGCTTGTCTTCAATCTGTCAACACTTGACTTTAACTTGTCAACGCTTGAGCTGTCAGCGCTCACTTTGTTCTTGTCAACGCTTGAGTTGTTCTTGTCAGCGCTCAAGTAATCTGGCCTTAATTTATTCCCAACAATCCTCCCCTAAACTTGATATCCACTCTTATGATCAAGTTTCTGAATAAGCATTAAGAACTTGGAGGAGTCTGACAAACCTTATCATATTGGTAATAAATAAATCTGATCAAATTCTTTGCCACGTCACTTGTATAATCTATCTCCAACTGGGTGTCCTTCATCTTTTCCAAAACAGCCTTGGATATGAAATACTGAGCATCCACTAATAGATACTCAGCAAACTTTGTAGAACTCAAATGGTATACACCAGCAGCTGAATATAACCTCCATTGAAGACCACTGAGGTCATCTTCAAGATCCTTCCATATTTCAGGATCTTCCTCATTTGTCCCACACATTCTTTTGAATGTGGTCCAAAGTTTTATTCCATTAGCTGAAGTTGGTGCTTCAGCCTCATACTTGGTCTCCAGCAACCTCCAAAGGTCCACCAAGTCTTCTCTATCACAACTTGCAAATAAAGATATGAGAGTGGTAAAAGTGTGTACCTCCTTGCCATATCTTCCAATCTTCCAGAATCCACATTCATCCTCATCATAACTCATAATTGGATTCCTGGAATCTAATGGTAACACCTGCACCATATCTGAAGCTTCTAATGGGGAGAGCTTGAGGCTCTTTCTAATAACTGCTTCACTTGGATATAGTTGATTCATATCTTTTGGAAACTCAAGTGTAAATCCCTTCTTCACTGGCCTGGGAACTATCATAGCTTTCTTGATTTCCATCTCTTCTGCAAGTTGCTCCTTTCTTTCATCTGAAAGAAGTCTGAAAGTGTTTTCTTCCTGCACTTTCACCCAAATAGGATAAGCCCTATGTTCCAACTCATCAAATGTCAAAGCCTTCAACTTCTGATGTGTCCATCCAACTCCATGACATCTGAGCAACATAAAGTAGAGCTTCCTTCTATCCCTTTTCAACTCAGAGAGAATGTTGCTTGCCTTGTGCTTCAAAATCACCTTACAATCCTTCTGAACTCTAAGAAGAAGCTCCAAACCCCATATTTGATCTGAAATGGTCAAGTCTGGATTATCCATGCAGCTCTCTTCCCAAGAATTGTACATCTGAACCACCTCTGGCATGTCAAAGTCAATCTGCAACTTTAAATCTCTCAACTTTTCCCTAGCAAGCTCATCACCATACTCAAGCCTTTCTGGTTCAATAATCATCACACTTGAGTCTGAGCTAGCTCCATCACTTTCTTCTTCAGAAGTCACAACAAATGGTGACTTTTCTTTTTCACCTTGTTCCATCAATTGTTCAGCCAGTCTTCTATCAAAATCAACCTGGGCTGCATTCTTTGGAACAACTTCTTCTACCAATTTACCCTTACCCTTATCTGATGGTGCAATGGTTGGTAAGGTAGATGATAATACCTGAGTAGAAACGTCTTTGATGATAGATGATGACTGGAATACATCACCTTCATGTGCAGGTCTGTCAACGCCCAAATTTCCTCTATCAGCGCCCAAAATACTTCTATCAGCGTCCAAACTTGTCTTGTCAACGCTCAAATATTTTCCCTCAGCGCCTTGTGTAACCTCTCTCAACATAGCTGTAAATGATAAATTTAGATTGGTTGGAGAGATTAAGGACGTATCAAAACCTGTTTGTTCCTTCAAAGTAGTAAGAGCTTCAGCAACATCCATTGATTGACCATCTTGACTGCTCTTATCACTCAGATTTCTTTGATCTTCCTCCCCTTTGGAAGACTCCTCCATACCTCTCCTAGCATGATCACTCTCCAAAACAACAATCCTCTCCCTCAATTCCTTGAGTTCAAGGCCTTGTGAGCTGACAATTTGTACTAAGTCTGCATTTTGCTTTTGCAAGCGAATGCAGACTGCCGTCAATTCAAAAAGAGTCATTGGTTCTAGACTGCCCTCTTCTGAAATAGGGATTTGACCTCCCAATTCAGGTTTATTGGGCATGGATGAGGACTTAATTATGGTGGGACTGCCTTGGTCAGCTTCTAAGCCAGAACCAATAGTCCCAGCCTCATCCAGGTCACCAGCCACACTTGTGGTGGTGGTTCTCTCTGCTTCATGGCTAGGACCACCAGAGGAGAACACTCCAGTAGTCCTTTGGCGTTTGATCAACCTATATTCAGGTGGTGTGGAAGATGGTGTGGAAGAAGGTGTAGATGTGGGTTGGTTAAGGGGTGTTTGGGATTGTGATGGTTTGGTGTCAGCGTTGGAAATAGGCACATCAACGCCAACATTTGATGTGTCAGCGTCAAAGGGTTCTTGGTCGATCTGCATTTGTTCAGGTGAGGGTAAAGGTTCAGGAATAGGTTCAAGTTGTGGGTGAGGGTCTATATGAGGTTGGGGGTCTGGTTGGGGTTGTGTTGCTGCAATAACAGCAAGCATGGCTGGGGTTAAAGGTAAGTCTCTATGAGGTGGTGAATTCATCTTTGTAAAAATAGCTTTCTTTTGTTCAGGGATTTTATAAAAATCATTGTGATCCCTTGAACAATATCTTTGATCATCAAAAATCATTTGCAGAAAACGGGGATAAGCTAAAGTCATTTTTGTCCCCTTGTTTTTACACATCCCTTCAAAAATCATTTTAGAATAGTTATATTTTTGCCCTGTTGCAATGCACACAATAGCAGTTGCAATGGATCTATTGATCTCATTGTGTGCAGTACATTTGGGACTCAAACATTGAAGGAGAATGTGAATGAGGTACTTCCAGGCTGGGGAAAATTCCTGCTTATGGTACTTATTAAGAGTACCTTCATCAGGAATTGGATATCCCAAAGCCCTAAGCCCTTGTTCTATTTCATTTATGGGAAGGATGGTTATACCATCAGCATCATCAAGATGCAAGGCCTGGCGTACCAAGGCCTCAGTAACCACCCAAGACCTCCCATGAACAATAGAAGTTAATGTGGTCACTCCATTAATTGTTGAGGAACTGACAGTGTTCCAAAACTGCTTAATGTGTGTGACTGGAATGAGTGGTGCATGAGAAAGAGCATACCTTAATGGGGATGCGTTCAAATACGCCACCATTTGTGTGTATTGAGGAAACAAATCATTATCAGCAACAAGATAAGCAATCATGTTGTGTTGAGACTTGAACCCCAAATCCAATTATGCTGAGTTAAATCTTGGTGCCATTGATGAAAGCTGTTAATTTGAAGTGTAGAAGATGAAGGTTGATAAGAGAAAAGTGTTAGACAAGAATTATAGATACCCTGTTTAAAAATAGGAGCCAAATTTATAGGAGATATAGAATACACGTGATTGGCCCAAAAATAGGCAAAGATTTTCAAAAACTAATCATGAAAATATTGAAAAAGTTATAAGTTATCTCATGCATTTAATGAAAGTAACAACTCCTAAAATTACGGCTTGAAAATATGTCAAAAAGTAACAACTAGGTAGGTCCCATTGAGTGTCAACGGTCAAAAATAACCCATTAACGCCCAACGGCTATAATCTTGTCAACGTTCGCCTAAAGCCATGTCAGCGTCCAATTTGGTCACAACAACGCTTGGAGAAATCTTGTCAGCGTCCAAAAATAAAATTGTTTTAAAAAGTGAAAAATGACCTTAACAAGTAATTTATCCTAGAGAAAATAACCAAAAGCTGATAATTATTATAGGGCGGCAAGCACTGTCCAGTTATGCACACTTGCATAAGCAAGATAGACATAACAGTCCTCTAGTGTCCCTTGCTAACCAAAATTCTTAACAACCAAGTTACCTTATAAAATCCTTGTTACTCCCAGGTAAATCCCATATCAAAATCATTCCCATGTCTCCCAACAGACCACAACCAATTCTAGGCCAAAAATGTCTTGGCAGCATGCAAAGTTGATATACTATGCATGCTACAGTGCCTCATGGTTTAGTAAAACTAACCCATACTCACCTGTGGACACAATCTAGAATTGTGATAAGAGTATCATATAGATACCCAAAAATCCTAAAGGTTCCTAAAACCTCCCCTTAAACTATGATACAAAAAGTTTGCTAAAATCATGCATGAACATAAAAAATTTATGTCAAGATAGGAATGAAACATTCCAACCATCATCCATAAATAAAAACTTGTCCAAATGCTTCTCCTTTGATCCATAAGCAACTCTGTATCCAATGGTATACTGCTAACACCATCTGCACATTTAGATTAAAAACCACAAAACTAACATTGTTGCTGACAACGCCCCGATAACACACAACAGCGTTGAAGGAAGCTTTGTCAGCGTTAGACAATTATATTGCTGACAACGTTGCAAAAACACTTATCAGTGTTCAAACAACCTTTGTCAGTGTTAGAAAAGTATAGTGGAAAATCTAAATCATCAATAAGACCAATAATAATCATGCATCATCCTGTACATACTTTTACAAAAAGAATCCAAAACACATATTTAAGTGAGATTAACCATTCCAATACTTGTTACCAAGTATTGAAATCTTCCAGTATCAAAAGGTTTAGTTAATAAATCAGACACATTTTCCTCAGTGTCAACCCTATCTGGTTGTATTAAACCTTTCTCAAAGCAATCTCTTATAAAATGGTGTCTAATTTCTATGTGTTTAGTTTTAGAATGATGCACAGGATTCTTAATGATGCATAAAGTACTATTATTGTCAACAAATATCTTAGTATGCATGAAATTATACCCATAATCCAACAGCTGGTTCTTAATCCACAACACTTGACCACAACATGCTGCTGCAGCCACATACTCTGCTTCAGTTGTAGAGTTAGCCACCACTGTTTGTTTCTTGCATTGCCAAGATATTAATCTGCTCCCAAGAAACTGACATCCACCAGTTGTGGATTTCCTATCAAACTTATCACCTCCATAATCACTGTCTGAATATGCAATCAGCTCCAATGGTGAATCCTTTGGGTACCACAAACCAAGATTAGGGAAACATCTTAGGTACCTAAAGATCCTCTTCACAGCATAAAGGTGACATTCTTTGGGAGTCACTTGATGACGTGCACAAGCACATACAGCAAACATGATATCAGGTCTGGAAGCAGTAAGATACATCAAGGATCCAATCATGGATCTATAATGCCTGACACCAACATCTTTCCCATCTCCAATCTTTCCCCAAGGGTGTTCTCTATCCATAGGAGTAGAAGCCCTCTTTTCATGTGGAGAAAAGCCAAACTTCTTCAAGATCTCAGCAACATATTTGTCCTGGGAGATGAAGATACCATCTTCTTTCTGCTGAACTTGTAAACCAAGAAAGAAGTTCATCTCCCCCATAGCACTCATCTTGAATTTTTCTGTCATAAGCTTGGAGAAATCCTCACTCATCTTTGGATCAGTAGACCCAAAAATGATATCATCAACATAGACCTGCACAAGCAACACATCTTTGCCTTTCTTCTTTGTAAACAGTGTCTGATCTATGGTGCCCCTCTTGAATCCATTGTCCACCAAATAGGTAGGCAAAGTACCATACCATGCTCTAGGGGCTTGATGAAGGCCATACATAGCCTTTTTGACTCTATACACTTTATCTGGATGCTCTGGATCCTCAAAACCAGGAGGTTGCATGACATAAACTTCCTCAACAATGGTGCCATACAAAAATGCACTTTTGACATCCATTTGATAGACTGTGAAGCCCATGCAAGATGCATAGGCTAGAAAAATCCTAATAGCTTCAATCCTTACAACTGGTGCAAAGACTTCTTCATAGTCTATTCCCTCCTCTTGTGTATAACCTTGAGCCACTAACCTTGCCTTGTTTCTGACCACAATACCTCTTTCATCTCTTTTGTTCCTGAGAACCCATCTTGTCCCTATTGGTCTGACATATCTAGGACAATCAACCAGCTCCCAAACATCCTGAATAGCAAATTGGTGAAGCTCATCCTGCATTGCTTCCACCCAACTTGGTTCTTTGAGAGCATCAAATATCTTCTTGGGTTCTTCTTGTGACAGAAAACATGCAAACAAACATGCTTGCACAAGAGGGGTATCAACCTTCTTGTGTATATTGGCAATAAATCCACCAAGTCCTTGATGAGATCTTCTTGTCTGAACTGGAGTCATAACATCATCAATGATCTGAGATGGGGGGTGATTCTTCATTGTGGAAGTGAGAACTCCTCCTTCAAAAAGTCTGGTGTCCTCAACTTCACGCTCCATGTTGCCAATATCTTCTTCATCAGACTCTCTTTGAGCAACTGGAATCTCTTCATGGACATTGGAAGGTCCACCTTGTTCAAAACTGGAAGAGAAAAGATGCCCATAAGTGTTGTCAACGTTTGAATCTTGGTTGTCAGCGTCAGGGCTGACAGCGCCTGAAATGTTGTTGTCAACGTCTGAATTGGTCTTGTCAGCGCTAGATTTGCCTTTGTCAGCGCCTGAAGAACCATGCATGTTTGTATCTGGTGGTATTTGGAAACTACCATTATCTTGTCCAGCAACAGCAGCAGCAGCAAAAGCATCAGTGCAAATGGGAATTGTGACATATTCAAATGTAGGAGATGCCTTTTCTGCTTGTGATCCAACCCTCTTATCAACCTGTGTACCTGAAACATTAACAACTTGTTCCTCCACAACATTTGAAGTTACCTTCACAATGTCTGGATTAGTGACAGGCATATAATTTAAAGTTCTAGATAAGGGTTCCAAATCAAACAACCAATTAGGACCACTTTCAGGATCACTAGGTTTATTCTCTAAGAACCTAACATGTACTCTCTCAACAATACGTTTGTCCTCCTTAAGATAAACCCTATATCCCTTTCTCTGCACTGAATACCCCATGAAGTAACCTTCATCACCTTTTGCACTAAATTTCCCTAAGGCATCACTAGTGTCTAGGACTACTACATGACATCCAAAAGGTCTGAGAAAACCAATATTAGGTTTTCTTCCCCAAAGTAACTCATAAGGTGTCTTATTCTGAATTTTGTTAACCAATGCTCTATTTTGCACATAACATGATGTATTAACAGCCTCAGCCCAAAAGGCTATGGGAAAGTGAGCATCAGCCAACATTGTTCTGGCTGCTTCAATTAGGGTTCTATTTTTCCTTTCAGCAACCCCATTTTGTTGTGGGGTTCTAGCAATACTGAATTGCCTAGTAATTCCCTTCCTGGCACAAAAATCATCAAGCTTCTTGTTCCTAAATTCTCCACCATTATCACTCCTAAGCATCTTAACCTCATTGCCAGACCTTTTCTCAATTTGAGTGATAAATTCAATAAGAACATCAGCTGTTTCACTCTTCATAGCTAGAAAGAATGTCCAAGTAAACCTAGAAAAGTCATCAGTGACAACAAAACAATATGACTTGCCATTTAAACTTTCTATATTAGTTGGACCAAAGAGGTCCATGTGAAGCATATGAAGAGGTCTGGAACTAATATGCACCTGCTTGGACTTGAATGAGACCTTGTGTTGCTTGCCTTTAAGACATGCAACACAAGAGTGGTTATTGTGGAAGGCCTTCTCAGGCAAACCATCAACTAAACCAAGCCTCACAAGTCTATTTATATTTTTAAAATTTATGTGCCCTAGTCTCCTGTTCCACAAATTACTTTCATCTACTGAGGCCTTAGCATAAAAACAAGACATATTTGTATTCACTTTAATCCCATTCAAATTCACATTGTATATGTCCTTATGCCTAGGTGTTCTATACTCAATATACTTCTCATCAGGGATCTTAAAATCCTTGCTTAACACCAAGCACTCAGTATCAGTGAAAAGAACCTTATTTTTGTTATCACACACTTGTGATACACTAAACAGATTATAATCCAGTTCTTTTACCAGGAAGACGTTCTCAAAACGTAGATTATTGGTGAGAAGGGTTCCTTTGCCTGTGATGGTGCCGTAGCCCCCTCCAAAGTATACCTGATTGTAGAGTTTTACTACCCTTTAGGAAAAGAGCGTAAATAGCGGTAAGTATCGAGTGATGATTTTAGGAAAAATCAACACTAATGACCCACAATCAAATAAAATGAGAGAAGAAAGTTCGTTTCCCAAGGAGGTATGGTGTTGTGAATTAACTTGTATATATTTGAGATTAATATTAAGAGAATGGGGATGAGAAGATGAAAGACGGATACGTTAAAATTAAACTACGACGAAAACGTAAAGCCGTGAAAAACTACTCAAATCAAAAATTTATTAAAACCAAAAACAAAATATCAAAAAGGCTAAAAAGAAGTCTAAAATAATATAAATAAAAATAAAAATCCAATAACGATGTTTTAAAACCTTTTATTAATTAAATAATTAATTTTAAATGCTAATTAAAGCCCTAAAATTAAATTTAACTAATTCAAATGTCTAAAATATGATTTTATTGAATAATCACTTAACTTATATTATTAGAAGACCTAAAAGTATTTTTCTAAAACTTAAAGCCTATTAAAACTATTTTTAAAACTCTAAAAATGATTAAAACCTAATTAAACTTAAAATAATTATAAAAATAAATCTAAAAGTTATAAAAATATTCTAAAAATGGAAATAGTCATAATTAATGACAAAGAACCTAGGAAAAATGAAAAAGAAGGAAAAAGAAAATTTTGAAAATTAAATAATAAAATAATATTAAAATATTGCTGAAAATTAAAAGTTACTAAAATTTGAAATAAAAAATTTATAAAAATCCTAAATAATATATCTAAGAGAAAAACACAAATTATAGCTTCTAAACCTTTTTTAATAATTTTATAAAAATCTTTAAAGTTTATAAAAAACCTTAAAATATTATAAAATTAAAAATAAAAGTTTTTGAAACCAAAACTTGATGTAAACCTCAAAAATATATTTTAAAACCTTAAAATTATTTTTCCTAGAAATAAAAACTATTTTTGGTATTTTTTAATGATTTATTAAAATTCGTCTAATAAATAAATTCTAATAAATAAACTATTAATGGGAAAAATATGAAAACTGGCCAAAAAAATCAATAATCTAAATAAGTTCCTAGGAAAATTGAAAAGAACAAAAATGAGCTTAAAAATAAGCTGGAATTAAGCTTAAATGCTACGGCTTAAAATAAATAAGACAAAACACAAACGTGTTAAGTAAAATTCAAAACCAAACTTGTCAGTCAAAGTCCCCAGGGCGCATTTGGTTAACACGTTGGGTTGTGAGTGTGGTGATTATGGGTTCGAGTCTTGCTAACCCCCTTTTTATCACTTTTATATTTTTTTACTTTTTTAAACTTACCAATCAATCCAGTGAAGTTAAATGACTAGTAAACCAATCCACTTACACTTTTTAGCCAAGGATTAAGCCAAATCAAGGTCCAAAATGAATGCAGTTCACTCAGGTTTCTGATGAGCAAAGGCCAATGCACACTTGTGCACTTTTGATGCCAAGAGGAGCTTGGCAATGAGCTTGTTTGTTGGTGTTTTGGAACAATTGGGGCACCCTTGAGCTTGTTGAAGCTCAAGGAGTCAGTAACACACAAAATCAAAGCACTTAGCAAGCTAAACAAGCCAAATCAATGCACACAAAATCCCTAAGCAAGTTGCTGAGGTATATAGAGCAGATCAGTGGGCTTAGTGGCTATTTCCTTGTAACCTAATGAGAATCAAGGGCTTAAACTTGGCACACAAAGTCTCAAACAAATGCACAATCAATAACAACCCTTAAATCACATAATCATTCACAGATCAACAAAGATCAAGCACCAAAAGTTTACACAATTCAAGCAGATATGACTATGCAGAATTCTAGCAACCTTAATCCTTTTTTACCACTCCAATTAACTTCTAACTTGATCAAAATTAACTTAATACTAACTAACACCCTATCTCAAACCTTTAATCCCTGATTAACAACCTTTTAATAGTCACTAATCAAAACTATGTCCTGCTAATCCACTTTGCCAAACACCCTTTTAAATATTTTAAAACCAAAATTTAACACTCAAAACCTTACAAGACTTATCAAAACTGGTAACATAGCATCAAAACATGTAGATCAACTCAAAATAACATCAATCCAACAGCTAAATCACACTTAAACACATAATCAAATAATATCATACAACTTGCTATTTTTCTGAGATTTTTCAAATGAAAAATGGAAGTACCTTAGGACCCTTACATCCAAGGGTCCTAGTGGATGTTGAATCCACCTCCAAACCAACCCGGGTTGGTGCAGACTTAATCAACAACACCCTTTGATCCTGCTCAAATCAAAACAAAGGAAGAAAACACAAAAAACAAGTAATAATATATTTTCTGATTTTCTTTTCTTTTCTCTTAAATCTTTCCAAAACCTTTCTCAAAACTCTTAACACGTTTTCTATTATACCCTAACACCAATAACATGAACTTAAAACACAAATTCCTTTTGAGCAGATTTTACCAAAATCTCTCAAAATTTCCAAAACTTTGAAACACAAGATCACTTAACCAAAACAATGGAACTCAGTTTCCCTTCTCAAATAGACACCAAACTTTAAGTAAATAAAAAAAGGAATTATATTGTATAAGACAAAAACACAACTTTTTATTTCAAATAAAAGGAATTACAAAATTTAGAAAGGAAACTGGAACAAAGGGCTTCACACAACCTGTGAGCTCCTTTTATAGAGTCCTAAGAACAATCTAGAATAGAAAAAACTAAACCCTAATCATAAGAAAATCCCAAATGTGCCCTTGAACGGTTTTGAGTGCATTTTGTCCTTTCTTGATCTTGGTCGTTCATATTTGCTTTGAGAGTAAGCCATTCATCTTGGACGTTGATTTAAGCCACGTCACATAACTTGGGGACAAAGGAATGAGGTGATTGGTGGATTGGAGAATTGGGGGTTTGGACCACGTGAGTGGGATGCAGGTTTTTAGGAGTGGGAAGTGTTTATACGTGTGGGAATTACACGTGGGATGATTTAATTGGAATTTTACCCAAGATAAATGAAGGTGAAAACTGGGTGGTAAGAATGATAAACAGTAACACCTTGAATCCTAATTTGGGGGAAGAAACTTGTTAACCGCGTTTTTCTTTTCAAATCTTTCACAGTTGGCATAAATGGTCCCTATCTTTTGGTTATTTTTGCATATAAGGTTTCCTGCCCTAAAAACGTGTTTCTCTTTACAAACAAGTTTCTCCTTTTGACATTTTTGGCTCAAACTTTCCACAAAGATGTTTTAAAGGTGATTTTTGCCATGTTGTGATAATTCAAGGGCTGTTTTTGAACAATGATGATCTTCAAAGGTCTTCTTTGAGTCTTAATCTTCATGAGGGGCCATAATTGGCATTTTGAAATTGTTGAGGGACTAATTTTGCCATTTCTTCAAAGTTGAAGGACCTTTTTGCAATTTTGACAAACTTAAGGGACCAAACTTGTAATTATTATTATACAAGGGTTTTAAGTGTCATTTCTTCATTCATTGAGGATCAATCTTGTTTTGTCTTCAAGTCTTCAAGGGTATTTGATGAAAATTCCATGATTAGGGCCCGGTTCTTTGTACGGCTTCGTTTCTCGTGTTCGTTTTTCCTTGATTCTTGTGATCTTTTGTCTTTTTCACGATATCCATACCTAAAATACACAAGTAAACAAACACAAGCATATATATGGTATTTTATGACATTTTTATGCATTTAAAGCCCGAAAAGAACGATGAGATCATGTATAAATGCCATCTCATCACTCCCCCATACTAAGCCATTGCCGTGCCCTCACGCAATGCTAGAATAAAGTATCTAAGCATCACCAAAGTTTCAATTTTATTAACCTTTATTGAAGAGTAAAAGACTTGCAACATACTACGATGATGTGTAAAGACATAATGTATGATTTTCATCACCGAAAGGTGACTTTTAGGGTCTAAGAATAGAAACAAGTTAATGTCCCTTAGAGTAAATTTCATCATCCTTGATTGTCATACATTCCATGCTAAGTGCAAAAACAAGATCATTGTTGGTACAAGTCACAATGCTAACACTACTCATACGTCCAAATTGTGTAATACTTTTTCTCCCCGCAATCCTAGTTATTATAAAAGGAAATGGGTTACTAGCATTTTTTATCTATTTGTCATGGATCACAAGTGATTCATATTGACTTATTTAAGTAGTTAATAGTCCGAAAGCAAAGTAGCACGATTTGATCAATAGTTAGCCGAAGGACAAAATCTTTTAAAACGGCTTCTCGTGTATCTCCTTAAGTTCATATCTTGGCATAACTCGTTTCACGATTTGAGACCTTTCTCGGACCGATATTTGGCATGTACTTCATACTTCAAATCTTGGGAAGACGTTCTTGAAATAATGGTCTTCTCTTCATATATTTGGAATTTCTTCACTTGACGTTTTTGAGAGATTCTTCATATAGGACCACGACTTCATCATTTTTCTTCAATCTTTACTTTGGATTTTGATATACAACGATCCGCCTCCTTTTCGGACTTGGATATATTTATCCTCATACCTTGTTAGGGTCTTTTTGGATAGACTTTCTCCATTCTTTAGGGAAGTAATAGCTTCTCGTCGTGTGTCTCGATCCTTCATATTGATTTTGGAATAATGATACTTCACATCATCTTTGGATCTTTAGCAAAAATAGAGCTCCTCATGCCTTGTTAGGGCCTTTTTGGATGAACGCCAATCTTCGCGTCCCGCTTCAATAAGTTATGCCTTGGCTATGAACTCTATTCAACCCCGAGCAACTTTTAAACGATCTTGCGCTAGAGGCTAAGTAACCTTTCAAATCGTACGACCTTACTTATTGCAATTATGTTTTATTCCTAATGCATTGATCTTATGGGAAGAAAAAGCCACAATTAAAAACATATGAGTTTTTGAAAGAACACTTTCATGTTCTACGTTTAGCATGATCACTTGTCTAACTCTATCATTTCTCGTTCTTCACTATATAAAGACCTCTAATTAAAGAGACTCGTGAATACTTAGCCATGCAAGTCAAAATTAAGCCAAATTTGGATTAGCTTTCGTTAAGACTATATCAAATCAAAGTTTTGGGTTTTCAAGCCACCTATAGGATCTTGCACTTTCTTGGACTTTTTCAAGTTTAGAGAATGCGTTTTAAAGTTCTCTTGATAAGTGACTTTCTAGAATCAATTATAGGAACTTGCGAAAAGTTCTTGTTCTTAACTCGAATGAATTAAGACTTTCGCGTTTTAAAGCTCCCTATATAAAAGTCTAGCAAAACTTGAATTGAGCGGGTTAAGGAATGTAAATGGCTCCAAATGCCCATCAAGTCAAAAATTAACTCTTATTCTACCCATCGGAAAATATACATTCGTGTCTTAAAAACACTTATGAAAACTAAGAAAAATTTTAAAATTTGGCTATTTTTAGCCTTATTAGCAAAACAAAACATTGAAAATTGGAAAACGTGAGGGCGTAGCAAAGCAAGTATCTATTCACCCCCCCATACTAAAAGTAAACATTGTCCTCAATGTTTCGAGTCTAAAGGTGGAGCACCCCCATACTAGAGACGAAGAATCGAATGCTTAGGATCTAGCATGGAAAGGGTGATCAACAATATATCTAAAGCCGTTTATTAATTATGCTAAAAGATAATTGTTAGAACAATAAAGGATATGTCATGGAATCGTGAAAAACTTCTTCAAACGAACGATGGAGGCTCACGTAAACGAACACGAGAGTCTTCAATCGTAGACGATGATGATGATCTAGATAACACAATCACAAACAACCACGAGACAACGAGTTGGAAGGGTACAAGTCCCCTTATTAGTGAATAAAAAGCATAAAGATAAGCATGGGATCTCCCCCACGAGGCACCTCGTTTTTGATTACCGAGTCATGAGCTCGACTCGATCCCCTTAAAATGTGAACATTTAGGGATATCATGGTGTGGTCAATTTTTGATGGGGCTTACATGATAAACAAGGCCCAAAAAGCAACCGGTAAAAAGGACTAAGTCCTTAGATGATGCAAAATACCGGGGTCGAAGATGGCGTTCTCGTTTCCATTGGAAAAGCAAATCAACGCCACTTCATCACGTGCCATAAACTCAAAGAGTTTGAAGAAAATAGATAAGAAGTAGAAGGGTGAGACAATTGGTAAGACAAACGTTTGAGCTACTCGAGGTAGACTCGCACCAAGCAAATAGATATAGTTTCCATTTATTGCATCGGTGGAAGACCGAGATTTCCCTTTACATGAAATTCCGGGATCGAATATCTCGTCCTCGGTGGACAAGGATGAGGGAACATAAGGGGCTTCCCCCATACTAGGACCACACAAAACATCGTCAAAAGGAGTAGACGAGTTTGTAGTACTCAAATCACGTGGTGATGACGGAGTTAGATTTGTAGAAAAATCAATTAAATTACATTTAAGATCTTTTCCTTTGTTATCTTTTAAACTTTCCTTATGAAAACCCTTTTTAATTATGTCGAAAATATTCGGTGTTTCTAAGACGATGTTAGTCACACTAAAAATTCTCACATTTTGAAACCGTTTTGGTTTTGGTGGTGGCAAGTTCTCAAAACGTTTATCGATGAAGAAAACCTCCCCATCGGGGTCAACATATTCATCATCCGAAAGATCTTCCGTAGAAACCGGCAACTTATCAACACTTTTCAAGAATGAAGGTGAAGGATTTTTCGATTCAAGTATTGATGGTTTCTTCTTTGTAGGCTTAGCACTCATAACCTCCACCGGCGGAGGAAATGGTAAATTGTTTTTGGAGACATTCCCTAAAACTCTTGGTGAAAATTCTTTGCAAACGACATTGGTCGAGTCACCATGGTTTAAAGTTGCAATAGAATAAACATGAGAAAGATTGGAGTTTTGTGTTGCATTGATGACAAGTTCTTCTTCATTGAAACGAAGGGTGATTTTTCGAGCATGAACATCGATAAGTGCTCGTGATGTATCCAAAAATGAACGACCCAAAATGAGAGGAACTTTTCGATCGATAGGAATGTCTACAACGATAAAGTCAACGGGATAGTAAAACTTTCCGACTTTAACGAAAACGTCCTCGGCTACTCCACATGCCATGATCGTAGAATGATCGGCCATCTCGATGGACATGTTCGAAGGAGTAAGAGCCGGAAGCGAAAGCGATTTGAAAATCTCGAGAGGCATTAAATTAATACTAGCACCAAGATCGGCCAAGGCGTAGCATTCCTCCATATCTTGTATAGCACACGGAATCAAAAATTTACCGGGATCACCGACTTTTTGTGGTATGCGGCTTAGAAAAACCGATGAACAACTAGACGTTTGTTGTAACTTCTCTTTGTTGTTAAGCATACTTTTGAAGTTTGCGGCGAATCGAGGCATCATGATTAAAGCATCGGCAAAACTTATGTTAAAATGCAAATCACGAAACATTTTCATAAATAGCTCAAATTGATAATTGTTCCTTTCTTGTGCTTTCTCTTTGTTTCGTCTCGAAGGGTAAGGTAAAGGTGGTGTGGGTTGGTCATTAGGCAACGGCCTTGGAAACTCGGGTTCCATAAGTGGTATTGGTTCAACCGTAGGTGTGGTTTGAGCGGTACTTCGTGGGATTGTAATGTGCTCCTTTTCGACCATCACCTCGGGTTCTTTCTCGATTTCCTTCTCCTTAGAAGTACTTGGACGAGAGATTGGTTCCTTGAAAGTTTTACCACTTCGTGTAGTAATAACCTTCATTTCTCCCCTCGGGTTGTTAATGGTATCACTAGGAAGACCACCCGAAGAAGAGGGCTTACACATGATTGCTTCGAACATTTTAGCCATTCGGTCCTCAAATTTTGATTGCCTAGCATCCGCTTTCAATAACTCTTGCTTAATCTCATGTTGTCCTAATTCCATCTTTTGTTGGTTTTGTTGAAGACGTTGGACATTTCCTTCCATTTTATTAGCATGAGTTTTAAGTTCATTAGCAAGTTCATTTTTAAGCTCGTTTTTCAACTCGGACCTTAAGCTAATCATCTCACGTTGCATGTTATCAAATTTAGCATCATTTGCTTTTGCATAATCTAAAAATTCTCCTTGCAAATTTTTCGTGTGAGCATTTTGAAAACCTTGTGTAGTGTTTTGAAAATCACGGTTTTGGTTTTGATTAGAGATTTGTCCATTCCCACTTTGATAATTCCCTTTGTTGGAATTGCGTGTGTTGCCTTGGTAATTACCTTGGTTGTTGTTTTGATAATTGTTAGCATTTTGGTTTGGTGGAGCTTGATTTTGGCGGGAACCTTGGCCGTTTTGGTTGTAAGTTCCCGTTGCTACATAAGCACTCGAAGTGTTACCATCCGCGGTAATGCACTCGGATAAATCATGAGCTCCTCCACACGATAAACAACTCTTAGCAACCGCTTTAACCGAAGCGGAATTGGAAGCTTCTTGAGCCTTCCAATGGGACATTAGATTAGCAAATCTATCAAAAAACCGATTTTCCTCATTAGCTTCATCATGTAAGGCATTAATGCTACGAGACGATTGTGACGAAGATGACGAACCCATATTGGCAACACTCGGTGTGTTACGAGGGCTATAAACCTTAGATCGATTTTCAATGATTTGTAAAGCCTCATTTGTCGTCTTGCACAAAAAATTACCACCCGCGGCGGCATTCAAATAATCTCGTTCATGATCATTAAGCCCATTATAAAATGTATCAATTTGATGCAATTCCGAAAAATCATGGTGAGGACATTCATGTAACATCTCCTTAAATCGTTCCCATGCCATTGAAAAACTTTCATTGTTACGTTGCACAAATCGTGAAATCTCATTTTTTAAGTGTGTTGTTTTCGATGGTGGAAAAAACTTGTTCACAAACTTAGAAACGAGATCGGCCCATGTCAAAATCGAATTTGGCGGTTCTTTCTCGAGCCAAATTTTTGCGGGTCCATCCAACGAATATGGAAACAACATCATCTTAATGGCGTCATGCGGAACATCCTTAAATTTGCTAGTGGCGGTGAGACGGTTGAAATTCCTAATGTGGTAATGCGGGTTGTCTTTCTCGTGACCTCGAAACTTGTTTGCTTGTAGCATCGACATTAAACCCGTCTTAATCTCGAAATTCTCCGCAAGGATGGCGGGAATAACAATGGCCTCTCCAAAACCCTCGGTGGGTGCTTGAAGCAACTCCATCATAGTACGATTAGCCATTACGACTTCTTGTTCTACAATAGGTTCAACAATTGGAGGTTCTTCAACAATCAACGATCCTTGATTTGCTTGCTTTTGGAGACGTTTACGAGCTCGTTTAGCTTGGTTACGAGTGATCATAAACTTCACGAAGAATGGGAGGTGAGCAAAGAAGATTCTTTTTGGTTGTTTTGTGGATTTTCAATTTTTTTTTGTGTTTTTGATGATATTTAATTTTTTTGGATTTTGGTGTATCTTCGTAGACAACAATCTACAAAATCTCTCCTCGAATCAAACTCTTGATTAAAGAAGCCTCAAAGGAATGAAAACGATCATGTGGAGTGAACGCCTTCGAATGACTTTAGAACTTTGGTGAAAACCAAATTGTTCACGAGGGTTTAATCACAAAGAAAACCAAGCAAATATAGTATACGTATTAATACTTTGGGCGGCAAAACCCTCGATTAGCCTTCAATCTCAAAATACTCACAAGCAAGCGGGGAAACGAGGCGGCGCGAAGCACTTAAGAGCCTTTTTCCTTAGGGTATATTTTATAATACCCGCCTTATACCCACCTTATAGTTTGTATTTTTCAAAATCGAGCTTCACGAAAGTATTTATCTATTTTTGCCTTTTCTTTTTGTTTGAGATTCGAATACAATGATCGAGTGATGAAATCCCGAATCAAGGTTGTGTTTTCACACTTTTGGAGATATTGTATTTTTATTGTGATACTTAATACAATATATTAATAATATTCACAAAGAAAAACCAAGAAAACCGATAATACGTGTTAAGGGAGTTCCACTTAACACAAATACTATTTATGGATAATATCAAAACAAAAGTTTCCAAATTAAGACACGACACACCTCCCCGGCAGCGGCGCCAAAAATGATTGTAGAGTTTTACTACCCTTTAGGAAAAGAGCGTAAATAGCGGTAAGTATCGAGTGATGATTTTAGGAAAAATCAACACTAATGACCCACAATCAAATAAAATGAGAGAAGAAAGTTCGTTTCCCAAGGAGGTATGGTGTTGTGAATTAACTTGTATATATTTGAGATTAATATTAAGAGAATGGGGATGAGAAGATGAAAGACGGATACGTTAAAATTAAACTACGACGAAAACGTAAAGCCGTGAAAAACTACTCAAATCAAAAATTTATTAAAACCAAAAACAAAATATCAAAAAGGCTAAAAAGAAGTCTAAAATAATATAAATAAAAATAAAAATCCAATAAAGATGTTTTAAAACCTTTTATTAATTAAATAATTAATTTTAAATGCTAATTAAAGCCCTAAAATTAAATTTAACTAATTCAAATGTCTAAAATATGATTTTATTGAATAATCACTTAACTTATATTATTAGAAGACCTAAAAGTATTTTTCTAAAACTTAAAGCCTATTAAAACTATTTTTAAAACTCTAAAAATGATTAAAACCTAATTAAACTTAAAATAATTATAAAAATAAATCTAAAAGTTATAAAAATATTCTAAAAATGGAAATAGTCCTAATTAATGACAAAGAACCTAGGAAAAATGAAAAAGAAGGAAAAAGAAAATTTTGAAAATTAAATAATAAAATAATATTAAAATATTGCTGAAAATTAAAAGTTACTAAAATTTGAAATAAAAAATTTATAAAAATCCTAAATAATATATCTAAGAGAAAAACACAAATTATAGCTTCTAAACCTTTTTTAATAATTTTATAAAAATCTTTAAAGTTTATAAAAAACCTTAAAATATTATAAAATTAAAAATAAAAGTTTTTGAAACCAAAACTTGATGTAAACCTCAAAAATATATTTTAAAACCTTAAATTATTTTTCCTAGAAATAAAAACTATTTTTGGTATTTTTTAATGATTTATTAAAATTCGTCTAATAAATAAATTCTAATAAATAAACTATTAATGGGAAAAATATGAAAACTGGCCAGAAAAATCAATAATCTAAATAAGTTCCTAGGAAAATTGAAAAGAACAAAAATGAGCTTAAAAATAAGCTGGAATTAAGCTTAAATGCTACGGCTTAAAATAAATAAGACAAAACACAAACGTGTTAAGTAAAATTCAAAACCAAACTTGTCAGTCAAAGTCCCCAGGGCGCATTTGGTTAACACGTTGGGTTGTGAGTGTGGTGATTATGGGTTCGAGTCTTGCTAACCCCCTTTTTATCACTTTTATATTTTTTTACTTTTTTAAACTTACCAATCAATCCAGTGAAGTTAAATGACTAGTAAACCAATCCACTTACACTTTTTAGCCAAGGATTAAGCCAAATCAAGGTCCAAAATGAATGCAGTTCACTCAGGTTTCTGATGAGCAAAGGCCAATGCACACTTGTGCACTTTTGATGCCGAGAGGAGCTTGGCAATGAGCTTGTTTGTTGGTGTTTTGGAACAATTGGGGCACCCTTGAGCTTGTTGAAGCTCAAGGAGTCAGTAACACACAAAATCAAAGCACATAGCAAGCTAAACAAGCCAAATCAATGCACACAAAATCCCTAAGCAAGTTGCTGAGGTATATAGAGCAGATCAGTGGGCTTAGTGGCTATTTCCTTGTAACCTAATGAGAATCAAGGGCTTAAACTTGGCACACAAAGTCTCAAACAAATGCACAATCAATAACAACCCTTAAATCACATAATCATTCACAGATCAACAAAGATCAAGCACCAAAAGTTTACACAATTCAAGCAGATATGACTATGCAGAATTCTAGCAACCTTAATCCTTTTTTACCACTCCAATTAACTTCTAACTTGATCAAAATTAACTTAATACTAACTAACACCCTATCTCAAACCTTTAATCCCTGATTAACAACCTTTTAATAGTCACTAATCAAAACTATGTCCTGCTAATCCACTTTGCCAAACACCCTATTAAATATTTTAAAACCAAAATTTAACACTCAAAACCTTACAAGACTTATCAAAACTGGTAACATAGCATCAAAACATGTAGATCAACTCAAAATAACATCAATCCAACAGCTAAATCACACTTAAACACATAATCAAATAATATCATACAACTTGCTATTTTTCTGAGATTTTTCAAATGAAAAATGGAAGTACCTTAGGACCCTTACATCCAAGGGTCCTAGTGGATGTTGAATCCACCTCCAAACCAACCCGGGTTGGTGCAGACTTAATCAACAACACCCTTTGATCCTGCTCAAATCAAAACAAAGGAAGAAAACACAAAAAACAAGTAATAATATATTTTCTGATTTTCTTTTCTTTTCTCTTAAATCTTTCCAAAACCTTTCTCAAAACTCTTAACACGTTTTCTATTATACCCTAACACCAATAACATGAACTTAAAACACAAATTCCTTTTGAGCAGATTTTACCAAAATCTCTCAAAATTTCCAAAACTTTGAAACACAAGATCACTTAACCAAAACAATGGAACTCAGTTTCCCTTCTCAAATAGACACCAAACTTTAAGTAAATAAAAAAAGGAATTATATTGTATAAGACAAAAACACAACTTTTTATTTCAAATAAAAGGAATTACAAAATTTAGAAAGGAAACTGGAACAAAGGGCTTCACACAACCTGTGAGCTCCTTTTATAGAGTCCTAAGAACAATCTAGAATAGAAAAAACTAAACCCTAATCATAAGAAAATCCCAAATGTGCCCTTGAACGGTTTCGAGTGCTTTTTGTCCTTTCTTGATCTTGGTCGTTCATATTTGCTTTGAGAGTAAGCCATTCATCTTGGACGTTGATTTAAGCCACGTCACATAACTTGGGGACAAAGGAATGAGGTGATTGGTGGATTGGAGAATTGGGGGTTTGGACCACGTGAGTGGGATGCAGGTTTTTAGGAGTGGGAAGTGTTTATACGTGTGGGAATTACACGTGGGATGATTTAATTGGAATTTTACCCAAGATAAATTAAGGTGAAAACTGGGTGGTAAGAATGATAAACAGTAACACCTTGAATCCTAATTTGGGGGAAGAAACTTGTTAACCGCGTTTTTCTTTTCAAATCTTTCACAGTTGGCATAAATGGTCCCTATCTTTTGGTTATTTTTGCATATAAGGTTTCCTGCCCTAAAAACGTGTTTCTCTTTACAAACAAGTTTCTCCTTTTGACATTTTTGGCTCAAACTTTCCACAAAGATGTTTTAAAGGTGATTTTTGCCATGTTGTGATAATTCAAGGGCTGTTTTTGAACAATGATGATCTTCAAAGGTCTTCTTTGAGTCTTAATCTTCATGAGGGGCCATAATTGGCATTTTGAAATTGTTGAGGGACTAATTTTGCCATTTCTTCAAAGTTGAAGGACCTTTTTGCAATTTTGACAAACTTAAGGGACCAAACTTGTAATTATTATTATACAAGGGTTTTAAGTGTCATTTCTTCATTCATTGAGGATCAATCTTGTTTTGTCTTCAAGTCTTCAAGGGTATTTGATGAAAATTCCATGATTAGGGCCCGGTTCTTTGTACGGCTTCGTTTCTCGTGTTCGTTTTTCCTTGATTCTTGTGATCTTTTGTCTTTTTCACGATATCCATACCTAAAATACACAAGTAAACAAACACAAGCATATATATGGTATTTTATGACATTTTTATGCATTTAAAGCCCGAAAAGAACGATGAGATCATGTATAAATGCCATCTCATCAATACCTTATCACCATCTTTAATAGGAGAGAAGTTCGTCAGATAGTCTTCCTTTCCTGTCATGTGCCTTGAGCATCCACTATCCCAATATCCATAATCATTGATCTGCTTTTGAATGCCCTGCACATAAAGAAAACAAATTAGTTTTCTTTGGGAACCCAAGTCTCAGAAGACTTGGATTCATCTGGTTGTTCAATAAGAACAGACTTAGTTCTCACAACAACCCCATTCTCATCCTTTTTAGGATGAAAAACCCAGTTAACCCCAATTGGTTTTGTAATGACCTTTGAAATGTAATTAAACCTGTTGCAAGTCATTGAAATTCCATTATTATTAGGGTTTTGATCTTTCTTGGGTCTCCATGTTAAGCTTGAAGAAGCTTTAGACCCCTTACCTTGTGGCTGCAAATATTTAGGTCTGGTCACGTTTCTGTCAGCGTTGGATTTTGTCCTGTCAACACTGAAATTACCCTTGTCAGCGTTGAACCTAGGGTTTGCTACAGGAACCCATTGCCTATTTGACCAGGTGTTTGTCTTTTGAAAAGGTCTTTGTCCATGAGTGTTAGACCTTCTAGAGAAGAATGGGGCAGGTCTAATCACTTGTGGACTTTGCTGCACACAAGGTCTGGGTCTGACAACGTTTGACTTCCTAACAACGTTGACTTTCTTCCTATCAGCGCTGAAATTGTTCCTATCAGCGCTGGCTTTGGGAGCGTTGACACACTTGTATGCCAAATGTGAAAAACTACCACAAGTATAACAGGCTTTCTTAGACACACTCTTAGGTCTAGAAGCAAAGAAACCTGTTCCATGATTGTTAACTTGGCTCTGTTGGGTCAAAAAGTTGATGTGGCAGAAACTCAAAAACGAAGAAAACATGAAGAAATTGTCCAAGCGTTGTCAAGAGTTAATCAAGCGTTGACATGTACAATTTAGGCGTTGATAGCTCAAGAGTTGTCATGTACAATGTAAGCATTGTCACATGCAATTCAAGCATTGACAAAACGTAGATAAAGAAGCTTATGGAAGCTTCTATTTAGATAAACATGCAAAAGATATTCTGCATAAGTTTATTTAAATAGAAGATTTACTTGTTTATTCATCATTATCTCTTGTAAACCCTAATCCTTACACTATAAAAGGAACCAATGGTCATAGGTTTTATTCATATAATTCATTCACAATGTAAACCTAAAGTGTGTTTCGACTAGACGTGGGATTCAATGTATACACGTCTAGTGATTGTTGATTATTAATATAATTAGCAATCCAATTGTGTTTTAATTCATGTTATTGTGCCTAAACACCTTGTTAATGGTTGTTGTTCTAATTCCGCTTTGATTGTTTAATCATATGAACAATGATCATTCCTAGTAGCTTAAAAGATCCGGAAACCAAGGTTTCCACAATTGGTATCAGAGCCTCGTGGCTCGTGATGCTAGGACCAACAAGGTGTTCGTAATGTTGAAAAGAAGAAAAATTCGTAGAGTTTTTCTGGACGTTTTTGTGTGCGCAGCAGTATTCAGAAAGTCATAACTTTTGATTGAACCGTTGGATCGTCACGAAATTTTATATGTGTGTTCTACATACATAGATCTAAACATCCACCAGAGGGATTGTCGAGTTTTATCCCCAGGCAAAAGTTATTAAGCGTCAAAGTCAGCAGTAGGATGAATGCAGTTTTCTGTGGACAGTCATGTTCAAAACACGATCTCTCTTTCGTTAACCGTTGGATCTTCATGATTTTTGAACTGTAGATTCTTGGCACTCGTGTCTTGAATCTCACCGGAGCGATCTTCGATCTGAGCCCTAATGAAGAAGTTATTCAAGGTCAAAGTTCGCTGGTTAAAGTAATAACGTTTTGCTTTTTCACATGAAATCATGAACTAGGGTTTCTCAAACCCTAGATCTACATAAAAAGAAGGATGTTATAAGGATTGTGGCTGTGGTGATTCAAGTTAATACTTGATCTAAGGTTTTTACAAACCCTAATTAGGGTTTCGATGCTCAAATTCTATAAGCCCTAGATTGAGTTATAAAACAGAAGAGCTGCTGTTAGTATCATGTGTGCAATTAATGTGTGAGGTAACTATGTTTCCTACTGGTTCGATTATTGTTTCATTATTATTCACGTGAGGTTTTTGTACGAATCAAAAGAAGACGCTGTGAGTATGAAACAAAACTGGTATGAAGTTGGATCACATGATTCTTGGTTATACGAGTGTTCACACGCCATTCTATGATTCGAAGGAATACAAAATATATTAGTTGATGTTTATTCTAAGCTGTTGATAACGAGAAGGATATGCAGCCAAAAGAGATTGCATTCACACGGTAAAGGCTTTCTAATTGGTGAAAGATATTGGTGTTCACACGGTGGAGAAACTTTGATTGGTCAAGCATAGTTGCTTCAAGAATTTGAGATGCCAGTTAAACATGTTCACACGTTCTTCTGCATATGATTGGTTTAGAAGTCTGCGTTCAAACGGTGCTTAATTGAAGAAACATTGTATTCGCAAGGTTATAGTATGTGTTTTCACACGGTACAACATTTTCCATTGGTGGAGATATTAAGGATTCACTTGCTTACTATGAACATGCGGGTACACGATCAAAAGAACCTTTATTTACTTATTTAATTCAACGTTGATATTTAATTCAATGTTGACAAGTGAAAAAGGCGTGGACGCTGACAAGACTTCATTAGACGCTGACGAGGTTGATGGTTGGCGCTGACGTTTGTAATCCAGACGCTGACAGATAGTAATTTGACGCTGACAGAAAAAGTCAACGCTGACAGGTTGACAGTGTCGTCCGATATATGAATTTCAACGCTGATAGGTATTGTCCGATATTGGACAATACATCTGTCAAAGATATTGGACAGAAGAAGATATTGGACAACACAAGGATAACTGCTGTTTGAGAAAATTGATACGTTTTGAGCACACAAAAAGGAGGAAAATACACACAAAGGTACATGGAATCTCCGTTTTATTTAGAATATCATGTTGATATTTATGGCTCGGATATTTTTGAAAGAGATTAATGATATTAAAGCGAGTTAGCAATTTTTTATGGGAATTTGATGGATATTTTAAACTATGTAATCGAGGTAGCCTTGTAAAAGAGTTATCCATTAACAAACTTTTACATATGGTATGAAGATGTTATTTCATTAAATTCGTCATGAAGAGGTGTTGGCTTAAGGGGAAGAATTCTTATGGTAAGTTTGATGATTGAAGAAGATTTTCGCGAGTTTGTGTTCTATCATATCTTAAAGTCGTGGCGTATCATTCACTGACTTTAAAGGTAACTTGTTCGTGCTTTACATGGTTGGTGACGAAGACTTGTCATAACACTTGAAGGAGTTACATTATCGTGCTCAGTGTCTCACAAAGGATGAGAATATTGACAAGGGATCAAGGTCTACTTATATCTCCTCTATAAGTTCTTAGTCACGTGGATAGTACAAGACATGGAACACAAGGTTGGGTTATTCTACTTCTACATCAAAAATATTATAGTTATTGTTCTTCAAGATCATTATATAGAGCTACATATGGAGAATCTTCAACATTGCAACATAATTTACTTCCTTGTTGATGTGACAAAAAGGGGAAGAGATACATGCTACACTTGAGGGGAAGCAATTTGAAGATCATGTACAACTTACAAGAGATACACATAGAGTTTTGCCACTATCAACTAGGGGAAGATTGTTGGGTCAAAAAGTTGATGTGGCAGAAACTCAAAAACGAAGAAAACATGAAGAAATTGTCCAAGCGTTGTCAAGAGTTAATCAAGCGTTGACATGTACAATTTAGGCGTTGATAGCTCAAGAGTTGTCATGTACAATGTAAGCATTGTCACATGCAATTCAAGCATTGACAAAACGTAGACAAAGAAGCTTATGGAAGCTTCTATTTAGATAAACATGCAAAAGATATTTTGCATAAGTTTATTTAAATAGAAGATTTACTTGTTTATTCATCATTATCTCTTGTAAACCCTAATCCTTACACTATAAAAGGAACCAAGGTTCATAGGTTTTATTCATATAATTCATTCACAATGTAAACCTAAAGTGTGTGTCGACTAGACGTGGGATTCAATGTATACACGTCTAGTGATTGTTGATTATTAATATAATTAGCAATCCAATTGTGTTTTAATTCATGTTATTGTGCCTAAACACCTTGTTAAACATGAAGAAATTGTCCAAGCGTTGTCAAGAGTTAATCAAGCGTTGACATGTACAATTTAGGCGTTGATAGCTCAAGAGTTGTCATGTACAATGTAAGCATTGTCACATGCAATTCAAGCATTGACAAAACGTAGACAAAGAAGCTTATGGAAGCTTCTATTTATATAAACATGCTAAAGATATTCTGCATAAGTTTATTTAAATAGAAGATTTACTTGTTTATTCATCATTATCTCTTGTAAACCCTAATCCTTACACTATAAAAGGAACCAAGGGTCATAGGTTTTATTCATATAATTCATTCACAATGTAAACCTAAAGTGTGTGTCGACTAGACGTGGGATTCAATGTATACACGTATAGTGATTGTTGATAATTAATATAATTAGCAATCCAATTGTGTTTTAATTCATGTTATTGTGCCTAAACACCTTGTTAATGGTTGTTGTTCTAATTCCGCTTTGATTGTTTAATCATATGAACAATGATCATTCCTAGTAGCTTAAAAGATCCGGAAACCAAGGTTTCCACAGGCTCTTGGGTGACCTATTATTTCTATACATCTCTGCATATTTAATGGTAGGTCTTCTAACAGTGTTTGAGCCTAGGTCAACAGCTTTACTAGTAACTGGGTGAGTAACCTTAATGGGTGGTGATTCATTGGGACTTTCACATAGCAAACCTCCCTTAACAAATAAAGTAGGGTTAGCTTTCTTCCACTCATTTAGGTCAGTCAGTTTTTGTTGATACTCTTCTACTGGAGTGACAACTCTTGGTGGAGGAGAGAATTCCTCTTCTTGGCATTCTGGGATACCAGTCCAAGACAAGTCCTTTCTAAGGACACCATAGAAGTCACCAGCTGGTGGTGGAACCAGAGAGTAATCATTCATCCCAATCCCAGTCATGTCCTTAGGATCCCTTTGTTTAGCTACACAGTCTCCTAGGGCTTGGGTGGCTCTATCAAATCTTTGAATCTTGAGGTCAACATTATCTTTATTCTTAATGGCCTCATCTAACTTAGCCTGTAGGTCTCTATTGACCTTTGTCATGATATTTCTAATATCCATACTACCCTCTAGCTCATGTTTTAAGATATTTATCTTATCTTTTAAATCAAATTCCATTTTCTTGTATTCAGAAACGGTTTTCTCAGTTTCAGTAAGAGCTAGTTGGTAATTGGACAATTTACACCTTTCAGTGCTCATATCATCTTTTAGTTTTAACACCTCTTTGTTAAGTCTATCAGTGTTTAACCTACAACCTTTGCTACAAAAAGCATCATCATATACCTCATTATCAGATGAAGAGGAGGAGTGTGCCATGAGAGCATATTCAACATGCTCTTCTTCTTCAATATCGGCAATCAAAGCTTTGTCCTCTTCAGCATCCTTAGCCAGATAGCTCCAATCCCATCCAGTACCATCAATTCCTTGAACTGCAACCATGGCTTTGGAATCTTGAGCTTTAACAACCTGACTTGAGGGTTTACCAGCATCAGATCTTCTAGGAGATCTGCATTCCCTCATGAAGTGCCCCATGCGATGACAGTTGTAGCACTCAACTTTGGATTTATCAAATCCAGCAGTGTCTTTAGTATTGAAGGTCATCTTCTTCTTGAACCTTCTATTCCACCTATTTGCTCTTATACTAGCAAGATCCATATTCTACTTGATGTCCATCTCTTCCAAGTGTTCATCACTTATCTGCTCAAGGTCCTCATATGTAATCACTGAACCATTGGGCAAAGAAGCAATGTAAGCACACACAGTATCCAAATCCAAACCAGCAGGTTTAACTCTTGGGCAGTCATTCATGAATGTGTCAGCGTCTGAAAAGGAGACGTTGACAGGACTTGTTCCAGCGCTGACAAATGATGATCCAGTAACTGGATGCATAAAAGAGTCCTTCTGATTGAATTGACCTTCACTATGAGAGAAGAAGGCCATGTTGCTGGTGCTAGCTTTGTTTCCATGAGCTGAAAGAGTTTCATCTTCCAACAGTCTTAGTTTGTTGTAGATATCATCAAACGAAGAGCTCTTGTAAGTATTATTGGCAAGAATAGATCTTGCCTCAATCTTCCATGCCTCACCAAGACTTTTCAGAAAGGTAGCATTTGTGTCAACATCACCAACTTGTGTCCCCATGAAGGACAACTTGCTTGTGATGTCAAGCAATCTGCTTCTCACACTACTCAGTTTCTCATTGGGCTGAGCTTTGAAGACATCATAATCATGCAGAAGTTGCTTTTTCTTTTCTTCCTTAGTGTCTGCATTACCACTATATGCAACTTCAATTGCTTCCCAAAGATCCTTAGCAGATTCATAGCCTCTATATTTGTGCTGATTTTCTTGTCCCAAAGAGACTTTCAGAATATTTAGGGCTTTCATGTCAACCCTTTTCTTTGCAATATCTTCAGCACCTACAGCTCTACCATCTCCAGGTTTTTCTTTCTTATCTTCTTCCGGACATCCTTCAACAGCTGATCTTGCTGTAATGGCATCCTGAATCTTTTGAGCCTTATTGAATGAGTTTCCATATTCAATAATCTCCCAGAGTGTGTAGTCAAAGATCCCCAGATATTGTTCAAAGTTGAACTTCCATAAGTCAAAGTTGGTTGCATCAAGCATGGGAATCTTGATGTTTGGTAAGGGTGAGGAGGAGGAGGTTATTGCTTCAGACATGATGTTTTTAGGGTTTTGAGAAAATTAGGGTTTTGGTGTTCGTATATCGCTCTGGTGTTCTTTAAAGATCAAAAGTTCCTAAACAAGCTCTGATACCACTTATTGATCCCAAACTTAGATCGATTAGCTTTGTGTATACGAGATTAGATCAAGTATAACACGTAGAGAAACCTTTGTTATATGCTTTGTGAATCTAAGTGTTATGCGGAATTTAACACTTAAACAAGAACACAAGATGTAAACAAAACTTTCACTTTGATTATGAATGTCGAACTTGCTTACAATGAAAGATGTTTATGAATGAAAACTTATATAAAACTTGATTCTAAACATTAACCTAAAGGCCTTCTTTTATAGACTAAGAAGCCTTGTACAATAAGCTACGTATCAACTATTCTAGGTAAAGATAAACATAGAAAATACATTGTCGTTTCTATCCTTACTAGAAGTATTCTAGAATATAATAAACGTGTAGCTTATATCTTCCATCAGTGCTTGTCTTCAATCTGTCAACACTTGACTTTAACTTGTCAACGCTTGAGCTGTCAGCGCTCACTTTGTTCTTGTCAACGCTTGAGTTGTTCTTGTCAGCGCTCAAGTAATCTGGCCTTAATTTATTCCCAACAGGAATTTCTTCACTTGAAGTTTTGAGAGATTCATACTTGGACCACGACTTCTTCATTTTTCTCCAATCTTTATTTTGGACTTTGATATACAACGATCCGCCTCCTTTTATGACTTGGATCTATTTATCCTCATACCTTGTTAGGGTCTTTTCGGATACACTTCTCCATGACTTTTGGGGAGTTTTTTGCTTTTCGTCGTGTGTCTCGATCCTTCATATTGATTTTTGATAAATGATTCTTCACATCACTTTGGATCTTTAGCAACAAAATATAACCCTCATCCCTTGTTAGGACCTTTTTGGACTCACCAATCTTCGCATCCCGCTTCAATAAGTTATGCCTTGGCTATGAACTCTAATCCATACCGAGCAACTTTTAAACGATCTTGGGCTAGAAGCTAAGTAACTTTTCAAATCGTACAACCTTATTTATTGCAGATAAATTTATTAACAAGCGATGGGAGACTAGGCTTATAATCAACTCACATAAATTCACGAAAGAATACAAAACTTATAATTGACTCTATCATCTCTCGTTCTCCATAATTTAAAATCTCAAGTAATGAGACTCGTGGATGCTTAGCCAATTAAATCAAAGTTTTGGGTTTTCGAGTCGCCTATAGGATCTTGCAAATTCTTAGACTTTTTCAAATTTAGAAATCGCATTTTAAAGTTCCCTTGATAAACGACTCTCTAGGATCAATTATAGGAACTTGCGAAAAGTTCTTGTTCTTAACCCGTGAGAGTTAAGACTTTCGCGTTTTATAGCTCCCTATATAAAAGCCTAGCAAAACTTGACTTAAACATGTTAAGGATACTAGCTAGAGTAACTTAGATAAGTAAACTCGGGTTGAGTCAAAAGATTCACAATGCTTGAAAATTAAAACCACTTTATTAAAATTTTATTCTAATAAGGAAAGAAAATAACTAAACAGAGGTAAAAACAGCTATACAACTAGGCCAAAATAGATTAAAAATTTTGAAAAATGTCGAAAAATCAAATTTTCCGGTTAAAATGAGGACAAATACAAGGAAAAGGCCACTTAACTTCGATAGAAGTCCCCCCTACACTTAATATAAACATTGTCCTCAATGTTTAAGCATGTGGGAGTAAACTCCCCTACACTTAGGACATTGTGCACGTTGTTTAAATCTCGCTAAGGAAAAGACAACTAAATAGATTCCTATTTTAATATTGAGAAATATAAAATAGTGAATCGAAAAGAGTTTAGGATAGAACCGGGAAGAAGGGAACACGGAATCACGGTTCGTCAAAAGTCATCAAGAGTGTGTCTTTGAAGCTCTAATCCCTGCACATGATCATAAAGAAAGAAAGAAACACCATGGGGCTCTAATCCCTTAATGTCTATCAACTCGACTGCTGATGAAACCCCGTGGTTTGCGGACATTGCAAACTACTTGGCGGGTGGATGACCCGTATCTATTCAAGCAATGTGCTGACTTGATTATTCGCCGATGTGTTGATGGACCAGCAGCTTTAGAAATCCTTGACGCTTGCCACAAAGGACCCACCGGTGGTCACTTTGGTCCCAACTACACCGCCAAAAAAGTGTTTGAATCGGGATTTTATTGGCCCACCATTTATCGTGATGCTCACGAGATGGTTAAACATTGTGATGCTTGCCAAAAACAAGGCAAGATCACACATAAAGACGAGATGCCTTAGAATTTCATTCAAGAGTGTGAAATCTTTTATGTTTGGGGTATCGACTTTATGGGGCCATTCCCTTCATCTAAAGGAAACAAATACATCCTTGTTGCCGTTGACTACGTCTCCAAATGGGTTGAAGCCAAAGCTTTACCCACTAATGACGCAAGGGTGGTTTGTAACTTTTTGAAATCGCTTTTCGCTAGATTCGGTGTGCCTCGTGCCATTATTAGTGATCGCGGGACTCATTTTTGCAACGACCAATTTGCTAGAGTCATGGCTAAGTATGGTGTAAATCATCGTCTTTCCACCGCATACCACCCACAAACTAATGGCCAGGCTGAAATATCCAACCGAGGATTAAAGCGAATTCTTGAACGAACCGTGGGAGAGAATCGTGCCTCATGGGCTGATAAACTTGATGAGCTTTGTGGGCTTTTCGTACTGCATACAAGACTCCGATTGTTGTACACCATATCGCCTCGTGTACGGGAAAGCGTGCCACCTCCCCATTGAGTTGGAGCACAAGGCTTATTGGGCCTTGAAGTGGGCTAATTTTGATATCAACAAAGCCGGGGACCTACGCAAGATCCAACTCAATGAGCTGAATGAACTCCGTAATGAGGCTTATGAAAATTCTTTGATCTATAAGGAGAAGACTAAGCTCATTCACGACTCTAAGATTAAGAACCCAGAGTTCCAAGTTGGAGACAAAGTTTTACTCTTTAACTCTCGGTTGAAAATCTTTTCGGGCAAGCTGAAATCTTGTTGGTCCGGCCCATTCACCATTGCCCAAATTTTTCCATATGGTACACTCGACCTCGCTCAACCTAATGGACCTAATTTTAAGGTGAATGTCCAACGAGTGAAGTTGTACTTTGGTGAGGACATCTCTCAGGATATGATTTCATCCCTCACCACGTTCCCCATGAACTAACTTTGGGTCGAGTCAGGCTCGTGACTCGGTCATCAAAAACAAGCGCTCCTCGGGAGGGAACCCGAGTATCTATCCTTTTCTATTTTAACCTCCTAAGTGTAGGGGGACCTGTATAGGTGTTTGTCTTTGTGTGGTGATGTGATTACAGGGATAAGTGCACTCTTGGAATCTCTGAAGAACCGTGCTCCCGTGTTATCCAAAATCCGGTTCTATCTCTCAACTATCGTGATTCAATTTTCTTTATACTCACATTTGAAATTGATCACTTTAGTCGTCTCTTCCTTAACTTGATTTAACCAACGTGCACAATGTCATAAGTGTAGGGGAGATTTTTCCCACATGCTTAAACATTGAGGACAATGTTTATCTTAAGTGTAGGGGGGACTTCTATCGAAGTTTTAAGTGGACTTTTCCATGAAAATGCCTTCATTTAACCGGAAACTCATCTTTTTCAACATTTTCAAATTTTTAATTAACTTTGGCCATTTAGTCGTAATTTTTAAATTTTTATCGTTACTTTCATATGTATATATCCCGCAATAAAGTCAAAAATATTAATAAAGTGGTGTAGCTAGTTTTGAAATCTTTGACATATTAGGCCCGTTGTGATTATTTTGACTCAACCCGAATAGACTTATCTAAGTTTATTCTAGCTAGTATCTTTAACCATGTAGACCTTAATTGGTTTATTAGGCTAAGCATCCACGAGTCTCATTACTTGAGATTTTAAATTGTGGAGAACGAGAAATGATAGAGTCAATTATAAGTCGGTATTCTTGCGCAAGCTCACTTGGTGTAATTATGTGCCTATTCTCCCATCACTTGCTAATAAATTATCTGCAATAAGTAAGGTTGTACGATTTGAAAAGTTACTTAGCTTCTAGCCCAAGATCGTTTAAAAGTTGCTCGGTAATGATAAGAGTTCATAGCTAAGGCAAAACTTATGAAGCGGGGCGCGAAGATTGGCGAGTCTGAAAAGGCCCTAACAAGGCATGAGGATTCCATTTTATTGCTGAAGATCCAAAGTGATGTGAAAAGCATTATTCCCAAAATCAATATGAAGGATCAAGACTCACGATGAAAAGCAATCAACTCCCATAAAGATCATGGAGAAGTCTATCCGAAAAGACCCTAACAAGGTATGAGGATAAATAGATCCATGTCCGAAAAGGAGGCGGATCATTGTATCTCAAGATCCTAATTAGAGATTGAAGAAATAATCATGAAGTCGTGGTCAACAAAGTTGGAGTACCCCTCAAAAGTCTCCAAGTGAAGAAACTCTATTACGATGAGAAGACCATTATCTCAAGAACGTCTCTCAAGATATGAAGTATGAAGTACATGCCAAATATCGGCCCGAGAAAGGTCTCAAATCGTGAACCAAGTTATGCCAAGATATGAACTTTTTGATATCCCGAGAAGCAGTTTTAAGAGATTTTGTCCTTTAGCTAACTATTGATCAAATCGTCCTACTTTGCTTTCGGCCTAAATAAACTATCGAAATAAGTCCAAAAATGCATCTTCATGATCATTCAAAGACAAAAATAAAATATAATAGATACACCTAGGAATAAGGGAGTTTAAGCATTTAATTAAGCCATGTGTGTAAGTGTTTGATTTGCTAACTTATAATAACAATGATCTCGTTTTTAAGCTTAGTTTGGGGAACGTGAAACTTGAGGGTGATAAATCTTCGCAGCACCAAAGCCCTAATGTAAGTCCTTGATCTCTTTGCAAGTTATTTCCATCCTTTTGTTTACTTTAAAGTTTTAATTTCTCTTAGTACTTTCATTTGTGTTTAGTAGTATATTAATAAGGTCAAGGTTGATTGATTATGAGAAAAGTGTAAATGTGCTTTGTCACTAAGCATTGCATGAGGGCATGGCAATGGTTAAGTGTAGGGGATTTGATAGGTGTGAAAACACCCATCCTTTTACCACTTATTTTTGGCTAAAACAAGACCAAAACACGTATTTAATATCATTTGTTTAGAATTATGCGTGGTTTTTGTGTTTATTGTGTTTTCAGAGTCAACCGGATGAATATTTAAGAAAACATGGGATTACACGGGTTTTATCGAGGAAAAAGACTCAAGACGAAGTCTACTGTCCAAGAGATGCAAAAGATTTGAAGTAATTGTGCCTATTTGAAGATTTATCGAAGAATAGAGCCAAAGATGGAAGATTCATATATGTCGAAGAACTCGAGTCTATTAAACAAAATATTATAAGACCAAGTTGGAATTATTCACCGACACTTCTAAAAATCCAAAGTCGGAAACGTTTATTTAAGGAAGCGTGAAGACTAAAGAAGAAAGAAGAAAAGAAGCCCAAAACCAAGCCCATTCACAAAGCCCACAAGACTTGCATATAAATAGGACCTTACTTCACAAAAATTAGACACTTATTTTTTTTTGGTAGTTTTTAGTTTTTTTTCATTCTCTCTAGTTTTAGAGAGAGAAAGTTCTAAACTTTCTCTCACTAGTTTTCATCTTTTTCTCTTTCAAGATCAAACCTTTGTATTATTTTTCATTAATCAAGTTTAGTTTCAAGCTTTTAATCTTTAATCTCATTCTTCCTTTCTTTGATTTTGATTGATTTTGGTACAAATCTCGTATGATCCGTGTTGTTCACCAATGATTTTGTGCTTAAAAAGTTAATCTTTTTATGTTTTCCTAAGTTTTTACACGAATAAGCTTTGAGATCCTTGTGCTTATTGGCTTATTTGTTAGTTTTGCTTATTTACTTTTTATAAGTGTTCTCAAAAAGTTTATCTTTTTATTATTTGATTTATAAGTTTGTTTATTTAAAGTTAGAAAAGTTGTTTTTAGTGCTTATTTAATCAGCTTAATATTGGATTTGAGCTAGTTTTGGGTTTTAGCTTATTCCAATAGCTTATTTCCCTAGCATAAGTTTCGGATCAACATTATTTTCGGAAAGGGCAAAGCCCTTTTCCGACCAAGTATTCCGAGCAGACACCCCTTTATTTCGATCCTAAGATCGGAAAAGGGTTTAGAGTATTCCGATTGTAGCTAGTTTTTGAACATTCCGATTATGGTTCATTTGAGCTTATTCCGATTTGAATCTAGTACTGTGATTCCGATTTGCCCTTTTCAACATATTCCGATTAGTTTGTTTTAGATTATTCCGATTGGACCTATTGCCCCATATTCCGATCTGAGTTATTTTTAATATTCCGATTGTCCTTTCCGATTTATACTTTCCGATCAACTTCATTTACAAGTATTCCGATTACACCTTATTTCCCTTATTCCGATTGAGTTGTTTTGATATATTCCGATCTTACTTTCTTTTAGTACATTTCGACTAAGTTCATATTTTTACAAAGTTTTCCAAGGGTTATTTTTTATTGAGTGTTCATTTATTTTTCTAATATAATCTTTAAGTTTTCAAGTATTTATTTTTAAACTTGTCTTTTTAGTTTAACCTTTTAATGCTTTAATTCTACTCTTCAACACTTACTTATTTGTCATTAGTTTAAAATAGATAAACAAACCAACACCTTTTTATTAACCAAGAACAAATCATTCCACTTAGAGCCGAGATCAATTCGAGGAGATACCGAGACAGAATCTGAACCCCATCTAAAAATTTGTATCAGTAAACAAAACTAAAACCTACCCGAGACCCTAATGGATCTTGAACTGATATTATCTCACGTTCTTCAGTTTTATGTGGTGTATTGATAAAAGTTCCAAATGAATCGATTTTTATATTGAAATCGATTATACATATCATTTTGATGTGTGTGATTCGTTTGTGATTTCATATGGTGGGTTTTTCGATGAGTTCAAGGTTTGAATATAAGATGGAGTTCGGTTTGTTAGATTGGGATATAGAAGACTGATTATCTGTTTTGGGTAGTAATGAAATGAGATCTATTGTGGTTGACTGAAAAATTGATGGACTTTAGAAAGTTGGAGGCGTGTTTGAGAAAGGATAAGTGATTAGGTAGATGATGGGGGCGGATATTTTGAGATTGAGAGAGAAAAGATGTTAGTAGGCTGTGACAGAATGAAATTAGGGTAACCTACTTCATTATAACCTAAACTTGTTTTGACCAAATATGACTTTTCGTTATGGGCCGCATATAATGTCTTGCAAAAACGATGATCTCACAAATTAAGGTTAATGGTAGATTTTATATCCCAAGTGGGCCATGTGTTATTGCTTTGATATAGAATTGGACTTCAACGAAATATGTTGGCTGCGTTTTTACATATGGGCCAAGTATCATTCTTTATTACACAAATTTTTTGCCAAAAATTATATTTTAGACAAAATTTGTGTATTAAGTTATACTTTGGTCATAATCTGGACGGGACATTGTGACGAGACCAAGTGATGTGACAAAAAGAAGTGACAAATGTGACAAAACTTATTTGACGAGACCAAGAAAAATTTGGGTATTTTTTAGTGACTACAGATTTTTTTTTGGATCGGGTATTAATTATTTGAAGACGGAGACGAATTTCTTCGTAGGCGTGTACTTATTTTATCCTTGAACAGATAACTTGCTCGTGCTTAATCTTAGAATGACGACTTGGTTATCTAGTTTCCGGGTTCGGGGTGGTTGGTTGATGACTCGGATAACTATCACTTAAAGGAGTTACATTGTTGTACTCAGTGTCACGCGCTTAGTCGACGTAGATAATTTCAAGAGGTGTTGTGCTTATAGACTTCTTCAGTGATGCATTGGGCACTTAGAGATTTCTCCACCGTTCTTCATTCAACAATTGTGCAAGCTTAAGTCACAAGGTCGAAGGATTCTTATTCAGTTTCACGTTTGATGTATCTGGTTCATTCCATCAATGGTCACTTCAAATTGCCTTCAAGTGGGTTGGTAAAGATGGCCATGGAGAGTTTATGAGTAGAGATTTTTCGATCAACAGCTGATTCTCACCAAATATAATTAAGCTTATTTATTATTCTCTCGAGATTTTCAGGTTCATGTGCTTACGATTTATTGATGGTTCCGAGTTTCGAAACCATCAAGGGGGAAGAAGAAGACACATTGAACGCACAATGAGTACACGTGATGGACTTCATACCTTCTTTTGATTTGAAGACATTCTGGGATGACATTTGTCATAGCCGCAGAGAAAATCAGTGTTTTAACTCGTGGCGTTATCAATCTCTAAACGGTACACTACTGATTCGATGTTTAATTGTTTGGTTGTTGCAATTATTCATCATCATTATCCTATATGCATTCCCGGGACTTAATTGACTCTGGTGCATCTCCGGAAGAAGATATGTGCATTTCCGGGACTTAATTGACTCTGGTGTTACGATGTCAACTTCATGAATGAGATAAAGTGTCTACTTCAGTATTTGAGCTTCATACTCGGGATTGATTTAATTTCTTCAACTATGTGGGGAAAGAAATGTTTTGATTCTTTCTAGTATGCATAACTTGATTTCTCAGGGGGAAGAAATATTCAGAAGAATTATTCAAGCATGAGAAGAGAAGTTTTTGATCTACTTGGTGTGCCCCTTACTTTCAATTCCTCTTAGGAACTTTATCATGTTATATGATGGGATTTGCTTGTTAGATTCCGCTGTGCGCTTAATCATTCTAAGCTTTATTGAAAGCTTTGAAGTTGCTTACGAGGATTGTCGATTTATGGGGAAGCTATTTAAAAAGCTTCTACATCAAGTTTATGTGGCATGAATTAGGGGGAAGCTAATTCAGAAGCTTCTCCTTAACCAGAAGTGTATGGGTTACTTAGCTCGTGCCGTTATAGTATTTCTACTACAAGTTAAAGATGAGTCGTTTTGAAGTCAAAGGCCTCAGAAGACATGATCAGCATTGGACGCTTCATGAAGGCTCTTGTTCTTATCATTATGTACTTGTTAGGAAAAAATATTATAAGGAATTCTACACGTCGTCCCATGGGGGAAGATTGTTGGAAACTCACTTTATGTGACGACATTTAAGAATTCCCATTAGTTATCATAGTCACACACGTTTAGACTAGACTAGGTTCATGTATAGTTAAGCGTATCGTGTGTGACTATATATACCCCTCCTTAGCTTCCAAGGAGGGGTGTTTCTTGTGTTTTTCATTCATTAGCTTAATACATTTTCTATCTTTCACACATTCAACCTTTCTCTCTCAACTCAACAATGGCTTCTATCATCTATCACCATACTAGACCACCGGATTAGCTTTTAGCAAATCTACATCTCTCCTTTGAATCTTCATTCCCTAATTACCGTCGTTGTTTTTCATCTAAGTGTCTTTTATTAGCTTAGCGGTGATTTCAAGATCTTTGATTTCAAAATCCCGCCAATCCCGGTACTATTCTCCGTGGGGTGTCAAAAGCCCGGGCACTTAACCGATTAGGTTTGGACGTTCTGAGAAGAAAGCCGCTACATGGGAAAGGCTATTTTTGAATCCTAAATCTCGTCATTTTTGGTGAGTCCAATACCCCACTTAGATGATTAGCAACCATAACAAATGTCGAGTTTAAAGATCAAAACTTTGAAAATGAGCACACTTGCCTAGTCTTTTATAATTGTGGGAGGGAAAGTTATATTTACATAGGTTATTAGTATATGTAGTGTTAGCATTTTGCCTAAACGTTTGCACAAGGAATTTTAGCTTAGTTGGGAGTAATAAAAAGAGGATGACGATATTTATTCCCTGGAGACATCCAGTTTGCGTGTTTCCCGTTCTATGATCCTTAAACCTTGAATAAAAAGTCGAGCATGGCGGGTCACTATGTATTTTTATTTTTATTTTATTTTAGAAATTTCGAATAAAGTAGTTTTAAATTAATTTTGGATTTAACGTTTGTGATAATAGTTGCTTGGGGGCAAGCAACATTTTAAGTATAGGGGTGTGTTATACACGTAATTATTCATGAATTTAGTGAGAATTTCCCTTCATTTTTAGCATAATAAATAGCAAGACGTGTATTTTTAGTGCATATATCGTTTATATGTGTTATTTATTATTGTAGGTACGAATATTGAAGAAAATGAGTTAAAACGAAGAAAAAGAGCATAAACGAGCAGGAGGAATGGAAAGAGCGTGATAAATCGAGTTTGATGATGCATTCATGTTTTATTGGGCCGGCCTGACACCATTTAAATGGATCAGACCGACCCATTAATTGTCAAATGGACTCCAAAATTCGTAACAGCTACTCGGCCCAACAACAGCCCATTTGGCCCAGAATTTGGCTGAAATAGACACAGCAAAAGAAAAGAATCAAAAAGCCCAACACATGCCCAGAAGATGAAAAATGTAATATTTAGATATGGTGGCTTACTAAACACGCAACACTTATTTTTATTCATTGTATGCATTTCATTTTTAATTTTTGGCGTAGGGAGTAAGCTTATCAATATTCCACCCTCTTGTTATTTTTTCTATTAGACAAACGCATCACTTTATTTTTTTTTTATTAGTAGATAAGGTAAGGTTTAGTTGTAAGGGGAGATACGCAGTTTTTTTCTCATTATTACTTTTGCTATTCTTTTTTAACTTCCTTCGTTACTTTTAGTAGTAGATGTATGTGTAGGTTTTAGTTAGGATTTAATAAAAACGCTATATACATTACTTGTATCTCGATTAAATGAATGAAAATGATGATTTGATTTGATGTCCTTAAAAACTTGTTTGTGAGTTTGATTAATTTGTAAGTAGATGCTCTTGTGATTCTGTTGAATACTAGTATTGATTTTCGGTTGATTTATATTGATTTGGTTACAACAGATTTCGTTTTTAAGATTGTTGTTTTGTTTCATATGTCTCGATTGATGTTCGAAGGGTAGTAATTCAATCGGTGTATTTGTGGGTCTTGAATTCGTATCTAGTTAAGTTTCTCAAAGTAAAAAATATACAGTATATGTTATAGTAAAAAGTAGGTTGCAAGCATATTTTGAACCCCCGAGCCCTTTGTCTTGATTAAATGTTGTCTTAACAAGCTTTCTAAAATTCTTTTCTAGTTCGTGTTTATGGTCTATTTTTTTACATTTTATAAGTTGTTAACAAATTGCAAAGTATTTTTTGGTGCTTGACATTTATCGTTATACTTTGGTTCATATAAAGTTAGTCATTAAGGTTAGCAAAATATTCCACCTTAATATGCTAAAACTACTAATTTGTTATGATTTGAAAATGAAAAATTAATGTAGGGAGTTAGCTTTAGTTTAATTTCTATAATCAAATTTAGTTATAAATAACTAGTTTTTTAAATAGCTTTAAAAAAAAGATTAGATTTAATATTAAACATAGTTTTTATTAATTAATTTAAAATGACGTTCATCTTAATTGTCGTTAACGTTTTATGTTTTATGTTAGCTCGGCGTATCCGGTTCGTCATACGGGTTCATTTTCTTTATCTTTATTTCATTAGCTCAAATATATAGTTTTAGTTATGCTTGTTTAGTTTAGCATATTTATTGTCATTATTATTATTTTAGATATCTCTCGCTTTATAATTGTAGTTTATTTTTATTCATCCTTATCGTTTTTATATATTTTAATATTTAGTCGTTAAAATTAGTAGATTTAGAATATAAAAATCAAAACCCTTTTTATTCGAGCATCAAACTTGAGACATAAACGCGGATTTCCATTCAAACTTCGCCAGGAACTACGATAACCTTCGGTTGTACGAAGACGACCCAATCAATGAGATGTTGGACTCAATTTGGACCCAAGCTTGTAAATGCTTCCAATTTTTATCTTAGGCTTGACTTGGGCTCAATGGTATCCGAATATTAATGGACTTTCAGGCCCATTAACCTCATGTGGGTCCCAAAAAGGCCCAATACTCTTTATAAAATTGAATCCTCGAAATAAAAACGACTTGTCTTTTGGCTCTTGATAAAATCTTCAAATCCCGTGTCGATTTTGCCGGTTTTTGTGATCATGGTACCTGTAAAACCCGCATGCTTTTACCATGAATAGTACCCTTAAGATCGTACGCACTAGATTAAAACTTTCCTATTATAGCATGATTACGATTACGAGTTAGGATTTTACGTATTACGTACATGTTAGAACACGATAAGTATTTACTACGCACGAACACGTAATAATTATTTGACAATATTAATCACGAACATGCGATCATGAAATCATGAACGTAATTAAATCACGAACTATTATTAATTACATATATATATTTATTACGAGCGTAATTAAATATATTAGGTCACGATAATTACTTAACGAGAACACATTAAACGCGAACACAAATAATCACGAACGAATAACTAAACATCGAGACATGGAAAAAGGTACGGGTACCCCATGTGGGGCCCCTACCCGTGGTTACAAGGAAGAAATGGGCCAAGCCCATTTCAATTTTCACTAAAAGGAGGTTAAGGGAAAAACACTACTCATTTTTCCTCTTTACAGAGAATTTTACAGAAACCTAAAATCCTCCTCCTCCTCCTTCTTTTTCTCTTTTGGCCGCCACCCTCAAACAACACCAAAGGGGTGTTTGTTGATCTTTGATCTTGGAATTGTTGTTGGTCTTCGTGTTTGTGCATCGTTACTTAGATCCACGCACTCGGTAATTCATTTAAACCCTTTTCTTTTAATTTAATCTTTTAAATAATTAAGAACATGTTATGTTTTTATCTAAAACATAATTAAATCATAGATCTAACATGAATTTGGGTTTGGATTAAATCAAAAGGGATGTTTAGGGGTGTTTTGTTCTTGGTCACACCTAACCCGAACCCAAGAGGGTCTCGGTTTGGCCATTTGACCACCACCGAGACCATATGGTCCCGGTTGGTTGGTGTGGGTCCTACGACAGCATCAAGACAAGGGTGACCCCGACTTGGTTCAGGGTATGGTGTCGATTTCATGTCTCGTTCATGGTTCTTAGTCAAGATCCGGTTCATGGTGTATGTTTAGTTTTTTTTATGTTTACGATCTTATGTTAAAATTAAATTAATAACATGACATGATTAATTTAACAACATGACTTAGGTTATTTTAATTATTAATAATCATGAAATTATTAACCTAAGTATTTTTATATTTTAGACTTATAAATTAATTAATTATTTAAAAACCATGGTTATAATTAATTAATTAACATGACTTAGGTTATATTATTAATAAATAATAATACATGTTTTAACCTAAGTATTTAACTTTATTTAATTAAAAACATGTTATACTTTAATTAAATATTTTAACCTATAGTTTATTTTAATTACATGAATAATTAATAAACTATACATTATTTGATATGACTTAGAAAATAATCATGAAAACACTTAGGCTTATATACTTAGCTTATTTAACCAGCTTATTTCTAATTATGGAAACGTTCTATTTTTAGAAACTTATTTATTTCAGGCAGCTAATCTATTTATGGAAACTTATTTAAATAAGGCAGCTAATCTATTTATGGAAACTTTCTATTTTTAGAAACTTATCTATTTTAAACAGTAATTCTATTTTTGGAAACTTTCTATTTTAGGAAACCTGCTATTTTTGGAAAGTTACTTATTATTACACAGTAAGTATAATAATACATGACATACCAGAAATACTTAATCAGAATAGACAGAATATAAGATAAGCACAGTTTAAGGCTTTAAACAGTGAAACATGATATGAACATATAAAATAAGCTAAGACATGATATGAAACCAGTTACGTATTTAGTAGTCAGATACTTATTCACGTATGTATTCATGTAGCATTAGTGATATGGAAGTAGGATTCCTCTCAGTTCGTCTTCTTCGTTCACTGGACATAAGGTACGGATTCCCGTCCTTTTAGTATGGACATTCTTTCCTTATTAGGATTCCCCGTATGCAGCCAACTGTTTTCCCCAGTATATGTTTTATATGTTTTTGAATTGCTTATGTTTAATTAGAATACCTAAAGCCATATACATGCATGACCAGTTTCACCTAGTTATGGAGGTACCATAACCATAACATTAGAGGCACTGATGTTATAACTTCACCACGGCGGAGTGATTGCTCGTGGCGTCCCTTCAGCTTTTGGCCATTTATATTATATTTATCATATGGGGCGTATGGGTGCATCCTAGTTACATGTTTTCAGTCAGGATTTCATGGTGAATGTGGTGTGTGCCTTGCATCCTTCACATTGGAGTTGATCCGTCCTACCCAGAACCAGTATAGTTAATTAGAGGCAGCCCCTCTAATTTGCATGATGAGGTCACCCCTCCAAGTATTCATGCACGGTGGATTTTCATGACCTATATTGGCTAATGGTAAAATATGTTAAACAATTTTCATAAGATAAACATAAGACTTTTCAAACTATAAAACCAGTTTTATGAACATGTTCCAGGTTTTCCAGGACATATACATTTCCGCTGCTATTAAGTCTTTATTATGCTTAGTCATTCATACTATGTCTATATCCGTGCACTGAGCGTTTTGCTCAGCCGTTACTTTCCTTTCCATGTCCCAAAACGGCAGGTACCCTAAGGAACACTCGAGCATTTGGAGGACGTGCGTAGGATGGAAGCTGCTAGAGACTTCTTTTTCTTTTTGCCTTCATATACTTATGCTTTCTTAGTCTTTCATTCATTCTTTTACGTTATTATGTTTTGGGCTTATGTTTGGGAACCGATGTTTGATTCCGGTTATCCCCATGGTCATGTAATGTTTCAGACATTTATCCTTGTATGCTTTGATGACATGCCATAATTACGTGTGACATTCCATTATCAAAATGAGGTGTTACAATTATGGTATCAGAGACAAGGCTTCGACCTGTAGGCTCTAAAACTTGACCTATGATTAGTGGGTAGTCACCAGGAGCTTCCTAAGCCAACGTTTGTTATTCCACGTATTGATGTTTTCAGCGCATTGTTGTTTTAACCATGACGTTTTCAGCAACTTGAGATTTTAACCTTGATGTTTTCATCGATATTGTTTTACTAATATGGATGGACAACCGTCATTCATATTTAGTTATGTGCCATTGTTTCATGCATAATGTTCCTCGTGAACTGTGGCTATGTGAACTGAACCCAAGTAGTTCATAATTAGTCACATAAATTTTTTTCTGATAAGTGTTGACATATGAGTTTCATTTATTTATGTTTCATGTATCATTGTTGCAGGGATTATGACTAAGTAATGGTTGGTACAGGACTGGCCCTATTTAGTCGCATGTGCTTTTAATCGAAACTTTTAATTTTGGGACCGACCCATAAGCGTCCCCTCGCCATGTCTTTTGTTTTGGGACCGACCCATAGGCGTCCTCTAGCACACATAAAAGGTTTTATAAACTAACATTACGCATTCATGCACTGTTTCCATGCATAAAATTTTTCTCATGATTTATTGGCATAAAATTTTTTTCATGTCCCCTCATAAGTTACTATGTTTTTATGTCAAGTATGTTTTCATACTGTCATGGTTAACTTCGGTTTCATGCTGATTATGTTATACACTCCTTTATGATAGATCGTTTTATGTTCCTTCATGATAATTCCGTCTTCATGATGATTACGCCTTACGCCTCTTTTATTATTTATGCTTTCACGCAAGACATTGTTGGATTTCATTGAATTCTGCTTTCATGATAGTCATGGTTGGTTTTCATGGATCATGCTGTCAGGCAAATCATCGTTGAATTTTGTGTAAACACACTTTAGCGTTTCTCTATGCAACCAGAATGAGGTATATACTGGCATTGCCAGGTTATCAATATGGTTTTCCTAACCGTTTAACCGATATACTTTCCTTAAATCATGATAAATGATCGACCCCATACCGATCATTTCATGTACATTCCATGTGTACTCCATGTACCTTATCCCATGTGCATACTTCCACTTGCTGATACTTTCAAATTGCTGATGCCACTCATAACTTGGAGATGTTACTAAAGGTTGATGCTGCTGACGTTCGGAGACGCTACGAGATGTTGATGCTGTTCACAACCTGGAGATCCTACAAGACGAAGACAAAGGCGTCAGAGCAAAGCAATAGGACGAGAAGATGCCACATCATCAGACGATTTTCATCAATCATTGTCCCTAATTCTTAGTTACATGTCACACGTCATTCGGCTGTCATTCCAGCCATATGAGTGCAAACCGGTATCAGCCGGCCACTCAGCTGAATAGTTACACGAATCACGGTCATGAGAATGACCGTCATGGAACTGACAGACAGGATGAAAGTAACCACTACTATGACAGAAACTATCCTATAAATCGCAACCGAGGCTCCGACCACAGACGCGATCAGACATAGAAATGAGCAGTAGTCCAACCGATCCGCCAATTCTGGCATAATAACCTAATATTGTAGTTCTATTTGTTTCACATCTCGAGACACATGTCAAGACATCAGTCAAGACACATGTCTCAGGTATACTTCCTGAAGACACATGTCAAGACACCAGTCAAGACATATGTCATGCTTATAGTTCCAAGAAGCGAGTCAAGACACATGACTCACGTCCAACTAGGGAACATTTCTATGAAATTTAGGGTACCCTCCATGGGTATATCCATTTTGTTGTGCCATGTATTAATCAGGCCACAAGAATTTCAATACCATTACCGGTGCATCAGTGAGAACTGTCACGTTGTCGATGTCACTTTCATTTGTTTCACCATATTTCATATATTCATGACCATGAAGGACGCCTTGCGTATTCCCACGAACACGAAGGTTTTCCTTCAGCTTAATGATGAGATCCAAGCTGCTAACGCATTTCCTCGGACAGACACGGGATGAATTATTATCCTACGATTTATAATTATGTACAATAATGTTCAGGCTCCTAAATACATTCAGCTTGATTTTCCATCAGGAAAATCTGTACGAATTATCTATGCATTCCAAGCACGTGCTTTGGTAGCCATGATTGCTAAAATTTTCTAGCTGTCAATAAGACACGAATACTGAGGTCCTTTTACGCATAACCAATGGATTATTCCAAAATTTGTCCCTTACACTCCAGAAGAACCTTCAAGGAGAAGGACGGTAACATAAGATTATGTGTCGACTACCGTCAATTTTAAATAAATCACCATTCATGACCGTTATTCTCCTCCACGTATTAACAACATGTCCAATCGACCTTATATTGTTAATCACTTTTCCAAGATCGAACTCATGATCATGCTGCCAACAGTGACGAGTGAAAGAGCAGGACATGTCCATGACTGGTATTCGTACACGACTCGGTCATGCTAGATTTATGATTTTGAATTAGTCTCACCAATTCTCCAACGGCATTATAACAATGAGTTTCCATGAACTCATAGCAAATTCATCAGTGTGTTCATTGAGGATAACCTGATTTCCTTTAAACCTAGAGAAGAACAGGAAGACCATATCTGCGCTATGTTGCAAATTCTATGACAAGCGGAATTTCACCCTGGAAATTTCCAATATCAATTCTGTTTGATTACAGTGACACGCTGGATCACATGGATTTGCATGGTTAATCTTACCATGACTCAGCTTATGCGTAAAGGAGACAACCCTACATTACATTAGGTGTTATAGACAATCCTACGCTAGGAGAAGTCTAGATTCAGAGACTCAGAGTTTCACAAACTCCTATGTATCAAGTTCTACGAAGCAAGATACAGTTACGTTCGTATCTAGGTACATGACATACCAACAGGTTAAGATAGGACACCAACAGACTGGGATGTTTTCATCATCTGAAGTTACGAATTGAAATGGGACAAGATCTCCACGGATTTTGGTTACCAGATTAAAGCAAACTAAGAACAAGCAAGATGCTATCTGTGTTATTGCCAACAGTTTGATCAAATCTGCAGAATCCTTACATCCGTACGGATTTCAGAACCAACGGATTGATCGAACACATTCCACGCCAAGGCTCATCCGATCACTTTGTAATCCCTCAAGTTATAGGGACAGACAAAGGTTCGCATTTGTGCTCCTTATTTACGTCTACGTCCTTGTTCTAATTTCACGACTTGTTTTCGCGCTCGCGTTGATGACACCATTAACATTCATGATCGTATCGTGGCTTACGATTTTACATTAATTTTTCTCATTCTGGGAAGTTTTGCAAGAACTTGAGAGACCAGACCCAAGTTTAGTATAACTCTCCATCATCAGATAGACGTTTCACGTCATATTCCACGTCTCACCTTGTAGCATTTGGCGTTACCACCATTGTATTCTATGATCAAGATATGTTTCACATGTCATGTTCATTCCACGTTCCTCATATCATGATCAAGATATGTTACACGTATCATGGATCACGATATGTTTACTCATACTACACTCGCCATATCTCCACGTAGCACGTTCAAATTTTTTCACGTATCACGTTAAAATTTTTTCACGTACTACGTTTCTTTATGTCTCACGCATCGTTTCTAATTATCAGTTAAGTCAGATTGTCTTGCATCGTAACGTTTCAGTTACCCTAGCACGTTAACTCTTATTTTCCTCGATCGAATTTAGGGGATATACCTTCCGTTGATAACCAAGAATTTCTTCGTATTCCAAGTCAAGGTCAAGAGGACCAAGATTTATCATTTGCGTCAAGATCATCTGAAGGAACCGTTCCAAGAGGGAGGCCACTTGGAAACGGACAAGTTCATCCGGACTTTTATCCGTTTTCTCTCATCAATTAGATATGTCCTTTCAGTCACGTCACGTTCCATGTCCTTTCAAGACATGTCACGTTCCACGTTCCTTCTACCATGTCACTTGTACGTTCATTAATCTTACATACCCTCTCAGTTTGATTCGAGTATGTTTCTCTTTCAGTTACGTTATCAATAATTCGGGGACGAATTATTCTTTTTAGGGGGGAAGAGTTGTAAAAACCGATTGCTTTTACCATGAATAGTACCCTTAAGATCATACGCACTAGATTAAAACTTTCCTATTATAGCATGATTACGATTACGTGTTAGGATTTTACGTATTACGTACGTGTTAGAACACGATAAGTATTTACTACGCACGAACACATAATAATTATTTGACGATAATTAATCACGAACATGCGATCATGAAATCGTGAACGTAATTAAATCACGAACTATTATTAATTACATATATATATTTATTACTAGCGTAATTAAATATATTAGGTCACGATAATTACTTAACGAGAACACATTAAACGTGAACACAAATAATCACGAACGAATAACTAAACATCGAGACACGGAAAAAGGTACGGGTACCCCATGTGGGGCCCCTACCCGCGGCTACAAGGAAGAAATGGGCCAAGCCCATTTCAATTTTCACTAAAAGGAGGTTAAGGGAAAAACACTACTCATTTTCCACTTTACAGAGAATTTAATAGAAACCTAAAATAATCCTTCTCCTTCTTTTTCTCTTTTGGCCGCCACCCTCAAACAACACCAAAGGGGTGTTTGTTGATCTTTAATCTTGGAATTGTTGTTGGTCTTCGTGTTTGTTCATCGTTACTTAGATCCACGCACTCGGTAATTCTTTTAAACCCTTTTCTTTTAATTTAATCTTTTAAATAATTAAGAACATGTTATGTTTTTTTCTAAAACCTAATTAAATCATAGATCTAACATGAATTTGGGTTTGGATTAAACCAAAAGGGATGTTTTGGGGTGTTTTGTTCTTGGCCGCGCCTAACCCGAACCTGAGAGGGTCTCGGTTTGGCCATTTGACCACCACCGAGACCATATGGTCCCGGTTGGTTGGTGTGGGTCCTACGGCAGCATCAAGACAAGGGTGACCCCGACTTGGTTCGGGGTATGGTGTTGATTTCATGTCCGGTTCATGGTTCTTAGTCAAGATCCGGTTCATGGTGTATGTTTAGTTTTTTTTATGTTTATGATCTTATGTTAAAATTAAATTAATAACATGATATGATTAATTTAATAACATGACTTAGGTTATTTTAATTATTAATAATCATGAAATTATTAACCTAAGTATTTTTATATTTTAGACTTATAAATTAATTAATTATTTAAAAACCATGGTTATTATTAATTAATTAACATGACTTAGGTTATATTATTAATAAATAATAGTACATGTTTTAACTAAGTATTTAACTTTATTTAATTAAAAACATGTTATACTTTAATTAAATATTTTAACCTATAGTTTATTTTAATTACATGAAATAATTAATAAACTATACATTATATGATATGACTTAGAAAATAATCATGAAAACACTTAGGCTTATATACTTAGCTTTTTTAACCAGCTTATTTCTAATTATGCAAACGTTCTATTTTTAGAAACTTATTTATTTCAGGCAGCTAATCTATTTATGGAAACTTATTTAAATAAGGCAGCTAATCTATTTATGGAAACTTTCTATTTTTAGAAACATATCTATTTTAAGCAGTAATTCTATTTTGGGAAACTTTCTATTTTAGGAAACCTGCTATTTTTGGAAAGTTACTTATTATTACACAGTAAGTATAATAATACATGAAATACCAGAAATACTTAATCAGACTAGACAGAATATAAGATAAACACAGTTTAAGGCTTTAAACAGTGAAACATGATATGAACATATAAAATAAGCTAAGACATGATATGAAACCAGTTACGTATTTAGTAGTCAGATACTTATTCACGTATGTATTCATGTAGCATTAGTGATATGGAAGTAGGATTCCTCTCAGTTCGTCTTCTTCGTTCACTGGACATAAGGTACGGATTCCCGTCCTTTTAGTATGGACATTCTTTTCTTATTAGGATTCCCCGTATGCAGCCAACTGTTTTCCCCAGTATATGTTTTATATGTTTTTGAATTGCTTATGTTTAATTAGAATACCTAAAGCCATATACATGCATGACCAGTTTCACCTAGTTATGGAGGTACCATAACCATAACATTAGAGGCACGGATGTTATGACTTCACCACGGCAGAGTGATTGCTCGTGGCGTCCCTTCAGCTTTTGGCCATTTATATTATATTTATCATATGGGGCGTATGGGTGCATCCTAGTTACATGTTTTCAGTCAGGATTTCTTGATGAATGTGGTGTGTGCCTTGCATCCTTCACATTGGAGATGATCCCTCCTACCCAGATACAGTATATTAAATTAGGGGCAGCCCCTCTAATTTGCATGATGAGGTCACCCCTCCAAGTATTCATGCACGGTGGATTTTCATGACCTATATTGGCTAATGGTAAAATATGTTATACAGTTTTCATAAGATAAAGATAAGACTTTTCAAACTATAAAACCAGTTTTATGAACATGTTCCAGGTTTTCCAAGACTTATACATTTCCGCTGCTATTAAGTCTTTATTATGCTTAGTCATTCATACTATGTCTATATCCGTGCACTGAGCATTTTGCTCAGCCGTTACTTTCCTTTCCATGTCCCAAAACGGCAGGTACCCTAAGGAAGACTCGAGCATTTGGAGGACGTGTGTAGGATGGAAGCTGCTAGAGACTTCTTTTTCTTTTTGCCTTCATATACTTATGCTTGCTTAGTCTTTCATTCATTCTTTTACTTTATTATGTTTTCGGCTTATGTTTGGGAACCGATGTTTGATTCCGGTTATACCTATGGTCATGTAATGTTTCAGACATTTATTCTTGTATGCTTTGATGACACGCCATAATTACGTGTGACATTCCATTATCAAAATGGGGTGTTACAATTATGGTATCAGAGACAAGGCTTCGACCTGTAGGCTCTAAAACTCGACCTGTGACTAGTGGGTAGTCACCAGGAGCTTCCTAAGCCAACGTTTGTTATTCCACGTATTGATGTTTTCAGCGCATTGTTGTTTTAACCATGACGTTTTCAACAACTTGAGATTTTAACCTTGATGTTTTCATCGATATTGTTTTACTAATATGGATGGACAACCGTCATTCATATTTAGTTATGTGCCATTGTTTCACGCATAATGTTCCTCGTGAACTGGGGCTATGTGAACTGAACCCCAGTAGTTCATAATTAGTCACATAAATTTTTTTCTGATAAGTGTTGACATATGAGTTTCATTTATTTATGTTTCATGTATCATTGTTGCAGGGATTATGACTAAGTAATGGTTGGTACAGGACTGGCCCTATTTAGTCGCATGTGCTTTTAATCGAAACTTTTAATTTTGGGACGACCCATAGGCGTCCCCTCGCCATGTCTTTTGTTTTGGGACCGACCCATAGGCGTCCCCTCGCACACATAAAAGGTTTTATAAACTAACATTACGCATCCATGCACTGTTTTCATGCATAAAAATTTTCTCATGATTTATTGGCATAAAATTTTTTTCATGTCCCCTCATAAGTTACTATGTTTTTATGTCAAGTATGTTTTCATACTGCCATGGTTAACTTCGATTTCATGCTGATTATGTTATACACTCCTTTACGATAGATCGTTTTATGTTCCTTCATGATAATACCGTCTTCATGATGATTACGCCTTACGCCTCTTTTGTTATTTATGCTTTCACGCAAGACATTGTTGGATTTCATTGAATTCTGCTTTCATGATAGTCATGGTTGGTTTTCATGGATCATGTTGTCAGGCAAATCATCGTTGAATTTTGTGTAAACACACTTTAGCGTTTCTCTATGCAACCAGAATGAGGTATATACTGGCATTGCCAGGTTATCAATATGGTTTTCCTAACCGTTTAACCGATATACTTTCCTTAAATCATGATAAATGATCGACCCCATACCGATCATTTCATGTACATTCCATGTGTACTCCATGTACCTTATCCCATGTGCATACTTCCACTTGCTGATACTTTTCAAATTGCTGATGCCACTCATAACTTTGAGATGTTACTAAAGGTTGATGCTGCTGACGTTCGGAGACGCTACGAGATGCTGATGCTGTTCACAACCTGGAGATCCTACAAGACGAAGACAAAGGCGTCAGAGCAAAGCAATAGGACGAGAAGATGCCTCATCATCAGACGATTTTCATCAATCATTGTCCCTAATTCTTAGTTACATGTCACACGTCATTTGGCTGTCATTCCAGCCATATGAGTGCAAACCGGTACCAGCCGGCCACTCAGCTGAATAGTTACACGAATCACGGTCATGAGAATGACCGTCATGGAACTGACAGACAGGATGATAGTAACCACTACTATGACAGAAACTATCCTATAAATCGCAACTGAGGCTCCGGCCACAGACGCGATCAGACATACAAATGAGCAGTAGTCCAACCGATCCGCCAATTCTGGCATAATAACCTAATATTTGTAGTTCTATTTGTTTCACATCTCGAGACACATGTCAAGACATCAGTCAAGACACATGTCTCAGGTATACTTCCTGAAGACATGATACAAGGCATTTGCCCGTATAAAAATTAAAGTTCGTTTTCTCGGTATCTTAACGAATTGATCTAGGTTCAATTGTTGTTCTCGGTATCTAATCGAATTGATCTAGGCTCTCTATGTGACTCAGTCGTTCTTAGGTGAAACAAATATTTGTGGTTGTTTTTAAAATTTAAGGTGCAAAACAATTAAAGTAAAGGTGCAATTAAAGTAAATCTAAGTCTAATTAAAGTAAAGTGCAAGTATTAAAAAGCGTGACTAAAATTAAAGGGCACTTAAGTAAATGACGCAAATTTAAATCTATCTAAGGCAATCTTAAAATGCAACTAAAACTTAAACTAAGGCAAGACTAAAATTTAACTAAGGCAAATCAAATTAAAGTGCAATTAAAATAAAGGAAGGAAAAATAAAGCTTAAAATAAAAGAGAGAAATTTGAAAAACAGATACTAAAATAAAACTGGAAGAAACCTTGACTCGGAAGTTCAAGAATTCCGAATGAAGCAGCTTGATCCGGAACTTAGACCTTGATTCGGAACTTTTAAGTTCCGAATGAACAAAAGATGTTGATCCGGAACTTTGTCCTTCGTCTGGAACTTGGTTCGGAAGATCTGCTTGATTCGGAACTTTGTCCTTCGTTCGGAAGTTCGTCCGGAACTTTCGTTCGGAACTTCGTTCGGAAGTCTTTACTCGGAACTTTTGAGTTCCGAATGAACACTCTTGATCCGGAAGTTTTAATGTTCCGGATGAACAATGCTTGAGTCGGAACTTTTAAGTTCCGAATGAAAGAACTTCTTCTCTTGATTCGGAAGTTTTAGACTTCCGGATGAAGCCACTGGTTCGGAACTTTGAATGTTCCGAATGAACACTCCTCTTCTTGTCTTGGCTCGGAAGTTTTCCTGGGAATACAGAAACACAAACAAACACCCCGAAGAACAAGGGAATCACAGATAAAAGAGATCTAAAGGAGATTAATCAAAATCAACACAACGATTAAACTAAACAAATAACGAATCAACAGTTAAACATAAACAAACAATTTAAATCAACAAAATCTAACAACTTTAACCATAATAATCAAAAACCCATTTGGATCAAAATAAAAGCATGAACATGAACATAAACATAAACACAAAAATCAAAGATTGAGAAAGGTAGATGAGAGATTAACAAGATAAAGTAAAGATTGACAAAGATTAAATGAAAACTTACTTGAAATTAAATGAATTTAAGGTGCAAGACAAGGTATTTAAATTGGACAAGAAATTAAATGACAAGATAATTAAATGGTGGAAGAATAATTGTCACACTTAGCCAACAAGAAAATAATTAATCTATTCCTAACTATCTATAGGGGAGGATTAGGAAGCTTCCTCCCCTCCTTCATTTCTTCTTAATTGCGTCATTAGGTCCCTCCTTCTTTTAATCTTCCTTAATTGCATCATTACTCCTTCCTTCTTTTAATCTTCATTAAACTTGGACTTTAAGGACTTTTGGCTTCGGGATTTCTTTGAACTCGTCTTTAAATTCTTCAATAAAATAGACTTGAATTCTTCGTCTTTTGATAAACTTCCGTCTTTTGACTTTTCTTCGATAAATCTTCAGAATTGGTCGTGGACTTCCGTTATTTTTGCACTCTTGACTTCTCGACTTCGTCTTTCATCTTTTTCTTCAATAAAAGTCCGTAAATGCCCGTGAATGTCCGTGTTTTCTCCACTTTTCACCTTTTCGCCCTAAATCACAACAAAAACACAAACCACGCATAATTCCGACATAAAAGACATAAAATACACGTTTTGGCTCGGTTATTATTGTAATTAAGTGGTAGAAAAGATGGGTGTTTACACACATATCAAATCCCCTACACTTGACCATTGCAATGTCCTCATGCAATGCATTAGTTACAAAGCAAAATTTCATTTTTCATCATAATCAATCCACGTTGGCCTTTATTAAAGAATAAAAACTATAAACATTCAAAGTAAAGAAATCAAAAGCATACCTTGGGTTTTGGAAATGTTATGAATAATCATCATCCTCAAGTTTTCACTTTCTCCAAACCAAGCTTAAAAACGAGATCGTTGTTATTATAAGTTAGTAAACTAACACGAACTCATGTGGGCCAATTACTCACTTAGACTCCCTTATTCCTAGGTGTATCTCTTAGATTTTATTATTGTCTTGAATGATCACGAGGATGCATTTTTGACTTATTTCGATAGTTATTAAGTCTGAAAATAAAGTGAACGATTTAATCAATAGTTAGCTAAAGGACAAAATCTTTTAAAACTGCTTCTCGGGACCTCATAAAGTTCATATCTTGGCATAACTCGCTTCGCGATTTGAGACCTTTCTCGGACCGATATTTGGCAGCGACTTCATACTTCAAATCTTGAGAGACGTTCATGAAATAATGGTCTTCTCTTCATAATGGAATTTCTTCACTTGAAGTTTTGAGAGATTCATACTTGGACCACGACTTCTTCCTTTTTCTCCAATCTTTATTTTGGACTTTGATATACAACGATCCGCCTCCTTTTATGACTTGGATCTATTTATCCTCATACCTTGTTAGGGTCTTTTCGGATACACTTCTCCATGACTTTTGGGGAGTATTTGCTTTTCATCGTGTGTCTCGATCCTTCATATTGATTTTCGATAAATGATTCTTCACATCACTTGGGATCTTTAGCAACAAAATATAGCCCTCATGCCTTGTTAGGGCCTTTTCGGACTTCGCCAATCTTCGCGTCCCGCTTCAATAAGTTATGACTTGGCTATGAACTCTAATCCATACCGAGCAACTTTTAAACGATCTTGGGCTAGAAGCTAAGTAACTTTTCAAATCGTACAACCTTATTTATTTGCAGATAAATTTATTAGCAAGCGATGGGAGAATAGGCTTATAATTAACTCACATAAATTCACGAAAGAATACCGGACCTATAATTGGCTCTATCATCTCTCGTTCTCCACTATTTAAAATCTCAAGTAATAAGACTCGTGGATGCTTAGCCTATTAAATCAAAGTTTTGGGTTTTCGAGTCGCCTATAGGATCTTGCAAATTCTTAGACTTTTTCAAGTTTATAAATCGCATTTTAAAGTTCCCTTGATAAACGACTCTCTAGGATCAATTATAGGAACTTGCGAAAAGTTCTTGTTCTTAACCCGTGAGAGTTAAGACTTTCGCGTTTTATAGCTCCCTATATAAAAGCCTAGCAAAACTTGACTTAAACACGTTAAGGATACTAGCTAGAGTAACTTAGATAAGTAAACTCGGGTTGAGTCAAAAGATTCACAACGTTTGAAAATTAAAACCACTTTATTAAACATTATTCTAATAAAAGAAAGGAAAATAACTATACAAAGGGAAAAACTAATAGGCCAAAATAGATCAAAATTTTTGAAAAATGTCGAAAAATTGATTTTCCGGTTAAAATGAGGACACATACAAGGAAAAGACCACTTAACTTCGATAGAAGTCCCCCCTACACTTAAGATAAACATTGTCCTCAATGTTTAAGCATGTGGGAGTAAACTCCCTACACTTAGCACATTGTGCACGTTGTTTAAATCTCGCTAAGGAAAAGACAACTAAAGAGATTCCTATTTTAATATTGAGAAAATATAAAATAGTGAATCGAAAAGAGTTTAGGATAGAACCGGGATAATGGAACACGGAATCACTGGTCGTCAAGAATCATCAAGAGTGGACCATTGAAGCTCGAATCCCTGATTAAGAAGTGAGGAGGGGAAATAGCAAACCAAAGGGTCTCCCCTACACTTATGATAAAGAAAGCGAAAAGATAGATGCATTGGTTGCCTCCCAAGAAGCGCTTGATTTTTGTTAACCGAGTCATTAGCCTGACTCGACCTTGATCATCATCGGAAGAAGCATGAAACATATCCACCAGGATCAAAGACATAGTTTTCGTCCATCAATAAGCACAAGCTTAAGGCGAACAAGGCAAGCCAAATAAGAAGTGGCAAGGTTCCCTTAAGCAGCGATGGAGCACGGTGGAAGCAAGTATGGTGAGGTGCAAGCATGTCTTCAAAATTTCCAAAGATTTTTCCTTTTATTTCATCAGGTGGATACTGAGATGGCTTAAAGACTTCAATACCGGGGTCGAACACCTTTTCCTTCAGGGGAAAATAGCACTCAGGCTCAGCAGAGTGTGAAGACGATCCGCAAAGAAGCACAACCTCGTCCTCAGAAGGGGGACAAAGAGGTGTCAAATCATATGTGCAACGGATATTGGCGTCGACCGGTTTCTTCTCCTTTGACAGAATGTTCTTCAAATCCAAAGTAGGATCAAGACGATAATCTTCAAAGTCATAAGGAGGAGCATCACTCTCATGAGGGAAGTATGTGTTGAGAAACTCAGAGAAATCTTCCTCAAATGAGTAATCGTCCAAAGTAGGATTGAGTGATGGCCGAGGATCTTCATCATGTGAAGAATCGCTCGAGAGAGTATCAGCCTTATCAAAATCATCGAAAGTAGGCAGCTCGGGATACTCAGAGGTACAATCAAAATCATCTGAATTTGAGCTAGAATCATCATCATAAGCATCAAAGACCGGTGGAGAATCATAAATGGGAGAAGGTTCCAAAGTGGAGCGAGAATCATCCACATTATCTTCAAAGAGTGGATTATCGATGGAAGAATCGAATAGAGGATTGTCATAGACGGTAAAGTCATCGAGCACAGTAATCATATTCACTGATTCTCGGCCTCCAAAGGATTTGCCTGTAAGCTTCCCCATTTTAAAAACTTTTGAATCATCCCCGACTCGTAAGATTAACTCACCTTCGGCCATATCCACTAAAGCTCGTCCGGTTCTCAAGAATGGCCGACCAAGTATTAAAGGAATACGAGGGTCCATTTCATAATCAACTACGACAAAATCGACCGGGAAAGTAAATGTGCCAACTTTGATAAACACGTCTTCGGCTATACCAACGGGGTAAGCGAGAGTGCGATTTGCAAGTTCGAGAGTCATCTTTGTTGGAATGAGGTCGGGTAATGATAGTGTTTTCCAAACACTCAGTGGCATCAAATTTATACTAGCCCCGAGATCAGCAAGGGCCGTAAATTCTTCAGTTTTGTTGAACACGCAAGGCAACACAAAACGACCGGGATCTCCAAGCTTTTCCGGTAATTCTTTAAGAATAACTGCTGAGCAGTTTTCATTTAAGCGTGTGTTGGCGAGTTCAATCAGCTTCTCCTTCTTGCTAAGCAATTCCTTGAATGCTTTGACAAATTTTGGCATGTGGCAAAGTGCTTCAACAAGGCTAATGTTGATGGTCATTTGAGATAGCATATTCACATATTTCGATACTTGACAGTCATTCTTGGTTAGCTCGTTGGTCTTGCCTATGCGAGAAGGGTATGGGATTCTAGGTTGATAGGTGGAAGGTGAAGGTGTAGTCGGTAAAGGTTGGGATGTTAAAGGGTCCTTCCTAGAGACATCATCATGACGAGGCGGAGACGGTAATGGTGCACTAATACTAGGTGTAGGAGGAGTAGGGATACATGGTGGTGGAGGAGGTGTAGATGATGGGGGTGGGATTGGTGGTCCTACGATGGTGACTCCACTACGAGTAGTAATAGCACTCACATTGGCTCGCGGATTGGTGACGGTGTTTGAAGGTAGAGAACTTGAAGTAGAAGGTTGAGTGGCGGGCAAGAAACTAGCCAATAGATTCTTTAATTCAGTCATTTGAGTGCTGAAGGAGGATTGAATATTATCACGAACCTCGGTTCTAATGTCATTACCTTGCTTCATGATATCTCCTTTTAAATTGATTATTTGGCTCTGTAGATTCTTGATTTGCTCACCTTGAGTTCTCATGATGGTTTCAACATCGGGATTAATGGGTGGGGTTTGTTGGGTGGGTGGTTGATAAGGGTTAGAAGCTCTTGGTGGGATTTGGTTGCTTCTATTGTAGTTGTTGGCGGAGTTTTGGTTTTGAGGAGAAAAACCGGGTGAAAGGTAATTGTTGGATCGGTAACTCAGCAGATTTCTATCCCCTTGTTGTCTAGCTTTGTAATTTTCCGGTGAATAATTACCGTAAGCCGCATACACATTTTCCGGATTTCCTTGTGTCGAAGGACAATCGGTGTATGAGTGAGGACCGCTGCATGTTTCACAAGGATTAGCAACCGCTTTAACTTGTTGTTGTTGTTGGTTTGAAGCGAGAAGCGTAATACTTTTGCTCATTTCAGTCATCATGCGGGTGAGTTCGGTCATCTCAGGGTTTGCTGAGGTGGAGGAAACATTGACTCTCGGGTTGTTCCTTGAAGAAGCAGAGGAATCCCAGTTTTTATGATGAGTAGTCATGTTCTCAATTAGCTCTCTACACTCCTTGGGTCTCCTTTTCATGAATGTGCCACCGGCGGCTGCATTAATCGTATCACGATCTCGAAAAGTCAAACTGTTGTAGAAAGTATCGATTAAGGTCACAGAGAGCATGTTGTGGTTTGGACATCTATCGATCAAGACATTATATCTCTCCCAAGCATCAAAAAGAGATTCATCGGGATCTTGCATGAAACCGCTGATCTGATTGCGAAGGCTCGTGACCATGGATGGTGGAAAGTAGCGCGACAAAAAGCGTTGAGTCATATCATCCCAAGTGTGAATTGAATTCTTCGGGAGACGATCAAACCATTTCTCGGCATGATGTAATAAAGTATGTGGAAAGAGTTGTAGGCGAAGTTCATCCATTGTGGCACCGGCCAACTTCATGCTTTGGGTGATTGTAATGAACTTGTCGAGGTGTTTGTTGGCATCATCATCAGGCAATCCACGGAATGGGTTTGTTTGTACTTGCTTAATCATGTGGTGCTTCAATGAAAACTCAGGAGCGTTGATTTGCATCGGCGCAATCGGTCCTCCTCGTCCAAACAATGTTGGTTGATAAAGTTCCTCCATGGTCCGAAGATCGGGCTGTGGAAGAGCATTGTTGTTATTATTAGGGTGCGGTGGATTATTGTTGTTAACACCAGACATAGCTAAATCTTCTTGAGGCTCGGGCTCTTGATAATTAGAAGATCTAGTACGCATGCACCTACAAAGACAAAAGAAAAAGAAACCAAACACAAAAACAATATATATACACAATAAAGATAAAATCTTTTTGGATTTTTGAAATTTTTAATTTTTATGTATTTTTATCAATTTTTTAATTTTTATGATTTTTTAAATTTTTTATGCAAGAAAAGTAACGCTCACAAGTGAACGGATCCCAAAAAGCACCGCGTCTCTCACAGAAAACCGTTAATCTTTACGAAAAGAGCCGGCAGCGGCGCCATTTGATACAAGGCTTTTGCCCGTATAAAAATTAAATTTCGTGTTCTCGGTATCTTAACGAATTGATCTAGGTTCAATTGTTGTTCTCGGTATCTAATCGAATTGATCTAGGCTCTCTATGTGACTCAGTCGTTCTTAGGTGAAACAAATATTTGTGGTTGTTTTTAAAATTTAAGGTGCAAAACAATTAAAGTAAAGGTGCAATTAAAGTAAATCTAAGTCTAATTAAAGTAAAGTGCAAGTATTAAAAAGCGTGACTAAAATTAAAGGGCACTTAAGTAAATGACGCAAATTTAAATCTATCTAAGGCAATCTTAAAACGCAACTAAAACTTAAACTAAGGCAAGACTAAAATTTAACTAAGGCAAATCAAATTAAAGTGCAATTAAAATAAAGGAAGGAAAAATAAATCTTAAAATAAAAGAGAGAATTTGAAAAACAGATAGTAAAATAAAACTGGAAGAAACCTTGACTCGGAAGTTCAAGACTTCCGAATGAAGCACCTTGATCCGAAACTTAGACCTTGATTCGGAACTTTTAAGTTCCGAATGAACAAAAGATGTTGATCCGGAACTTTGTCCTTCGTCCGGAACTTGGTTCGGAAGATCTGCTTGATTCGGAACTTTGTCCTTCGTTCGGAAGTTCGTCCGGAACTTTCGTTCGGAACTTCGTTCGGAAGTCTTTACTCGGAACTTTTGAGTTCCGAATGAACACTCTTGATCCGGAAGTTTTAATGTTCCGATGAACAATGCTTGAGTCGGAACTTTTAAGTTCCGAATGAAAGAACTTCTTCTCTTGATTCGGAAGTTTTAGACTTCCGGATGAAGCCACTGGTTCGGAACTTTGAAAGTTCCGAATGAACACTCCTCTTCTTGTCTTGGCTCGGAAGTTTTCCTGGGAATACAGAAACACAAACAAACACCCCGAAGAACAAGGGAATCACAGATAAAAGAGATCTAAAGCAGATTAATCAAAATCAACACAACGATTAAACTAAACAAATAACGAATCAACAGTTAAACATAAGCAAACAATTTAAATCAACAAAATCTAACAACTTTAACCACAATAATCAAAAACCCATTTGGATAAAAATAAAAGCATGAACATGAACATAAACATAAACACAAAAATCAAAGATTGAGAAAGGTAGATGAGAGATTAACAAGATAAAGTAAAGATTGAAAAAGATTAAATGAAAACTTACTTGAAATTAAATGAATTTAAGGTGCAAGACAAGTTATTTAAATTGGACAAGAAATTAAATGACAAGATAATTAAATGGTGGAAGACTAATTGTCACACTTAGCCAACAAGAAAATAATTAATCTAGTCCTAACTATATATAGGGGAGGATTAGGAAGCTTCCTCCCCTCCTTCATTTCTTCTTAATTGCGTCATTAGGTTCCTCCTTCTTTTAATCTTCCTTAATTGCATCATTAGTCCTTCCTTCTTTTAATCTTCATTAAACTTGGACTTTAAGGACTTTTGGCTTCGGGACTTCTTTGAACTCGTCTTTAAATTCTTCAATAAAATAGACTTGAATTCTTCGTCTTTTGATAAACTTCCGTCTTTTGACTTTTCTTCGATAAATCTTCAGAATTGGTCGTGGACTTCCGTTATTTTTGCACTCTTGACTTCTCGACTTCGTCTTTCATCTTTTTCTTCAATAAAAGTCCGTAAATGCCCGTGAATGTCCGTGTTTTCTCCACTTTTCACCTTTTCACCCTAAATCACAACAAAAACACAAACCACGCATAATTCCGACATAAAAGACATAAAATACACATTTTGGCTCGGTTATTATTGTAATTAAGTGGTAGAAAAGATGGGTGTTTACACACATATCAAGACACATGTCAAGACACCAGTCAAGACATATGTCATGCTTATAGTTCTAAGAAACGAGTCAAGACACATGACTCACGTCCAACTAGGGAACATTTCTAAGAAATTCAGGGTACCCTCCATGGGTATATCCATTTTGTTGTGCCATGTATTAATCAGGCCACAAGAATTTCAATACCATTACCGGTGCATCAGTGAGAACTGTCACGTTGCCGATGTCACTTTCATTTGTTTCACCATATTTCATATATTCATGACCATGAAGGACGCCTTGCGTATTCCCACGTACACGAAGGTTTTCCTTCAGCTTAATGATGAGATCCAAGCTGCTAACGCATTTCCTCGGATAGACACAGGATGAGTTATTATCCTACGATTTATAATTATGTACAGTAATGTTTAGGCTCCTGAATACATTCAGCTTGATTTTCCATCAGGAAAATCTGTACGAATTATCTATGCTTTCCAAACACGTGCTTTGGTAGCCATGATTGCTAAAATTTTCTAGCTGTCAATAAGACACGACTACTGAGGTCCTTTTACGCATAACCAATGGATTATTCCAAAATTTGTCCCTTACACTCCAGAAGAACCTTCAAGGAGAAGGACGGTAACATAATATTATGTGTCGACTACCGTCAATTTTAAACAAATCACCATTCACGACCGTTATTCTCCTCCACGTACTAAAAACATGTCCAATCGACCTTATAGTGTTAATCACTTTTCCAAGATCGAACTCATGATCATGCTGCCAACAGTGACGAGTGAAAGAGCAGGACATGTCCATGACTGCTATTCGTACACGACTCGGTCATGCTAGATTTATGATTTTGAATTAGTCTCACCAATTCTCTAACGACATTATAAGAATGAGTTTCCATGAACTCATAGCAAATTCATCAGTGTGTTCATTGAGGATAACCTTGTTTCCTTTAAACCTAGATAAGAACAGGAAGACCATATCTGCGCTATGTTGCAAATTCTATGACAAGCGGAATTTCACCCTGGAAATTTCCAATATCAATTCTGGTTGATTATAGTGACACACTGGATCACATGGATTTGCATGGTTAATCTTACCATGACTCAGCTTACGCGTAAAGGAGACAACCCTACATTACATTAGGTGTTATAGACAATCCTACGCTAGGAGAAGTCTAGATTCAGAGACTCAGAGTTTCACAAACTCCTATGTATCAAGTTCTACGAAGCAAGATACAGTTACGTTCGTATCTAGGTACATGACATACCAACAGGTTAAGATAGAACACCAACAGACTGGGATGTTTTCATCATCTGAAATTGTGAATTGAAATGGGACAAGATCTCCACGGATTTTGGTTACCAGATTAAAGCAAACTCAGAACAAGCAAGATGCTATCTGTTTTATTGCCAACAGTTTGATCAAATCTGCAGAATCCTTACATTCGTACGGATTTCAGAACCAACGGATTGATCAGACACATTCCACGCCAAGGCTCATCCGATCACTTGGTAATCCCTCAAGTTATTGGGACAGACAAAGGTTCGCATTTGTGCTCCTTGTTTACGTCCACGTCCTTGTTCTAATTTCATGACTTGTTTTCGCGCTCGCGTTGATGACACCATTCACATTCATGATCGTATCGTGGCTTACGATTTTACGTTCATTTTTCTCATTCTGGGAAGTTTTGCAAGAACTTGAGAGACCAGACCCAAGTTTAGTATAACTCTCCATCATCAGATAGACGTTTCACGTCATATTCCACGTCTCACCTTGTAGCATTTGGCGTTACCACCATTGTATTCTATGATCAAGATATGTTTCACATGTCATGTTCATTCCACGTTCCTCATATCATGATCAAGATATGTTACACGTATCATGGATCACAATATGTTTACTCATACTACACTCGCCATATCTCCACGTAGCGCGTTCAAAATTTTTCACGTATCACGTTCAAAATTTTTCACGTACTACGTTTCTTTATGTCTCGCGCATCGTTTCTAATTATCAGTTAAGTCAGATTGTCTTGCATCGTAACGTTTCAGTTACCCAAGCACGTTAACTCTTATTTTCCTCGATCGAATTTAGGGTATCTACCTTCCGTTGATAACCAAGAATTTCTTCGTATTCCAAGTCAAGGTCAAGAGGACCAAGATTTATCATTTGCGTCAAGATCATCTGAAGGAACCGTTCCAAGAGGGAGGACACTTGGAAACAGACAAGTTCATCCGGACTTTTATCCGTTTTCTCTCATCAATTAGATATGTCCTTTCAGTTACGTCACGTTCCATGTCCTTTCAAGACATGTCACGTTCCACGTTCCTTCTACCATGTCACTTGTACGTTCATTAATCTTACATACCCTCTCAGTTTGATTCGGGTATGTTTCTCTTTCAGTTACGTTATCTATAATTCGGGGACGAATTATTCTTTTTAGGGGGGAAGAGTTGTAAAACCCGATTGCTTTTACCATGAATAGTACCCTTAAGATTGTACACACTAGATTAAAACTTTCCTATTATAGCATGATTACGATTACGTGTTAGGATTTTACGTATTACGTACGTGTTAGAACACGATAAGTATTTACTACGCACGAACACGTAATAATTATTTGACAATAATTAATCACGAACATGCGATCATGAAATCATGAACATAATTAAATCACGAACTATTATTAATTACATATATATATATTTATTACTAGCGTAATTAAATATATTAGGTCACGATAATTACTTAACGAGAACACATTAAACGCGAACACAAATAATCACGAACGAATAACTAAACATCGAGACACGGAAAAAGGTACGGGTACCCCATGTGGGGCCCCTACCCGCGGCTACAAGGAAGAAATGGGCCAAGCCCATTTCAATTTTCACTAAAAGGAGGTTAAGGGAAAAACACTACTCATTTTTCCACTTTACAGAGAATTTTATAGAAACCTAAAATCCTCCTCCTCCTTCTTTTTCTCTTTTGGCCGCCACCCTCAAACAACACCAAAGGGGTGTTTGTTGATCTTTGATCTTGGAATTGTTGTTGGTCTTCGTGTTTGTTCATCGTTACTTAGATCCACGCACTCGGTAATTCTTTTAAACCCTTTTCTTTTAATTTAATCTTTTAAATAAATAAGAACATGTCATGTTTTTTTCTAAAACCTAATTAAATCATAGATCTAACATGAATTTGGGTTTGGATTAAACCAAAAGGGATGTTTAGGGGTGTTTTGTTCTTGGCCGCGCCTAACCTGAACCCGAGAGGGTCTCGGTTTGGCCATTTGACCACCACCGAGACCATATGGTCCCGGTTGGTTGGTGTGGGTCCTACGGCAGCATCAAGACAAGGGTGACCCCGACTTGGTTCGGGGTATGGTGTCGATTTCATGTCCGGTTCATGGTTCTTAGTCAAGATCCGGTTCATGGTGTATGTTTAGTTTTTTTTTATGTTTATGATCTTATGTTAAAATTAAATTAATAACATGACATGATTAATTTAATAACATGACTTAGGTTATTTTAATTATTAATAATCATGAATTTATTAACCTAAGTATTTTTATATTTTAGACTTATAAATTAATTAATTATTTAAAAACCATGGTTATAATTAATTAATTAACATGACTTAGGTTATTATTAATAAATAATAATACATGTTTTAACCTAAGTATTTAACTTTATTTAATTAAAAACATGTTATACTTTAATTAAATATTTTAACCTATAGTTTATTTTAATTACATGAAATAATTAATAAAGTATACATTATATGATATGACTTAGAAAATAATCATGAAAACACTTAGGCTTATATACTTAGCTTATTTAACCCGCTTATTTCTAATTATGGAAGCGTTCTATTTTTAGAAACTTATTTATTTCAGGAAGCTAATCTATTTATGGAAACTTATTTAAATAAGGCGGCTAATCTATTTATGGAAACTTTCTATTTTTAGAAACTTATCTATTTTAAGCAGTACTTCTATTTTTGGAAACTTTCTATTTTAGGAAACCTGCTATTTTTGGAAAGTTACTTATTATTACACAGTAAGTATAATAATACATGAAATACCAAAAATACTTAATCAGAATAGAAAGAATATAAGATAAACACAGTTTAAGGCTTTAAACAGTGAAACATGATATGAACATATAAAATAAGCTAAGACATGATATGAAACCAGTTACGTATTTAGTAGTCAGATACTTATTCACGTATGTATTCATGTAGCATTAGTGATACGGAAGTAGGATTCCTCTCAGTTCGTCTTCTTCGTTCACTGGACATAAGGTACGGATTCCCGTCCTTTCAGTATGGACATTCTTTCCTTATTAGGATTCCCCGTACGCAGCCAACTGTTTTCCCCAGTATATGTTTTATATGTTTTTGAATTGCTTATGTTTAGTTAGAATACCTAAAGCCATATACATGCATGACCAGTTTCACCTAGTTATGGAGGTACCATAACCATAACATTAGAGGCACTGATGTTATGACTTCACCACGGCGGAGTGATTGCTCGTGGCGTCCCTTCAGCTTTTGGCCATTTATATTATATTTATCATGTGGGGTGTATGGGTGCATCCTAGTTACATGTTTTCAGTCAGGATTTCATGGTGAATGTGGTGTGTGCCTTGCATCCTTCACATTGGAGCTGATCCCTCCTACCCAGAACCAGTATATTAAATTAGAGGCAGCCCCTCTAATTTGCATGATGAGGTCACCCCTCCAAGTATTCATGCACGGTGGATTTTCATGACCTATATTGGCTAATGGTAAAATATGTTACACAGTTTTCATAAGATAAACATAAGACTTTTTAAACTATAAAACCAGTTTTATGAACATGTTCCAGGTTTTCCAGGACTTATACATTTCTGCTACTATTAAGTCTTTATTATGCTTAGTCATTCATACTATGTCTATATTCGTGCACTGAGCGTTTTGCTCAGCCGTTAATTTCCATTCCATGTCCCAAAACGGCAGGTACCCTAAGGAAGACTCGAGCATTTGGAGGACGTGCGTAGGTTGGAAGCTGCTAGAGCCTCCTTTTCCTTTTTGCCTTCATATACTTATGCTTGCTTAGTATTTCATTCATTCTTTTACTTTATTACGTTTTGGGCTTATGTTTGGGAACCGATCTTTGATTCCGGTTATCCCTATGGTCATGTAATGTTTCAGACATTTATCCTTGTATGCTTTGATGACACGCCATATTTACGTGTGACATTCTATTATCAAAATGGGGTGTTACAGTACCTACACACATGAAACAAAAAACAAGCATATACAAGGCTATATTCATATGTTTTATGTATTTGATGTCCATATTATGATATAAATGATATGAGTAATTACACTCATATCAAACTCCCCCTTGCTAAGCAATTGTCGTGTCCTCACGCAATGATAAAATAAAGCTACTAACTATACTTTTATTCAACTTTTGACACTTTATTAAAGACATAATGTATTGCTTTCATTATTGAAAAATCACTTTTAGGATCATAAAACTTTAATAGATTCATCGTCCTCGACTTTTCACTCTTTCCATGCCAAGTTTAAAAACAAGATCATTGCCAATCATAAGACCCAATGCTAAGACCACTTATACAAGTAATTTGTGTTAAACTCAATCTCCTTTATTCCTAATTGTATATCTAGATATTAAAGATTGTCATTCACCCAAAGGCTCATTTAACTTATTTAATAATTGTTAGTCCAAAAATGAAGGCAAAAACGGTGTAAACCCAACACTTAAAACCTAACCTCGACATTAAAAACCGTTGTCACTAAAGAAAGCCCACATCAAGGATAACTTAACACGATTTTAGGAATAAATTCCCGGATCCGAAATTTGGCTAATAGGACTACTTAAAGCAACAATTATTCCTCCAAAGTCGAATTGACCTTATTAATGGAGTTAGGAACATTTACATCATACACCTTGAGGCTCTTTAAGATGTAAAAGTGCTACTTATCTATGATCCACACCCTAAGGCTCCTTGGACATAAACAAGAGAATTAAAATTCACCATTCCACCCTAAGGCTCATAATGATGAAGCAATTTTTATTAAACACTTCACCACGCTATACACCCTACGGCTCTAATGACAAGGCTAGTGCTACATGACTCCCACCTGAAGGCTCATAGAGAACATGTTTTTATTTTTTTCTTCTTTATTTATGATATATAAATAGTAAGCCAAATACCGCAATCCCATGATCCAAAAAGTACATGACGCTAACACCCTCAATGGGTTCTTACTTTAATTACAAGGGAAGAAAAAGAAGGAGTTACGAGTTAAGATATTGAACCCAAATCGCCAAAAACTTCATTTATTAAACAATTAAACTTAACCTCAAAACTTATGATCAACTCTATCATCTCTTGTTCTCCAAATTGTAAAATCTCAAAGTTGTGAGACTAATGGATACTTAGCCTTGCAGGTCTAAATTAAGACCATATTAAATCGAAGTTTGGAGTTTTCAAGTCATCTATAGGATCTTGCATCTTCTTGGAATTTTTTAAGTTTAGAATTTGCGTTTTAAAGTTCCCTTGATAAATGACTTTCTAGGATAAATTATAGGAACTTGCGAAAAGTTCTTGTTCTTAAACCCGTATGAGTTAAGACTTTCGCGTTTTAAAGTTGCCTATATAAAAGTCTAGCAAAACTTGATTTAAACACGTTAAGGAATGAGCTAAGGTAAAAACCAGTCGTGTCAAAAACTATTCTTATTTTCACCAACGGAAAGCCTACGTTTGTGTCAAAAACACTTATTTTCTTTATTATTAAACACAAAATTGCACTAAAAAATTAATTTTTTTATGAAAAACAAGAAAAACGATTACGTTTGAACACGACAAAAGCAATTGATGCAAGCGATTATATCGATTGACTCCCCCATGCTAAAACCAAACATTGTCCTTAATGTTTCCTAGCTCAAGAGTAACACCCTCCTGCTAGAACACGAAGAGTCGAATGAAAAAGTCCTAACTTGGTAAGAGTACGCAAATATATAAGCCGTTTATTAGTTTTGCTTTAAGATAAAACGTTAGTCGATAAAAATCAAAGGATAACAAATTCTTGATTTGACAATCAAAGTATGGAAGCTTGAGTGGACTGGGCAAAAACCAAACACGAGAGTCTTCAAAGATTAGGGTCGTACCTAAGATTCACAACACAACAAAACACGAGCACGAGCTTGAAAAGATCAAGCCTTTATTAGTGTCAGAAAATAGAAATAAGATAGAATGTATGGAACTCCCCTACAAGGCACATCGTTTTTGTTAACCGAGTCATGAGCTCGACTCGATCCCCGAATTCATTGGTCCTTAGGGAAAGTTCGAAGATCTGGAACAACCTCCGTAGCTATGTCCCCTCTAAAATAGTGCTTCACTCGATGACCATTCACCTTAAAGTTAGGCTTGTCCTTTTGAGCTAGCTCAACGGTGCCATAAGGGAATACATTTGAAATGGTGAACGGTCCGGACCAACGGGATTTAAGCTTGCCCGAAAAATCTTAAGTCTAGAGTTAAATAAGAGGACTTGATCAACAACATTGAAAATGCGGTTTTTGATCTTAGATTCATAAATCCTCTTAGTCTTCTCTTTATAGATCAAAGAGTTCTCATAAGCCTGATCCCTTAATTCACTTAGTTCTTTCAATTGAACCTTGCGATGATCACCTGCGGTCCTTAAATCGAAGTTACAATATTTAAGAGCCCAATACGCCTTATGTTCGAGTTCAATTGGATAGTGGCATGCCTTTCCGTAGACCAACCTAAATGTTGTACAACCAATTGGTGTCTTATAGGCCGTACGGAAAGCCCACAATGCGTCGTCCAATTTATCCGACCTTGAAGTGCGATTTTCTCCAATAGAACGCTCCAAAATCCTCTTAAGAGCTCGGTTTGAAACCTCCACTTGACCATTTTTTGAGGGTGATAAGCCGTCGAAAGGCGATGTGTGACACCATATTTCTTTAGAAGTTTTTCAAATTGTTCATTACAAAAATGGGTCCCTCGATCACTTATTATAGCCCGCGGAGTTCCAAACCTAGCAAAGAGTTGTTTCAAAAATTTCACCACGACTCAAGCATCATTAGTAGGCAAAGCCTTAGCTTCAACCAATTTAAACAAATAGTCCACGGCTTCGAGAATATACTACGAGAATATACTTATTTCCTTTTGATTATGGAAATGGCCCCATAAAATCGATTCCCATACGTCAAAGATTTCACAAACTTGAATTATGTTTTGGGGCATCTCATCCTTTAGTGAATTCTTTCCTTGACGTTGACAAGCATCACAAGTCTTGATCAAGTCTTGGGCATCTCGATATATGGAATGCCAAAAGAAACCGGAATTAAAGACTTCTTTCATGGTGGCGTTGGCACCATGATGTCCCCCGGTGGGTCCTTCATGACAATCTTTATGAATATCTTTAGCTTCTTTGCCAAACCCACACCTATGAATCACTTGATCCGCGCACACTCGAAACAAATAGGGGTCGTCCCAAAAATAGTAAGATATATCCTTGAAAAATTTCCGTTTTGTTGGAATGACATACCCTTAATCACGAACATCCCCTCATGGTAATTTACGATGTTCGCAAACCATGGGGTACTATCATTACCACGAAAAGCAATCATACCAAGCGTCTCGAGAGGAAATGTTTCATTAATTTCCTTGTTCTCTCGATCGCTTTGGTGAGGATTCTCAAGTCTGGAGAGATGATAGGCCGCGAGATTCTCGGTTCCTTTTTTGTCTAGAATTTTAACATTAAATTCTTGAAGAGGGAGAATCCACCCGAACAACCTCGGCTTAGCATCTTGTTTATTTAGAAGATATTTGATAGCCGTGTGGTCCGTATACACTATGGTTTTGGACAAGACAAGGTATGGTCTAAACTTTTTGAAAGCATATACAACGGAAAGTAACTCCTTTTCCGTTGTAGTATACTTAGTTTGAGCATCCGTCATAATCTTACTTGCATAGTGTATAGGCAAGAAATTTTTGGTCTTACGTTGCCCCAAAACCGTACCTACCGCGTAATCACTAGCATCACACATTATTTCAAAAGGTAAAACCCAATCCGGGCAACTAAAATTGGTGATTCGGTTAATTTCTTTTTAAGCATCTCAAAGGCTTTGATGCACTCATCCGAAAAGAGGAATGGAGTCTCTTTTTTCAAAAGATGGGTCATAGGCCGAGATATCTTAGAGAAGTCTTGGATAAAACGTCTATAGAAGCCGCATGGCCGAGAAAACTCCTAACTCCCTTAACGGTGGTGGGTGGAGGTAATTTGGCAATCATGTCGATTTTGGCCCTATCTACCTCAATGCCAGCCTGAGAGATCTTATGTCCTAAAACAAAGCCTTCTTTGCACATAAAATGACATTTTTCATAGTTAAGCACGAGATTTGTTTCCTTACAACATTTTAACATTCGTTCCAAGTTAGAGAGACATGAAGTGAAACACTCCCCAAAAACCGAGAAATCATCCATGAAGACTTCCATGCTTTTCTTAATCATATCATGAAAAATGGCCATCATACACCTTTGGAACGTCCCCGGAGCATTACATAACCCAAAAGGCATTCAACGATAAGCAAATGTTCCATAAGGACAAGTGAATGTTGTTTTTTCTTGATCACGAGGGTCTATAGGAATTTGGAAATAGTCGGAAAATCCATCTAAAAAGCAATAGAATTCATTTCCCGCTATTCTCTCTAACATTTGATCTATAAAAGGTAATGGAAATGATCCGTCCTAGTGGCATCATTAAGCTTTCTATAGTCAATAAAAACACGCCATCCGGTCATAACTCTAGTAGGAATCAATTCATTATCCTCATTAGTAACAACCGTAATTCCTCCTTTCTTTGGAACACAATGCACGTGGCTAACCCATGGGCTATCGGAGATAGGGTAGATAATTATGGCGTCAAGAAGTTTCATAACTTCCTTTTTGATCACCTCATGAATCTTTGGATTAACCCTTCTTTGATTTTGGATAGCTAGTTTATAATCTTCCTCCATCAAAATTTTATGAGTACAAAATTTTGGGTCTATACCCTTGATGTCGGAGATTTTCCATGCAATGGCCCGTTTATGTTCTTTTAAAACCTTAAAAAGTTCATCCTTTTCACTATCTTTCAATCCTTTTGCGATAATCACCGGTAATTTATCCGTTCCCTCAAGAAAAGCATACTCCAAATGAGTGGGAAGATCCTTAAGTTCTAGCTCGGGTGCTTCTTCAAGAGAAGTTTTCACTTTGTTTCATTTTCATTCACAACTTTGGTGGTGATTCAAAAGGATCTTCATTCAAAAATGTTTCAAGCAAGTCGATTTCTTCATCCGCATCATGATAATCCTCATCATACGTCGATGGCAAACCCGGTGTGCTAAGAAAAGCATCCACCTCCTACAAGATAAAATCACTAGCCCCAAATGGATTAAGGGGTGGAGAAGAAAGGGAAATAATAGGATCCGATAAAGAAGGATTGCCACTTTCAGAATTAGCCGAGAATCCAAGCACTTCTTGAGAATATTCTTTACAAGCAACATCAATCATATCAACTCGATTGATTGACTCCCCGAAATGCTCATAAGGATACTTAGAAACGTGCCCGATATCAAAGGTAATGGTCTCATCATCAAAACTTAAAGTTATTTTACCACTTTTCATGTTAATTAAGGCACTAGCCGTACTCAAAAATGGTCTCCCTAAAATCAACGGCACACGTGAATCTTCGGGGTAATCCACAACTAAAAAATCCGCTGGAAAATGAAGCTTCCCTACCGTAACAAAGACATCCTCGGCTATACCTACCGAAAGGGTGGTCGATCGATCCGCAAGCTCGAGAGTCATCCTAATAGGTGTGAGATCGGGAAGTGATAACCTTTTCCACACGGAAAGAGGCATCAAATTAATGCTAGCGCCATGATCGGCTAATGCTAAACATTCCTTCATTTCCTGAAATTCACAAGTGATAAGAAATATTCCGGGGTCTCCAAGCTTTTCGGGTAGCTTTTTGGTGAGAACCGCCGAACAATTAGCATCAAGAGAATGATTAAGCTCTTTAATAAGTGTGAAAACACTTATCCTTTTACCACTTATTTCCAATAATAACAAGACCAAAACGTATATTTTATGTCGTAAAAATCGGAATTATGCATAGTTTGTGTTTTTATTGTGTTTTAGGACCAAAAGATGCAAAAGGAAGAAAACATGGGCTATCACGGGCTTTTATCAAAGAAAAAGACTAAAGACGAAGTCGAAAGATCGAGAATGCAAAAAGAACGGAAGTCCAAGGCCAATTCTGAAGATTTATCGAAGAAAAAGTCTAAAGGCGGAAGTTTAATGAAGTCGAAGAACTCAAGTCTAATTATAAGAAGAAAATTGACAAGTTCAAGTTATATCGACAAATCCCGGGACGACGTCGAGAAAGACAAAGAAATTAAGTCGAGTCGAGACGAGAAGAAAGAAATAAGATAGCTTAAGCATGTAATCTACCCACCTCTTATAAATACCCTCCTAATATGTCATTAGGAGGGTGTGAGGTGATTAGTTTTTTAGTAGTTGTAGTTTAAATTTTAAGGGTGTTTTTATTTTTCTCTCTAGTTTTTCTTTCAAGCTTATTGAATATGTTAATGCAAGTAATGCCTAAAAACATTATTAGTGTTAACTAATCTTTCTTAGTTTTGATCACAACAAACCATACAACACATTTAGTGTAGAAACACAAAATGAATTATTTAACTAACACTATCATCAAGGTAATAATCATATCACTAACCTTTCTTAATCATACTTAGTGATCACCAAAATGATTATCCTTAAAACTCACTTTTGCTAATAAGACAAAAGACTTTTTAATAAACTTTATTTTTTAGAAAATGTTTTATTAAAATGGAAAATGAAAATTTGAAAATGGCATATTCCAAATGCTGTTAGAATATCCTTTGAAGGGTTCAAATACCCCAGATATTCCCACCCCACTAAAAGACAAAAAACGGAGCGGAGTCTAGTGGCGGTACCTTAAGTACCTACGCGGTACCTTAGCGATATGGTACCGCGGGGTGAGATAAGGTACCGCGCACAGTAGCCGTTATAGATCCGTTGTAACTTTGTCTCCTTTAAATAGTGGGTCAAATCTCATTTTCCAGCAAGCCTCTTGGACGATTTTCTCAGCCCTCTTTCTATTTTCTATAGCATAATCATTAGTAAATGATCACTTAATTTGTTAAGGATGTTTACATATGATTATCCTCTTGATCCCCTCCTTTACCATGTCCAATGAGAAGATCACTTACTCACTAGTGTAGTGATAAAGATGAATTTATGAGCTAGTCATATTCATCATGATACCCCTTTTTGTTTTAGGTCAATCCAATGTATTTATGAATACTTGGACTAGTTGTGTTCATCCAAGTTATTTGTGGATACTTGGATTTGTTGTGTACATCCATTGCATATGTGTTTGCTTGGTATTGTGTTGTGTAAATCCAAGCTACATTTGTGTACTTGGATAAGTCTAGTTGAGTTGTAATAGATTTGATTAGGAGTTCTCACTAAACTATAAAATGATGTGGTTGTGTCTTGTGAGTTCTCACTAAACTTTAAAGTGATTAGTAGTTGTGTTGTGTGAAGTTCTCACTTAGCTTCAAAGTGAAGAGTCGTGAAGATTGGTTCTAGCTTTCGATTAAAATTCGACATCTAGCCTTGTGTCGTAAAATGGTGAAGTAGGCAACGTCGTGAAGATTGGTTCTACCTTTCGATTAGAACCCGACATCTAGCCTTGTGTCGTTAAATTGTGAAGTAGGCAACGTCGTGTAGATTGGTCCTAGCTAAAGATAAGGTCTCGACATTTAGCTTAGTGTCGGAAAATAATGTAAGCAACGATTTAAGGTTTTCTCCGCCGAGAAGGGAGCTTGTGGGTATAGTGGAAATCTCGAGTAGGTGTACTCGAGGAGTGGAGTAGAAACGAGGATAGAGCCTCGTTGTCGAACCACTATAAATCTTGGTGTCTTCCCACTAGGTTGTCTCCTTCCTTGCTCTTTACTTATTTCATTATCATTATACTTGCTTATTATTCTTGCTAGTGCATTTCAATTGAACCTAATCATTATGCAACTTAGCTTTAAGTAAAAGATAGTTTTGATACACACCAAATTAAAAGAAATTTTAATTTGGTCACCAATCGAAGAGAAACTATTCAACCCCCCCCCCCCCCCCCCCCCGCCTTCTAGTTTCTACAATTGGTATCAGAGCGATGGTCACTCAAGATCTTTGAAGTATATTGTACTTTAAAACTTGGATCGATCCACTGTCTCCTCAAATTAGAAGGTCTAGTTGTACTAAAGTTTCTCTTTGGTCAAAACTATGTTTTCTTTGAAAATAGGTATTTTAATTGAGAATTTTGCTTCCCACTTAAGATTAGTAGCCTTTATGCATTTTAGTTATACCTTTTTAATGTATCTACTAGTTTGCATCTTGCTTTGTGTAGGTACTCATGAAGATCAATCTATTTATTGGTTATGGATTGAGTTACTTGCACTTTTAGAAGAATCATCTTCATTGATCTTTAACATCTTTGAATGATGATACCAAGATGATTGGGAATGATACTAGTCCTTGAAGACTTAGTACTCATCATAGTCATTGATTGGGCTTAGCACTTGTTCCTTCATGGATTGCTCTTTGTGGCCAAGGTACGCTTTCGTTCTTCCACACGCCCTTTGATCATTCTTTTGATCATTACTTGACTATGTGCTTGTTCTCGGCATCCTTGCCTTGACATTTATTTGTGGAATGTGCTTCTTTTCCTTTATCCTCTCAAACCTTCATTGCTTGGATACTTGACTCACTATGGTGATGTAGAGTGAGTTAGTAGAAGCTTAAAGTATCAAGCATGATTTCCATGGTTTACACCCATACGGTTAGTAGGCCCCTTGTGGGAGAGAAAGTGAATTAATACTTTGCTCATATTTTAGTTCAGACTAAGAATATTATTGAAAGTGATCTTAGTTTAGACTTGAATAATTGCTTTGTGCTTATTCATTACCAAAGCCGTTTATTGTTTCGCCGGAAAGGCACGTCTTAAACCACTATATATGACACAAGCTCTTCGTTTCAACTACTTGAAGATTGTCATTAATCCCTTGAGCATTGATCCTAGTCCTGATTCACTTCTCTTGACTTCTCCCCACTTAGTCGTTTTGCTACGAGTAGTCGTTTGTCCGTGTCGGTTCTTTTCGATCTTGATTTAACTCATAATCCTTCATTAAGGCATATTGCTTAGTGTTATGATGATCCAATGATATTCTAAAAGGCTCATGATTTAATTTGAAGTATTTTAGAAAAACTGTATTTTTAAAATTTGGCGTTTTTCATAGATAGAAACCTGCCTATGTAGGCGGTTCCTTATCTCCGCGGCTCAAACCCGCGGTACCTTATCGATAAGGTACCGCGGGCAGTAACTTTTGTCAGAGCGCCAGTTTGTGTTTTTTATTCTTTTTCAAACCAAACTCTCCCTCTCTCCCAAAAACACACAGCCGACGGGTTTTACCTTTTCCACGATTGTTGAAGCTTCCAAAACCTTCAATCACTCAAATTAATTGATTCCAAGTTGTGGGTTTCACTCATCCTCCATCTAACATCAACTAATTGTAAGTATTTTCTTTCAATTTCATCTATTTTGTTCTAGAGTTCATCCTTTCATAATTAGGGATTTTTAAAATTGAAATTGAATTAAAACCTTAATAGGAATGTGGGTTGACATGGTAATCTTACTATGATTCCTTAGGTTGATATTCATTAAGATTTCACTAAAACCCACTTATAGAACAAATTCGAATTTAGGCTAAATGATTTTGGTTGAATTATGGATTTAAGATGAACCCGTGAACAAGTAGGTAATGACATTGTTAATGCTTACCTAAAAACCTTGTTTTGAAAAACCAATGTTCTAATCTATTGTTGATCTAACATAGATCATGTGTTCTTGGTCAATGATGGAATAGACACATTGTGAACATGAAAATGATATGGATTCAATCCTATGTTTGTCAAGAAATTGATATAACACATTTTCATTTTTCGTTTTCCTTTTGATTTTCATATGAGTGATTGGAGAAATATTGTCTTGTGTTTGTATTTAGGTACTTAATCATGCCTTATCAATTTCACAAAGATCATCAATTCACTAGAGATTATATGCCCGACATCTCTCAAACCTTTGTTTCCCCTCAACTCCAAAACGCTTTTCCATCCCTTTCCTCTCGTTGTTTCCATGAGGGTAGGATTGTAGACTCAAGAATAGCGGGAGATAATTATATCAACTCTATGTTCGAGCTAATTGGGTTTGATTGTTTGCTTTACATAGACGAGGTAATTTACCCCTTATTCCTTCTTGAGTTCTTTAGTACTTACTCCATGCTTGAAATCAACGACCAAATCTTTATCCGCTTCTTGTTGAATGGTCAAATCATTCAATATTCCCTCGATGACTTTGGTGATATTCTTGGTGTGCCATTTGAAGGCACTTGTCGTTTCACGGATAAGTGGAGACTAGATGCTCTCTTGGAGTCAAACGACAAACCTCCAAATGACACCACCGAAGTTGATCTAAATTTCATCCTTGAAATCATCACGAAAGAGCGTAGTGGAAACGTTGTGAGAAGCCTTCATACAAATGTGCGAAATGTGAATAGGTATGAAGTGCTCTCAAGCGACCTTAAGGATTATATGCTCCAATGGGCAAACATCCTTAGGGAAAATGTGTTTTGTCTTGGTGGGAACCGGGATCATATCCCGGCTTGCATGGGGCATATGTTGTTTTGCCTATTTACTTCCACCAAGTACAATCTTGCATATTACATCGCTCGACGTATAAATTATGCTCTTTCCAAACCCAAAACAAACCTCCCTTATGCTATGCTTCTTACTCGCCTCTTTAGAAGGGTTGGTCAAGATTTTCCTCAACTCGATCTTTCTCGCTTTCACCCGGTTCAACGGGTTATGTTGCCTATTCAAGAGGCGTATCAACGAAAGAAAAGAAGTGACCGTGGTTCGAGAAAATCCGACTATCAAGAGCCGGATGAGGAGGACACCGATATGCCACCAAGTGATGGTGATGGCATCGGTCCTAGTTCTCATTTTGACTCTTCGAGCAACTCCCATCCATCCTCAAATCAATTCGAGGATGATTTTGAAGACTTAGCTCCTCCTCCTCACCCTTCTAGTGATGTTCCTGAAGATCTCAATATGGAGCATCTTTATCGTGAGAATCTTAGAACCCGGGGAGAATTACATGAACACCGAGTGGAGTCAAGAAAAGGGTTCAAGTATTTGGGAAAGATGATGATGGGTTTAGGAAAGAAAAGGAGGTGAAGACTTTGAAGTTGTGTCAATGTTTGGATTTGATGGTTTAACATTTGGTTATTAACACTTTGGTTTAGTTGTTTATTAACTTGTGTTGCATGCTTGGATTACCATTTATTTTGATCCTTAAATGTTTATTATGCCATCATGTTTGTGTTTTACATAGCTTTGTGCATGCCATATGATAGTTAGCTTATTAGATTATGATCTGTAGTTAACTTTGGCTTGTGAAACCTTTGGGAAAAATCTGGGTTTATCAAAAAATGGGATGGGAAATTTTTGAAAACCTTCTGGTCGCGGTTCCATTTCGACCCGCGGTTCCTTATCGATAAGGTACCGCCGGTCCTAGATAAGGAACCGCCGACCACTGTGGACGACAGCATCTTTGCTTTACACTGTTTTCTGAATTTTGTGTAAACCTTGCATGATTTTCAGTAATAAACTGCACATTTCCTAAACTAGGGTATCTAAATTCATTATTCACCTAAAATGATTTTAACCCATTACTAGTTGGGATCATCCCCTCACCCATTTAAACCCACCTTGTTTGCCATGTTCTTTACACATCAAGCATACTTCCCTAAACCTTAAACCACCCTAATCAACCATGGTGTGTACCAAAACCTCAAACACTTCCAAGACCTCCACCCCAAGAAAAATACTCAAAATAAGGGTTAAGGTAGCTAAGCCTAACTCTTCACTTTTCCACACACCTAAGAATGAGAATGCTCCTATCCTCATTTCTTCATCACCTTCCCCACCTCTTGCACCATGCAAGACCTCCTCCACCCATGGTACTAACCACTCCATTGGTTCTACCTCCTCTTCATTCAATTCTAGAATGAATGAGCTTTCGTCACCCTTCACTCCAAGTGCACCCTTGGAAGTGACCACACAACCTCAACCAATCCAAAGCATTCCTTTTGGGAATGACTTTGATTACCTTTTGTTGGCTTCACCATTTACCCCTCACAACTCACCCACTTCACCAACCTTGGAGGATTTACCTCCACACTCATCCATTTCCCCTTTGGGGAACATGCCTCCACTTTCACCCACATCACCCTTGGAGAACTTGCCCCCTCCACCTCCACCCAACTCAAACATCCCAATTTTGGGTGTCCCTCTTTCCCTCCTCTTGGGTGATCCTTAAGGACCTGCGGTTCCTTAGTGATATGGAACCGCCGGCACATATAAGGTACCGCGGCCAGAAAGTGACTTTAGACGAATTTTTGGTCAAAACCTTTAAACCCTATTCCCAGTCAAGATTCCTTGTTTACTCAAATTGACTAAACATTCCTTGACAATACACATTTTGTATTCAAATTTTTACCTTGATTACATTTTACTTATACCCCAACCTTGAGATTTCATTCTCACACCTTCCCAACCTTGAGAATTCATTCTCACATAACCTTGAGATATCATTCTCACACTCTCACAATGCCTAATTCCTACATTCCTAACCTTGACATTTCTTTGTCACAACCCCACTCACCCAAAGCTTGCTCATCCAAGCTTTCAAAGAAACCAAAAATCTCGGTTAGACTCGTTTGGGTTAAGAAGAATGAACCATCTTCGTCCAAACCACCCAAAAACCCTACCTTCTCTCCAATCAAGTATTGGAATGAGACTTACACCATAAACCCCATCACCGGAGCAAAAGAACATGTTCCACCACCACCACAATCCTTCACTACCCCCCAACTCAATGACCTTGCAACCTTCCCAAACCTCACAAGGCATTGTGAAAACATTCCCAAACTGTTTACCCCACCACCACCAAACCCTAAGTTTGATGCCATACCCACATCAAACGATTTTGTGTTGCATCATGGATCCTCGTGTGATTGTTGCCGTTTTCAACAAATTGAACTTGCTCATGTGTATGAGAAGTTAAATTTTCTTGACTCGACCTCCTATTCAAGTTTTCGTTCCGGTGGACAAAACTTCGAATGATGCATCGTCGTCCTTTTAGTTTTATTTTTTTAGCAATCTTGGAAAATATCACTATTAGACTAGCTTATGCTTAGTGGTTTATTTTCCATATTTATTGCTTTTAGATACTCATACTATGTGTATGACTATCCTCTTTGTTGTTTTTTTTGTAACTTTTGTGTTATTTGTGTGCTATCTAATTAGTTCTATTTTTGAGTTGATCTTGGTTAAATTTTTACAATTGCTTATGGGTGATTCCATTAATTCTAAAGCTTTAACCCATTGACAAGCTTATCATCTTCATTTTTATTGAAGTTTTATTTTGTCAATTACCTCTTTGGACATACTTAGCAAAATACTTGCTTCTAATTTGAGATTTCTTCTCTTTCTCCCTCTCAAGTTACTTAGTAGGTAGTGATCATATATACATTGGTGTTTCTTTCCTTTCTACTAACCTTTGTGTAGCATGTCACCTTAGCTCACAAACTTGGTGCCCCAAGCAAGGGGGAGCAACCACCAAGGGGGAGCTACTAGCAAAGTTTGATGCACTTCAAAGACTTATGCTAACCTTTTTGCTACGACAAAGGGGGAGAAATGATAGTGATAAACTAGTTAATAATTCCATAATTTGTGTTTATACGTAAATGAGTTTATCGTTTGTCGTAATCAAAAAGGGGGAGATTGTTAATGCAAGTAATGCCTAAAAACATTATTAGTGTTAACTAATCTTTCTTAGTTTTGATCACAACAAACCATACAACACATTTAGTGTAGAAACACAAAATGAATTATTTAACTAACACTATCATCAAGGTAATAATCATATCACTAACCTTTCTTAATCATACTTAGTGATCACCAAAATGATTATCCTTAAAACTCACTTTTGCTAATAAGACAAAAGACTTTTTAATAAACTTTCTTTTTTAGAAAATGTTTTATTAAAATGGAAAATGAAAATTTGAAAATGGCATATTCCAAATGCTGTTAGAATATCCTTTGAAGGGTTCAAATACCCCAGATATTCCCACCCCACTAAAAGACAAAAAACGGAGCGGAGTCTAGTGGCGGTACCTTAAGTACCTACGCGGTACCTTAGCGATATGGTACCGCGGGGTGAGATAAGGTACCGTGCACAGTAGCCGTTATAGATCCGTTGTAACTTTGTCTCCTTTAAATAGTGGGTCAAATCTCATTTTCCAGCAAGCCTATTGGACGATTTTCTCATCCCTCTTTCTATTTTCTATAGCATAATCATTAGTAAATGATCACTTAATTTGTTAAGGATGTTTACATATGATTATCCTCTTGATCCCCTCCTTTACCATGTCCAATGAGAAGATCACTCACTCACTAGTGTAGTGATAAAGATGAATTTATGAGCTAGTCATATTCATCATAATACCCCTTTTTGTTTTAGGTCAATCCAATGTATTTATGAATACTTGGACTAGTTGTGTTCATCCAAGTTATTTGTGGATACTTGGATTTGTTTTGTACATCCATTGCATATGTGTTTGCTTGGATTTGTGTTGTGTAAATCCAAGCTACATGTGTGTACTTGGATAAGTCTAGTTGAGTTGTAATAGATTTGATTAGGAGTTTTCACTAAACTATAAAGTGATGTGGTTGTGTCTTGTGAGTTCTCACTAAACTTTAAGGTGATTAGTAGTTGTGTTGTATGAAGTTCTCACTTAGCTTCAAAGTGAAGAGTCGTGAAGATTGGTTCTAGCTTTCGATTAGAACTCGACATCTAGCCTTGTGTCGTAAAATGGTGAAGTAGGCAACGTCGTGAAGATTGGTTCTACCTTTCGATTAGAACCCGACATCTAGCCTTGTGTCGTTAAATTGTGAAGTAGGCAACGTCGTGTAGATTGGTCCTAGCTAAAGATTAGGTCTCGACATTTAGCTTAGTGTCGGCAAATAATGTAAGCAACGATGTAAGGTTTTCTCCGCCGAGAAGGGAGCTTGTGGATATAGTGGAAATCTCGAGTAGGTGTACTCGAGGAGTGGAGTAGAAACGAGGATAGAGCCTCGTTGTCGAACCACTATAAATCTTGGTGTCTTCCCACTAGGTTGTCTCCTTCCTTGCTCTTTACTTTTTTCATTATCATTATACTTGCTTATTATTCTTGCTAGTGCATTTCAATTGAACCTAATCATTATGCAACTTAGCTTTAAGTAAAAGATAGTTTTGATACAAACCAAATTAAAAGAAATTTTAATTTGGTCACCAATCGAAGAGAAACTATTCAACCCCCCTTCTAGTTTCTACAGAATCTTTACATTAATCTTGTAATCTTTTGATATTAATCTTTATTCAATCAAGCTTATTTTCTTAATTCTCATTCTACCTTTCTTACTCTTTTTCTTAATCTTGATAATCATGTAGTTAATCTCATCTCTTTGATTATGTGATTGATTTATTCATGTGATTGATCTTTTAGTTTTGATGTGGTGGATGTTTTGAGCTTATTGTGGTTATTGATCTTCTAGTGTTTGGCTTATTTTTGATAAAGTTGTTTTGATAGATTTATAGACTTGCTTATTAGTGATTTTAAATGTTTTGATTATTTAGTGTTTTTATAGTTTTTAATTTGTGGCTTATTTAGTTCTTCTTAAAATTTATTTGGTTAAAGTTTTGGTTAATTGCTTGTTTGGTTCGTGCTTATTGGTATCTTATCTATTAAGTTTTGATTTAGCAGATTAACTGTATCTGTGTTTTTATCTTTTCAGAAAAGGGTTTTAAAACTCTGAAATCATACCTTTTCTGAAAATGCCTTTATTCTGAAATTCCCTTTTCTATGAATTCCATCATTTCTATGAAACCATCATTTCTCTGAAAAGTCTATTTTTCTGAAAACCACTATTTCTCTGAAAACTTCATTTATTCCGAAAAACTCCTTTTTCGGAAAAGATCATTTTTCTAATAAGTCCATTTATCCAAAAATGTTAATTTCTAATAAAAGTTTATTATTCCGAAAAAGCTCCTTTTTCTGAAAAGCCAGTTATTCCGAAATTCCCATTTTACTGAAAAGTCTCTTATTCCGAAGATACCATTTTTCTGAAAAAGTATTTATTCCGAAGATGCCATTTTTTCTGAAAAGTCAATTATTCCGAAGATCCTACATTTTCTGAAAACCACTTTTTTCCGAAGATCCTACTTTTTCTGAATTGTTGCATTTTTCCGAAGAACCCATTTTACTGAAAACATGCTTTATTCCGAAAACATCATTTTTCTGAAATACCTATTATCTTGTTTTCAGACTTGGTTAAATTGTTAGTTTTCTGAATTGTTTCTATTTTTCAAACTTTAATTTTTCCCGCCTTTTTACTTAGCATTGTTTTAACTTGTTTTATCTCAGATTAAATTTTCAAGCTTTCAACGACATTTTTATTTTTAGTTTAAAATAGATAACCGAATCTTTTTATTTTCCACCAAGAACGATTGAGTCGCACTTTCTACCATTAATCAATTCGAAAAGATCAGATTCAACGAAATTTCATACGAGGTAAAAACCTTGTATTAAATGGCGCCGCTGTCGGCTCTTTTCGTTAAGGTTAACGGTTTTAAGTGAGAGACGCGTTGGATTTTGGGATCCGTTCATCTTTGAACGTTATTTTCCTTGCTTTAAAATTTTCAAAAATCAATAAAAATTGAAAATTTTTCAAAAATACAAAAATACAAAAAAAAATAGAAAAACATATAAAAACCAAAAATATTTCTTGTCTATTTTTCTTTTCTTTTGTAGGTGTGCATGCGTACTCGTGCTCGTAAGAAGAAAGTAGCTCAAGCCGAAGTCATTATTCCACCTATTGTCACCATGGACAATCAACCAATGATCGAGCTTTTGCAATCGCAGGTAGAAGGCAACAATGATGCTATTGTCATACCCGAGATTGGAGCCAACAACTTTGAGCTTAAATACGGCTTCATTCAAATGGTCTCTGCTCAACCCTTCTTGGGGCGTTCAATTGATGATCCTCATGACCATATAAAAAGGTTTCTTCAACTCACTAATACGGTTAAGTATAATGGGGTTTCATAAGAGGTAATTCGCTTGCAACTTTTTCCTTTCTCCTGAGAGGGACAAGCCCAGCATTGGCTTGATAAGGAACCGCCACAAAGTATTCTTACGTGGACGGATTTAGAGACCAAATTCATCAACTACTTTTTCCCACCCTCACGTACTACCGCTTTGCGGAATGAAATCATTACTTTTGAACAAAAGTACGGTGAGACATTTAGTGAATCTTGGGACCGTTTTAAGGAACTTTTAAGAAAGTGTCCACAACATGGTTTAACAAAAGTACAACAAATTAATACTTTTTACAATGGTTTAAGCATGAATGACCAAGATTCACTAAATAGTGCCTCGGGGGGTAACATTTTAGTTAAGTCTTCTAATGTCGCTTGGGATATTATTGAGAACAAGTCTAGAGTGCAAACCAAGAGTGTTCGGTCTAATGTGGCTAGTGCTAGCACTAATGAGAGCGACAAGAGAACTGATAAGCTTACTTCGCTTGTTGAATCACTTGCTCTCCAAACCACCAACAATGCCAAAGAAATCACTGCCCAAGCTAATGCTTTGAGTCAATCATGTGAAATATGCGGGGGATCTCACTCATACACCGATTGTCCTTCGACTCATGACAATCCGGAAAATGTGTATGCCGCCAACGGTACCTATTCTACAAGAGGCTATCAAGCACGTCCTCAAGGTGTTCGCAATTTGCTCAGCTATCGCTCAAACAACTTTCTTTCACCACCCGGTTTTCCCCCACAAAACCCAAACAACCTCAATCGCAACAATCAAAACCAACCTCATGCTCCAAATCAATATCAAACCCAAAGAACCCCATATCCACCTCAAAGAAACAACCAAGTTTACCAACAACCTACTTATCAACCACCTGCCTACAATGCTCCTCCTCCCAACCAACCCACCGTATTTAATCACGAGGTTGAAACTTACATGAGGACTAATGATGCGATATCTCAGAATCTTCAGTGGGAAATGGCCAACATGAAAGCAGATATGGTGAAACAAGGGAATGATCTTCGAGCCGATATGCAAAACTCTTTTGCAAGTCAAACGAATGACTTAAGGAACATGATGGCTAGTTTCTTCCCAACTAATCAAGCCTCTGGTTCGGGTTCTCTTCCGAGTAACACTGTTGCTAATCCAAGAGGGGAGATGAAAGCAATCACCAGTCGCAGTGGAAAAGGCTTAAAGGAACCCGAGCTTCCTACACCTACACCGGTGATTGTGACAAAGGAAAACGAGTCTCCTTCTCCGGTTCCTCTACCTACTATTTCTCCAACACCTCCAGCTTCTACTTCTCCAATTCCACCACCTTCTACTTCCACCCCTCCACCACCTAAGGATGTGAGTGAGAATTCCATTCCAAAGCCTTCATCTCAACCCAGTATACCTTATCCTTCAAGGTTGAGGAAAGAGAAATTGAAGAACAAGGATGATATTCAGGTTTCTAACTTTCTCAAAATGTTTAAACAACTGAATTTTAATATCTCCTTTGCTGAGGCTCTCGCTCATATGCTGAAATATACTAAAATGTTTAAATATCTTATCAGTGATAAAGAGAAACTCCTCGATATCGCTCAGACCCAACTTAATGAGAATTGCTCCGTAGTGCTCTTAAGGAAATTACCAAACAAACTTAGTGATCCGGTTCGTTTGTTGATTCCTTGTAACTTTCCCGGGGTAGAGAATTGTATGGCCCTAGCCAATCTAGGTGCTAGTATAGAATTAATGCCATTAAGTGTTTGGAAACAATTATCTCTACCGGAGCTAGTCCCCACACGAATGACTTTGGAATTAGCTAACCGTACGGTTGCTTATCCGGTGGGGATAGCCGAAGACGTCTTCGTTGGTGCCGACAAATTCACCTTTCCGGCGGATTATGTATTCGTTGACTACGAGATGGACCCCGTGTTCCATTAATCGTTGGACGTCCATTCTTGAGGACCGGTCGCACTCTCATTGATGTAGCCGCGGGCGAATTAATCATGAGAGTTGGTTACGACAAAATCGTCTTCAACATGGGTAAACTTTCTGAGCAGCCTTCTGAAAACGAGAGCGTTAATTTCATTGATGTTCTTGATGAAGCTTGTGAAGAACATTTCAAAGACGCTTGTAAAAGTGGTTCTTCTTCTCTGCCCATTGTTGAGACCGTTGCCTCTATTGCTCCATCACTAACTCCATTTGGAGAAAGTGATTTCATTTTCAAAGACTTTGAAGCAACTTTGGGAGATGTGGACTTGCAATATGACGATTCTCCCTCCAATTGGGATGAATACATTCGTACCATTGAGAAACTTCTCAATGAGGACCATATTTCTCCACCATATCCTAAGGATATCTCTATCGATGAACCGAATTTGACTACGCCTTCCATCGAAAATCCTCTGGATTTAGAGCTTAAGGACCTACCGTCTCATCTCGAGTACGTTTTCCTTGAAGACAACAAGAAGTCACCCGTCATCATCGCTAAGGACTTGAAAGAAGAAGAAAAATCCCGACTTATCGCCGTGTTGAAGAATCACAAGAAAGCGATTGCTAGAAAAATCTCCAATATTCGTGGAATTGATCCTCACTTTTACACACATAAAATTCTCATGGAGGACGACTTTAAACCCACTATTCAAAGCCAAAGAAGGGTGAATCCTAAGATCTATGACGTTATCAAAAAGAGGTTATCAAACTTCTTGATGCGGGAATGATCTACCCTATCTCGGATTCACCATGGGTTAGTCCCGTCCATTGTGTGCCTAAGAAAGGCGGAATCACCGTTGTGCCCAATGAAAACAACGAGTTAATTCCTACTCGTCTCGTTATAGGGCGGAGAGTTTGTATAGACTATCGCAAACTCAATGATGCTACGAGAAAGGATCATTTTCCCCTCCCTTTCATGGACCAAATGCTTGAACGTCTAGCAGGTAATGACTATTACTGCTTTTTAGACGGTTTCTCCAGGTATTTTCAAATTCCCATCGATCCCAAAGACCAAGAGAAAACCACATTCACTTGTCCTTACGGAACATTTGCTTATAAAAGAATGCCTTTCGGCTTATGCAATGCTCCTGGGGCTTTTCAAAGGTGTATGATGGCTATCTTCCATGACATGGTTGAAGAAACTATGGAAGTCTTCATGGATGATTTCTTGGTCTATGGTGATTCTTTATCTCATTGCCTTGCCAATTTGGAACGCATGCTTAAGCGGTGTGAAGACACTCGCCTTGTTCTAAATTTGGAAAATTGCCATTTCATGGTAAAAGAAGGCATTGTTCTGGGACATAAAATCTCCAAAGCCGGTCTTGAAGTCGACCGTGCTAAAGTTGTTGTCATAGCCAAATTACCTCCACCTTCAACCGTGAAGGGTGTGAGAAGTTTCCTTGGTCATGCGGGCTTATATCGTCGATTCATTCAAGATTTTTCTAAAATCGCTCGCCCGATGATCCACCTCTTGGAAAAAGATACTCCTTTCATCTTTTCCAAAGAGTGTCTTGAATCCTTCAATGTTCTTAAGGATAAGCTAACTAAGGCACCGATCTTGGTTACCCCTAATTGGGAGCTACCTTTTGAGTTGATGTGTGATGTTAGCGATTTTGCTATTGGAGCGGTTTTGGGCCAAAGAGTGAACAAAAACTTCCAACCAATTCACTATGCTAGCAAGACAATGACGGGGGCTCAATTGCATTATACCACAACCGAAAAAGAGCTTTTAGATGTAGCGTATGCTTTTGAAAAATTCCGCCCCTATCTTTTCCTTTCTACCACCATCGTATATACCGATCATTCCGCTTTGAAGTACTTGTTGACTAAGCAAGATTCTAAGCCAAGACTTCTTCGTTGGGTTTTTCTCCTTCAAGAATTTAAAATTGAAATTCGTGACAAGAAGGGTGCCGAAAACCTAGTCGCAGATCATCTAAGTAAACTTGAGGATCCTTATCAAGGGGATCATCCGAATCAAGAGATCAATGACTCTTTTCCCCTTGAAGCCTTAATGTCTATCAATACAAATCTTGATGACACCCCGTGGTTTGCGGACATTGCAAACTACTTACCGGGTGGAATTCTCAAGCAAGGGTTAACATCCCAACAAAAGAAAAAGTTCTTTAAAGATATTGAACATTATTTCTGGGACGACCCTTACCTTTTCAAACAATGTGCGGATCTTGTCTTTCGTTGATGTGTTGATGGACCGACAGCGGTACAAATTCTTGAAGCTTGACCCACCGGTGGTCATTTTGGTCCAAATTATACCGCGAAGAAAGTGTTCGACTCTGGATTCTATTGGCCCACCATTTATCGTGACGCTCACGAGATGGTTAAACATTGTGATGCTTGCCAAAGACAAGGCAAGATCACACATAAAGATGAGATCCCTCAAAATTTCATACAAGAATGTGAAATCTTTGATGTATGGGGTATCGACTTTATGGGGCCATTTCCATCATCTAAAGGGAACAAGTACATCCTCGTAGCCGTTGACTACGTTTCCAAATGGGTTGAAGCTAAGGCTCTCCCCACGAACGATGCGAGGGTGGTTGTGAACTTTTTGAAGCAACTTTTTGCTCGATTCGGTGTTTCTCGTGCTATAATCAGTGACCGCGGGACTCATTTTTAAAATGATCAATTTGCTAGAGTCATGGATAAGTACGGTGTCAATCACCGTCTTTCCACCGCTTATCATCCCCAAACTAATGGGCAAGCATAGATATCTAACCGCGGATTGAAGCGAATTCTGGAGCGTACTGTGGGAGAGCATCGTGACTCGTGGGCCGATAAGTTAGATGATGCTTTGTGGGCTTTCCGTACCGCTTATAAGACCCCGATTGGTTATACACCTTATCGTCTTGTGTACGGGAAAGCATGCCACCTCTCTATTGAGCTGGAACATAAGGCATATTGGGCCTTGAAGTGGGCTAACTTCAACATCAACAAAGCCGGCGATCTTCGGTAGATTCAAATCAACGAGCTCAACGAACTAAGGAATGCAGCTTATGAGAACTCGTTGATCTACAAGGAGAAGACCAAGATCATCCATGTTGCATGGATTAAGAACCGAGAGTTCCACATTGGTGATCAAGTCTTACTTTTTAACTCTCGGTTGAAGATCTTCTCGGGAAAGTTAAAGAGCCGCTGGTCTGGTCCATTCATCGTCGCCAAAGTCTTCCCATATGGCACCATTGAGCTTTCTCAGCCAAATGGGCCCAATTTTAAGGTGAATGGCCAGCGCGTGAAGTTGTACTTTGGTGAGGACATCTCTCATGAGATGATTCCATCCCTCACCACGTTTCCCTTGAATTAAGTTCTTGGTCGAGTCAGGCTCGTGACTCGGTTATAAAAAACAAGCGCTTATCGGGAGGCAACCCGTGATCTATCCTTTACCGTTTGCATAATAAGTGTAGGGGGAGCCCCGTATGTGTTTGTTGTCTTGTTTCTTCTTATGTGCAGGGATTAAAGCTTCAAAGATCCATTCTCGATAACTTTTGACGAACCGTGATCCCGTCTTCCCGTCTTCCCGGTTCTATCCTAAACTGTCGTGATTCGATATTTCATATCTTATATGTTCACATTGAAATCACTATAGTTGTCCTTTCCTTAGCAAGATTTAAACAAAGTGCACAATGTCATAAGTGTAGGGGAGTTTACTCCCACATGCTTAAACATTGAGGACAATGTTTATATCAAGTGTAGGGGGGACTTCTATCGAAGTAAGTGGGCTTTTCCATGAATTTGTCCTCATTTTAACCGGAAAATTTGATGTTTCGACATTTTTCAAAATTTTTAATCTATTTTCGCCTAGTAGTATAGTAGTATGTTCCTTTGTTATCGTTATTTACTTTCTTTGCTAGAATAAATTTTTAATAAAGTGGTTTTAAATTTTTCAAAGTCGTGAATACTTTGACTCAACCCGAGTTTACTTATGTAAGTTTACTCTAGCTAGTATCCTTAACGTGTTTAAGTCAAGTTTTGCGAGGCTTTTATTTAGGGAACTTTAAAGCGCGAAAGTCTTAACTCTCACGTGTTAAGAACAAGAACTTTTCGCAAGTTCCTATAATTGATCCTAGAGAGTTGTTTATCAAGGGAACTTTAAAATGCGATTTCTAAACTTGAAAATTCTAAGAATTTGCAAGATCCTATAGATGACTCGAAAACCCAAAACTTTGATTTAATTGGCTAAGCATCCACGAGTCTCATTCCTTGAGATTTTAAATTGTGGAGAACGAGAGATGATAAGTCAATTATAAGTTTGGTATTCTTTCGTGAATTTATGTGAGTTGATTATAAGCCTATTCTCCCATGCTTGCTAATAAATTTATCTGCAATAAATAAGGATGTACGATTTGAAAAATTACTTAGCTTCTAGCACAACATTGTTTAAAAGTTGCTCGGTATTAATTAGAGTTCATAGCCAAGGCATAACTTATTGAAGCAGGATGCGAAGATTGGCAAGTCCGAAAAGGCCCTAACAAGGCATGAGGGCTACATTTTGTTGCTAAAGATCCAAAAGTGATGTGAAGAATCATTTATCGAAAATCAACATGAAGGATCGAGACACACGACGAAAAGCAAATACTCACCAAAAGATCATGGAGAAGTCTATCCAAAAAGGCCCTAACAAGGTATGAGGATAATTAGATCTAAGTCCTAATAGGAGGCGGATTGTTGTATATCAAAGTCCAAAATAAAGATTGGAGAAAAATGAAGAAGTCGTGGTCCAAATATGAAGAATCTCTCAAAACTTCAAGTGAAGAAATTCATATTATGAAGAGAAGAAAATAATTTCAAGAACGTCTCTCAAAGATTTGAAGTATGAAGTCGCTGCCAAATATCGGTCCGAGAAAGGTCTCAAACCGTGAAGCGAGTTATGCCAAGATATGAACTTTATGAGGTCCCGAGAAGCAGTTTAAAAAGATTTTGTCCTTTAGCTAACTATTGATTAAATCGTCCTACTTTATTTTCAGCCTAAAATAACTATCGAAATAAGTCAACAATGCATCTTCGTGATCATTCAAGACAACAATAAAATATAAGAGATACACCTAGGAATAAGGGAGTCTAAGTGAATAATTGGCCTACATGAGTTCGTGTTCGTCTGCTAACTTATAATAACAATGATCTCGTTTTTAAGCTTGGTATGGGGAACGTGAAACTTGAGAATGATGAATATTCATGACAACCAAACCCAATATAAGTTTTTGATTTCATTACTTGTTTTGCTCTTTTAGTTTTCTTAGTGTTTAGTATTTAATAAAGTCCAAGGTTGGTTATCTATGATGAAAAATGTAAACCGTGCTTTGAAATTAGTGTATTGCATGAGGACATTGCAATGGTCAAGTGTAGGTGATTTAATAAGTGTGAAAACACTTATCCTTTTACCACTTATTTCCAATAATAACAAGACCAAAACGTGTATTTTATGTCGTAAAAGTCGGAATTATGCGTGGTTTGTGTTTTTATTGTGTTTTAGGACCAAAAGATGCAAAAGGAAGAAAACATGGGCTATCACGGGCTTTATCGAAGAAAAAGACTAAAGACGAAGTCGAAAGATCGAGAATGCAAAAAGAACGGAAGTCCAAGGCCAATTCTGAAGATTTATCGAAGAAAATGTCTAAAGACGGAAGTTTAATGAAGTCGAAGAACTCAAGTCTAATTATAAGAAGAAAATTATAAGACAAGTTCAACTTATATCGACAAATCCCGGGACGACGTCGAGAAAGACAAAGAAATTAAGTCGAGTCGAGACGAGAAGAAAGAAATAAGATAGCTTAAGCATGTAATCTCCCCACCTCCTATAAATACCCTCCTAATATATCATTAGGAGGGTGTGAGGTGATTAGTTTTTTAGTAGTTGTAGTTTAAATTTTAAGGGTGTTTTTATTTTTCTCTCTAGTTTTCTTTCAAGCTTATTGAATCTTTACATTAATCTTGTAATCTTTTGATATTAATCTTTAATCAATCAAGCTTATTTTCTTAATTCTCATTCTACCTTTCTTAATCTTTTTCTTAATCTTGATAATCATGTAGTTAATCTCATCTCTTTGATTATGTGATTGATTTATTCAGGTGATTGATCTTTTAGTTTTGATGTGGTGGATGTTTTGAGCTTATTGTGGTTATTGATCTTCTAGTGTTTGGCTTATTTTTGATCAAGTTGTTTTGATAGATTTATAGACTTGCTTATTAGTGATTTTAAATGTTTTGATTATTTAGTGTTTTTATAGTTTTTAATTTGTGGCTTATTTAGTTCTTCTTAAAATTTATTTGGTTAAAGTTTTGGTTAATTGCTTGTTTGGTTCGTGCTTATTGGTAGCTTATCTATTAAGTTTTGATTTAGTTGATTAACTGTATCTGTGTTTTTATCTTTTCGGAAAAGGGTTTTAAAACTCTGAAATCATACCTTTTCTGAAAATGCCTTTATTCCGAAATTCCCTTTTCTCTGAATTCATCATTTCTATGAAACCATCATTTCTCTGAAAAGTCAATTTTTCTGAAAACCACTATTTTTCTGAAAACTTCATTTATTCCGAAAACTCCTTTTTCGGAAAACATCATTTTTCTGAAAAGTCCATTTATCCGAAAATGTTAATTTCTATGAAAAGTTTATTATTCCGAAAAAGCTCCTTTTTCTGAAAAGCCAGTTATTCCGAAATTCCCATTTTACTGAAAAGTCTCGTATTCCGAAGATACCATTTTTCTGAAAAAGTATTTATTCCGAAGATGCCATTTTTTCTGAAAAGTCAATTATTCCGAAGATCCTACTTTTTCTGAAAACCTCTTTTTTCCGAAGATCCTACTTTTTCTGAATTGTTGCATTTTTCCGAAGAACCCATTTTACTGAAAACATGCTTTATTCTGAAAACATCATTTTTCTGAAATACCTATTATCTTGTTTTCAGACTTGGTTAAATTGTTAGTTTTCTGAATTGTTTCTATTTTTCAAACTTTAATTTTTCCCGCCTTTTTACTTAGCATTGTTTTAACTTGTTTTATCTTAGATTAATATTCAAGCTTTCAACGACATATTTTTTTTAGTTTAAAATAGATAATGAAATCTTTTTATTTTCCACCAACAACGATTGAGTCGCACTTTCTACCATTAATCAATTCGAATAGATCGCATTCGACGAACTTTCATACGAGGTAAAAACCTTGTATTACTCTTCAAGCTTCGCTTTATCGCTAATCAATTTCTTGAAAGTCGAAGCAAACTTAGGCATATAAAGCAATGCATGCGCGAAACTAACATTAATGTGAAGGTTCTTAATCATCTTAATAAATGTAGACATTTGAGCATTGGATCCTTCGCGGAGCTTCTCTTGGTTAAGTCTCGAAGGGTAGGGTAGTGTGGGTTTAGTCTTTGGAAGCTCGGGTTCCGGAATAGGCAATTGGTCTACCTTTGGTGGAGTAGGAGTTTCCTTTTCTTTAACCACCTCGGGTTCTTGATCCACTTCCGTCACCGGAGGGTACTAACAAGTGGAAGCAAAGTTCCGTCTAAAGCCTTCCCACTACGTGTGGTAATAGCTTTCATCTCACCCTTTGTGTTTGGAATGGTTTTGCTAGATAAGCCACCCGAAGAAGAGGAAGGTTGTTCATTATCGCTTCAAACATCGAAAGTATTTTGTTCTCAAACTTAGCTTGATTTCCCTCAATACGGTTTTGGTTTTGATCTAAACGAGTTTGATTAAGCTCAATCTTGTTATTTTGCCCCTTGATCGTATTTTGAAAATCGAGTTTCAAAGTGTTCATTTGTCCTTGAAGATTATTTTGAAAAGCTTTCAAATTTGCCTCATTAGTTTTGATATAGCTTGACAAATCAATTTGATTATTGTTTTGAAAACCTTGATTTTTTTGATTTCTATGAAATCCATTTCCTTGATTAAAATTCCCTTGGTTACCACGGTTAAAATTATTCCCATTGTTTCCATTGTTGTATCTATTTTGAACCGGTGGAAAACTCGGTGGAGCAACATGGTTTTGACGAGGAGCTTGGCCGTTAGGGCCATAAGTTCCCTTCGTTGCAAAAGCACTAGCTTGATCAAACCCCTAGGTTGAACAAGCATAATTCGGATGTGCTACACCACATAACACACAAAAATTCTCAACCACATTAATCGATTCCTGAGGATTCTTCCTAATCTCATTCAAAATCGTGTCAATCTTAGAGTCCAATCTAGCAATCTCGAGATTAGATGAATTCACATTAGAAACAACCGGCGTGTTTCGTGAATATTTCACTCTAGACTTATTCTCAATGATATCCCACGCATCTGTCGGAGTTTTTCTTAAAAGATTACCACCCGCGGCGGCATTTAAAGAATCTTGTTCAACCATATTAAGTCCATTATAAAAAGTATTAATTTGGTGTAACTCCGTGAAACCGTGGTGTGGGCATTGTCTCAACAAATCCTTAAACCTTTCCCAAGCATCTCCATACGATTCATGCAATTTTTGTTCAAATCTAGTTATTTCATTCTTAAAGTGAGTTGTTTTAGATGGTGGAAAGAAATAATTCATGAACTTAGACACTAAATCGTCCCATGTCAAAATCGAACCCGGTGGTTCCTTTTCATACCAACGCTTAGTGTTTCCCTCGAGCAAGTACGGAAAAAGCATGAGCTTAATCGCGTCATTCGGCACATCTCCAAACTTGAGATTCGAGGTAATACGAAGAAAATTCCGAATGTGAGAATGCGGGTTATCCGTCTCATTGCCTCGAAATTGGTCGGCACGAATGAGTGATAAAAGACACGTCTTAGTATCATAATAATCCGCCAAAATATCCGGCACAACGGTTGCTTCCCCGTATTCTTCGGTGGATGCACGAAGCAATTCCTCCATTGTTCGGTTATCGTCCATATTAACAACAATATATGGAAGCTCGGGTTCCACTACTTCTCGTTGACGATTTCTATTTCTACGAGGAATGTTTTCAAGTCTATCGTGATTAATCAAAAGTCGATTAAAACGTAATTGCATAAACCAAAGTGACGAGAATTTAGAGGGTTGAAGAAAAGAAAATAGATTAGAAGAAGATTATTTTTAGTATTTTTATTTGGTATTGTTCAATCAAAGATTGATAAAAATAAGGAGTAAGGATAATTACTATGGAAGTAAACTACTCTCGTTCGATTTTGAAACGTAAGTGAAAACCTAAACGTCTCGAGGTGCAATAAGTAAACAACGACAAAAATAAAGTTTAATACTACTTGAGTTGGCAAACCAATAATCGGTCGTCCCTCTCAATATACGCACAAGCAAGCGGGCAACCGAGGTGGCACAAAGCACTTAAAAACCTTTTTCATTAGACGGCATTTTAGAGCTCGTCGCCTTATACCCACCTTATAATTTGTATAAATCGAGTTCAAACTTTTTATTAGTATTTATCTATTTTGCCTTTATTCTTTTTGTTTTGGATTCGAATATAATAGCTAGGTGATAAAATCCCAACTAAGGTTTGTGTTTTCATGCTTTTGGAGGTAGGTGAATTTATTGTTCTACATAATATAATATATTATCAAAAAAATACGAAAAATGATATTTATTATATATATAGAAAAATAATAAAACTTTCTGAGGACGGAAAGGGTCCTCAAATCAACGATCAACAAATCGCCGCGAAATAATCGTACACAATTTCCCCGGCAGCTGCGCAAAAATTTTTGATGCGTGGGAAAAGTGTCGGTGTATTTTAATGTATTACGTTAGAGAGCAAATTAAGGAAATTACCTTTAGGAAAAAGTAATAGTCCAAAATAAGTTAAAGACGGATTAATTAAACACGAGAGTGATCCTGGTTCATTGTACATGAAGAAATTGTGATTTTGAGACTTTCATTTTAATTTAGACAATCGATTTGAATTAGTTTCGGTTTTTATTTAAAATCCTATTTTTTTATTAAAGTGCATGAACCGTTTACTAAATTAAATCTAAAAGTCGTACTAATATTAAAATTATATGAAATAAAATATTTAAATGACGAAACTAAATTCACAAAAGTCGAATCTAGAAAATTTTATAATAATCTATTATTTATTTATATATTTATATATTTTTTTTCTTTTTTTTAAACTTTATATTTTATAAAAACTAATTTATTTAAAACAAATTTTAATTAAAGTATATATATATAAGAAAAGTTAGAAACGGTTTAGAAAAAAAATAAGAGTAAGTAATTAAACCTATATTAAACAATGAGTGCAATAAGTAAACACAATCACCATCTGGATCAAATTGGTTAACACTTTTGGCTCTTGAAGTGCATGTCTCGAGTTTGATACCTGCTGTGGACAAGATTGTTGCAATTATATTTTTTTTACTTTTATTTGGAGAAAGATTATTTCACAGTCCACAAACTCAAAATTATATAACTGATATATAGACAATATATCAAGCGGATCAACAAGTATGAAACAGCAAAATCAACAAATCAATTTATCATAGCAAATTAAAGGTATCATAAATCAGTGAACAATAACACAATAACAACAATCAACAAACCAATTCCAGCAACTAATATAAACGATACAATATTCTAGTAAGTCCATTTATAAAGCAGACTAATATTCAGCAAGAAATATCCATTTGAAACACACTAAAATTCAACTCAGCAGGCAAAAATAATAACAAATCAAATGCTATTATTCAGTAACTAATAATCGAAATCTCAACTTAATAACAATAACTTTAATTCAAAAGATACAGCCCTCTAACACTGCATTACACGAACTGAAAAACAACTACCAAATTAATCAAACAAGGCAGCAAAGTATCTTTAAATTTAAAGCTACAAGACAAAAAAATTGGCCACGCAAGCATTTGTATCTCCGACGAATATCAAAAAGCATCCTTCATGAAAATAGAGATTCAGTACCAGCCTACCATCAGTTTATTCAACACTTTTATCATTAGCTGTATACGTTCGTACAAGCTTAATCAAAGAAAACAAGTTAGATTATCAAAACTCAAAACCATATAACAGCCACACATTTCAGCAGTTAATGAACCTATATCAGCTAAGGCGACTTACAACATACAACCAACATACTAAGATAACAGCTAGCAATAATAAAAAAAACATAAAACTGAAAATACGGATCTATAACAATAACATGCTTAAGAAAGCTTCATAAATCCAAATCATATCAATAAATCAAAAGACATACGAGTATACAAAAACAATTCACAAACAACTTAGCAGAATATTTTAAAGTATGCAGAAAGTGTTCATGAGCTTATCCATTATGAATGACGACAACCATTGGCTAAGAAGTACGACGCTGAACCTACTTAGCACAATTTTTTAACCAAAACGTCTAAGAACACCGAATCACGAACCACCATTTAAACTCGAACCAACAACATCATATTATGATGTTTATTAGTGGATAAACATTTTTAACCCTAATCTAACTAGATCATTTAATTAAACTATGGATTGAGTTTATTGAACAATCTCGCATATAATATCAATTATTGGCTTAGATGAAAATTTAATGGCAAGTAAAAGAGATCAAAAACTGAAATATAAATTTTATTAAATAAAATCTTCATTACAATATTTAAAAGAAAATACATCTAATTAAATTTTTACATAATAACAATAGAAAGAAAAAGGATGAAAATTACAGATTAAGAGGGGGTTTATATAGGCGAGGTGAGGGGCGTTGAGTGGCTGATGAATTGAACATCAGCCCTTGATTTCACATCTCTCTCTTCTCTTTCCATTCTGTTTTAATCCAAGGGTGGATATAAGCCCATCCTCACACGGATTGCCACCGTGGCTAAACTTGTGTTAGTTTTTTGATTAGGTGGAGGACTTTGATTGGCTCTTGACTGTGTTCCAGGTATATCATCCAATAGGAGGATAGATGTGACGTGCTAGAGTGCCACATCACAGCCCCGCACTAAGCATATTGGTAGATACACGCGCCCCTTTCTTCCTTTATCTCTGAATCGACTCGAGTGGAAGCCACTCACTTGATGATTGAAGAAACACCCTTTTTCTAGGGTTCTTGACTGGTGGTATTTTCCCCAATTTCTATCTCTTCTCTCGTTTTTTTTCTTTTGTTTATTCTTTCTTTGTGAATTTACTTTGACCGTATACCAAAGTTTATGAATAAACTCTTTCCACCGTCTTTAATTTTGGGCTTGGAATTTTGACCCAACTGCTTAATTCTTCATTCGTTTCATTTGTTTAATGTTGATGGGCTGTTGGACTCAGTTTGGACCCAAGCTTGTAAATACTTCCAATTTGTATCTTGGGCTTGACTTTGGCTCAATGGTATCTGAATATTAATGGGCTTTCAGGCCCATTAAACTCAAGTGGGTCCCATAAAGGCCCAATACTGTTTATAAAATTGAATCCTCGAAATAAAAATGACTTGTATTTTGGCTCTTGATAAAATCTTCAAATCCCGTGTCGGTTTTGCCGGTTTTTGTGATCTTGGTACCTACACACATGAAACAACAAAACAAGCATATACAAGGCTATATTCATATGTTTTATGCATTTTTTGTCCATATTGTGATATAAATGATATGAGTAATTATACTCATATCATGCTTTCAAAAGATATTTTCAAATTCTTTCAAAATTATGTGCTCATATACTCCCCTATTTTAAACAGAATTTTTTTCGAGGGGGAGTATAAAAATTTCATAACATCTAGTTCTAAATTTTCATGAAAAATTATTCTCTCCATGTTACATCACTAGTATATAAAAAATTTCACAAACACAAGCTGAGGGGGAGAATAGTGATAAAACATGTGATCAAAATGCTTCATTTTGGATAAGATCATTGTTTTAAGTGCTTTGTCGTCCTAATATGTGCAAATACTTTTCATTTTATGATGCACATACGTAGGGGAGCGTTTTTGGTGATATAGAAAACTATCAAGGTGTAAACATCAATTTCATTAACACCTTGATTGCTTTTTCAAATGTTTTCTTGTTACGATATCTATACCCTTCAACACATTAAATCACAAAGATATTGGTGTAAAAAGGTGGTTAGGTATTCTTCCTATGATCCAACCAGAACCGGATTATTCCCAGGGATAATCCATTAGAACTTAGAAGTCCTTAGGATTGACGGAGTAGTTGAGTGTACCAGAAAATTACTGACTAATGACTTAAGCTAGCATTGATCACAACAAGGTGCTAGTAATGAAGTCTTGGTAAGCATTAAAGGGGTTGAAGAATGGAAAAGAAAAGGTAAGGATAAAGGGTGTAAAGAAAGCATCCCTCCATACAATATAGGCAGAAACTGGGTCAACATATCTACTATCAGAATCACTTAGATGATTTCTGGTATTGAAGACAAAGAATCATGGACCCAGTGATGCAATGCACAACCCTTCCCATCCTACTCAAGCTTCCCTTAAAATAAATTTGTTTTATTGTCACGGAGTTCAAATCATTTCTATCGACGTTCTCACTCCGAGATAGTAGATATTGCAAACACGGCAGTCTGCTCCAGCCTCCGATCACCAAATAAACGTGCACTTATAGAGTCTAGAGACAACGAGATTCATTAAAAAATCTCATTAGGACACTTATTCCATATATCAATTGTTGTTCATCATTAGAACACAAGCAATAATTATAGAGTCCTATGCTCTATCCTTGTGATATTATGAGAACATTCAGAGTGATACTCTCTAATATTCATAGTGATGAATGGAAATCCTTCTAGTGTTAACATCAAACAACACTGCGGTATGTCATATGTAAGATTCACTTGAATTGAACATATGTTAACTAGAAAGAAACTGATGACGTATAGTCCCCAACCGGGTCATGAACCCGGCCCACAGGTACTACCCACATCCGGCCCATCATGAATGGTTTGGATTGATGTCATTTAAACTTATGGGCTTGAATGAACAGTGGCCACATAAGATGCGTGCGACACACGGCCCGGCACGGCCGGTACAGGGTTAAACAGAATCACAATCTTATCAGGATTGGGATTTACCTCAAAGTATAGGATATACACTCACCATAATTAGAAGATAACAATTAATCTAATTATGGTGTTTATCTTATGCTTGGGGCTGAAGTAACAATGACAGCCCATTAGGGATTCACTGCCTATATAAGGAACCCCCAAGGGTTCCACAAAGGTATTACATTCTATATACTCTCAACCTACAGCCGATTTCTAACCCTAAACCGATTACTTACTCTCACGCTGGAGGCTAATCGTGTGATACGTTCCCACGGTAAGTCTAACACGTGCTGTTTTAGTGTGCATGATATCACCAAGTTATTCACTTGGTGAAAGAGCCGGAGCCCAGCCTACCCGAATTGAGCCTAATTCGGGTCAAGCAAGGATCATCCAACTTTTGTATCAATAAGTTGGCGCCATCCGTGGGACCCAAACACTAAACTAAAATCTTAATCTCAAATCTCTCCTAATGACAAAGGGACACCCTCAAGGAAATCCGAGGAAAATACCCTACAAAGGGACATCATAACTAGCGATCGAACGACCAGCCCAAGAGGCAATCAGGTGGCCAAAGCATCCAAGGCAACGGAAGGAACTCGGATTACAAGAGCCAGAATAAAGGGGAGCGGTCGGATGACTAATTCACCCCTCTAAAGATGACTTATCGGGATATCTGGTTGACGGAAGGGGCAAACTTCCCAAGGTCCCCCAATGACAACTCTAGTTGACCGCCTTTAAGGAAATCGCTTCTGCGAATTCCACAATGACAAGGCTCACGACACGAAGGAGTGCATCCAACTCAAGAAGCATATAGAGTCACTGATTAAATCAGGCAAACTTAAACACCTGGTCAAGGATTGGAAGGATTGGAAGGATGGGAAGGATAACCAAAAGTATGACAAGAAGGACCCCCAAAAGGATATGCCTTCAACTATATATATGATCCAATCATGGCAGCGACGCACAAAGTAGAAAGTTAGTCAAAAATTTTCACGCGACAAAGAGATCTCATTCCCTCCTATTACGGCGAGAAACGTTGTTGATGCGCCTCTCACGATTGAGGTAAGCATTGGAACCCACAACGTTCGTCGTATGTATGTGGACGGAGGATTATCGGCAGAAGTACTCTACGAACACTGTTTCGTACGGCTATGACCAGAGATAAAAAGCCAATTAGTGCCGGCCACGTCGCCGCTCATTGGCTTTAGTGGAGACACTATCTGGCCAATAGGACAACTGCGTCTACTGGTAACCATTGGGGATAAAGAGCATTCCACCACATCATGGATGAACTTTATGGTGATACGTTCATACTCTCCGTATAATGGTACTATTGGAAGACCAGGCATCTGGGCCATACGGGCAGTCCTGTCCCCGGCTCACGGCATGATTAAATTCCCAGTCGAAGGGGGAATTGTTACTATTTACAATTCGATCGTACCGGCATCCGAATGCCACGCCGTGACAACACCAGTCCAGCCGGTTCCCATTAAGGAAGGATCACCACCCCCAAATTGGAAGGTGGTAATCCACCCCGAATACCCGGAGCAAGAGGTAGCTATAGGGGGAACGCTCTCGGATAGAGGGAAGAAGGCCATGTGCTCTCTCCTAAAGGCAAACCTTGATATATTCGCATGGGAGACAAAGCATATGACGGGTGTACCGCGTTCGATAGCAGAACATAGTCTTCAATTCCGCCAGGGATATCCCCCTGTTAAGCAAAAGAAGTGTGGTCAAGCACCAGAACGCAGCCAGGTAATACTGGACGAGTTACGAAAATTGGTGGACGTAGGAATTATGCGCGAGGTATATTACCATGAATGGTTATCCAATCCGGTCATGGTCAAGAAGCATGATGGGAGCTGGCGCATGTGTGTGGACTTCACAGACTTGAACAAAGCTTGTCCACAAGACTGCTATCCGTTACCAGAAATCGATTGGAAGGTAGAATCCCTATGCGGATACCCTTTCAAATGTTTTTTAGACACGTACAAAGGATAATATCAGATCCAGATGGCGTAGGAAGATGAGTAGAAAACGGCGTTCCACACTAATCAGGGCGTGTATTGTTAAACAAAAATGTCGTTCGGACTAAAGAACGCCGGGGCGACATATCAGCGAATTGTTGATAAAGCCTTCAACTTCCAAATAGGCCGTAACCTTGAGGTCTATGTTGACGATTTGGTCATGAAAATCCATACGGAGGAGGCACTTCTCCGTGATATCCAGGAGACGTTCGAGACGTTAAGGAAAATCAACATGAAACTGAATCCAAAAAAGTGCATGTTTGGAGCAACCGAAGGAATGTTCCTTGGGTATATGATTAATCCAAATGGCATAAAGCCTTGTCCGGAGAAGACGGACGCCGTGATACAACTACCATCCCCTCGGACACTCAAGGAGGTACAGTCACTCAACAGAAAGTCACTACCTCTATATAAAACAATCAAGAAGTGCTTAAAGAAAGGAGACTTCCGCTGGACAAAATAGGGAGAGGAAGCCTTTGGACAGCTTAAACAACATCTCACGGCTCTTCCCATGCTAGTCGCACCCCATCCTAAGGAAGAGCTCATTATGTATCTGTCTGCTACGTACGGAGCAATAAGCGCAGTCCTTATGACTGACCGGGATTCGGTCTAGACTCCGGTTTACTTCATAAGTTGAGCACTGCAAGGGCCGGTGTTGAATTATTCATCAATGGAGAAATTGGTATTGTCATTGGTTTACGCCGCAAAAAGGCTGCGTTGGTACTTCCAGGCGCACCCAATGTGGTTATCACGGATCAGCCAATAAAACAGATCATCTCTAAACCGGATGTGGCCGGGAGATTACAAAAGTGCAGTGTTCTACTCGGAGAACATAGCATCTCTTTTAGACCAAAGACAGCTGTCAAGGGCCAAATTTTGGAAGACTTCCTAATTGAGAAACCTTAGGAGGACGAACCAATGGTGCAAAAAGAAGAAATTCTAATGGAACCATGGGTTTTGTTTACTGACGGATCTTCTTGCACGGACAGATTAGGAGCCGATCTCATTCTTACGAATTCGGAAGGAATGGAATTTACCTACGTCTTGTGCTTTGAGTTCACTGCCACGAATAATGAGGTAAAATATGAAGCATCGATTGTGGGTTTGAAAATCGCCGCTTGGATGGGAGTCTGTAACCTTGAGGCCTATGTGGACTCACGGCTTGTCGCGAATCACATTCTAGGAGGGTACATGGACAAGGAGGATAACATGATCCAATACTTGGAGAAAATTAAGTCACTCATAGCCGGTTTTGGAAGGTTCTCCATCAAGCAGGTACAAAGAGGCGAGAACAAGAAGGAAAACGCTCTTAGAAAGATTGCGTCTACAAGCTTCGCCCTGTTATCCAAGCAAGTGTTGGTTGAAATACTCAAGGAAAAGTCCATTACAGGGGTCGAAATCGCGACCATAGTTGAAGAAGAGGCACCTACATGGATGACCCCGATCATTAACTATCTAAGTGACGAAACCCTTCCGGAGGACGAAAAGGCGGCGCGGCGTGTAAAAAGGAAGTCGCAACATTTTGAACTTCGAGACGGTGTTCTATACAAACGTTCCTTCCTACAGCCATGGCTGCGATGCGTCAGGCCGCGCCAGGCTAGCTATGTGATTAGTGAGATACATGAAGGGTCGTGCGGCATGCACGCAGGCCCCAGATCGGTAGTGGAACGAGCTTTACGCACAGGGTACTATTGGCCGACTATGCATCGGGACGCACGAGACATGATTCTTAAATGCAGCGATTGCCAAGTACACAAGCCATCACGTCCCCAGTACCGCAACATCCACAACAAGAACTAACACCCATCACGTCCCCATGGCCATTCTATAAGTGGGGGATTGATATCGCAGGACCTTTTCCTGTTGCCGCAGGAGGCTTTAAGTTCTTAATTGTAGCTATGGACTATTTCACTCGCTGGATAGAAGCTAAGTCGGTCAAAAGATTACGGGCAAACAGGTAAAAAAGTTTTTTTGGGAAAATATTGTGTGCCACTTTTTTTTGTCGGGCGAGATCATCTCGGATAACGGAAAGCAGTTCACGGATAATCCATTAAAGGATTGGTGCGCGGAGTTGAACATCACACAGCGTTTTACATCAGTTAAACACCCACAGACTAATGGTCTCGTAAAGCGGGCAAATAGAAGCCTTGGAGAGGGTATAAAAGCACGCTTGGATGAAAGAAGCGCCAAGTGGGTAGATGAACTGCCGCACGTCCTATGGGCACATATGACAATGATCAAAACAGCCAATGGGGACACTTCATTCGCGCTGGCCTATGGAACCGAGGCTGTTATCCCATTAGAAATTGGGATGCCAACAATCCGCACTTCAGAGGTGAACGTCGTCATAAACGATGAGCAACTCTGGGTCAATCTAGACTTGTTAGAGGAGAAACGAGTGATAGCAGCCATCAATGAGGCCAAGTCTAAGGCACGTATGAAAGCTTATTATGATTCCAAAGTCAAGGGTGTTTCCTTCCGACCGGGGGATTTTGTTTATCGTGCTAACGAGGCAAGTCGCGCGGAGAACACAGGAAAGATTGGTCCAAAGTGGGAAGGGTCGTATGAGGTCACGGAAGCTTTGGGACTAGGTGCGTACAAGTTGCGTGATATGGATGGCCGCGACTTGGATCGTACATGGAATATTTGCAAACTTAAAAGATGCTACCTCTGAAAGGGATATGGCCTCCGCATGGACACTTCGATGTGGTCAGCTTCAATGAAGATCCATGTATATTTTGTTTTCATGCTTTCTAGGTTATATTTGTTTTAGGATTTTAATTCTGTCAAAAAATCGTAACCGTTCTAATAAAATGTCGTGGTGCCTAGCTAGCTCCACGGTCTATTATTGTGCAAATTATTGTCTTATGTTTTTTAGATTTATTTGTTATTCCCATAGTGTGCTATTTCTAATTCATATGCATTCATTCAAAATGTACATGTACTATTCGCTCCCAGGCGGTGTAAGAGGATTAAGTGAACCTAATAATTCAACTTGTCGCATAAGAGGGATGTAACCCCAGTGACGCGGATCATGTATCCTTACTAGACACCTTATTTACAAGACGTTGTAATAAGTTCCCACATGTCGTACTTACATAGTACCGAACATGATAAAGACACACGGTGCATGTCTAGTAATTTATAGACTTAATTTTATTCTTAATCAGCCGTGACACATCATGCAAAATAGATACACGATATCTAAGGAATATAAACAAGTTTGAATGTAAACAAACAAAATTGTCGTGATCACCACGGACGCATACACATCATATTCTAAGTGTTCAGATAAAATGTTACACAAAAGTGACGTGGACATCCATGGACATATATTTGTTACAAATACAAGTGTTCAGAAATTAAAGCCATTGAAGTACACCCTACATAGGGGGGGAGAAACTTTCTTATCTCTTTCTGCTCTTAGGCTATCCAAGACAACGAGGCTTCACCATGGTCTTTCTTATTATGCGCCCGAGCCGCGTTCGACTCCAGCGTCTCACTTAATGCCAGTTCACCAACCACGACCCTCGTGACGTCCTCATAAATGGGAAGGGTGACCTGGCTAGGCGAAGACGTGAAATGGGTCCGGGAGTCTCCCTTACCTTGCGAGCACGCGCCCAGATATAGTTTTTCCATGATTTCCCTATTGGACGCGTCCTTTGTGGACTCAATCTCGGCCAAGGAAGGGTACTCCAAACCCCTCATAGCAGCCATGGACACACTCATCTTCTCTGCAGCCTCGGGGTTGAAGTAAGCATGCTTGGTGGAGTTCTTTTTCTTGCTTATCAGCTCTACGACCATGACCATACCTTCGTGTCGGCCGTGGTGGATACCGTCTAATAGAAGATCAACAAACTGTTGCACAAATTGGGGAGCCTCCATCACTTTCATTACAGCCAGACGCGCCCCATGGCCCACCATCCACCTACGGCCAGCAATGTCTGCGAGTAGTTGGGGGCACAGCACCTCATCATGGTCAGTGGTAAGGGCGTCCAGCTCAGTGTCCTTTTACGCAGAGGTCTCAATCACCTGTTTCAGCACTGCCCTTTTCCTTTGCAAGCTCATCCTTCAAAGTCTCCTCGCCTTTGACCAATGCCCGTACCTCTTCTAGCTCCTACGAGAGGGCGGATACCTGGTCAGCTGAGGTCTTCGCCAATGCTTCGGCTGCGGCCACCTGTGGGTGTTATACTAAGGTTAGAATAAAGCATGCATAATATGAACGCATACATGATACCTTGCAGATAAATACCTTAGTCTATAAAGCCTCAAGTTGGGCTTCAAGCTCGGCAACACGCTTGTCATGAGCATTGGCGTGCGCTGCTTGTTCTTTCATGGTTGCCTCAGCTGTGGCAAGTTGGGACTAGAGGGTCACAATCATGGATTCATTTTCTTCAATCATCTTCTCCCTACGGCCGTTCTTCCTCTTTTATGATTGGACATACTACAGGGAGGCCTTAAACCTCACCCGCATTGAGGTGCCCATGACCAGCTGATGCACCGAAGCCCCATTGTATTCATCCACTAGGTCCTGATGACTTAGTGCGTTTATATCTTTCACAAGGCCAGGAGGAATGCAGTGGTTCAGGTAGTCCCGACACTCTTCTGCGTCCCTCATCCTATCAGTAGTAGATGTCTTCCACTCAGGATTAAAGTGTGTGGAGGGGCTGGATACAGGAATTTCCTGTGAGGCCGTTGGGGTACCTTCCTCGAAGGCCGGGCCAGATTTAGGCACTAAGGCTTGACAGACAGGTTCTTTCCCCTTCCTCGTCCCTTACACTGGCTCAGCACCAGCTTAGTTGTCCCTGCAAAAAACAACATCACATAAGTATCATGACAAAGGAACGTACCTTTTACTTAGGGAATAAAAAGAATATAATGAAAGAGACATATGAGGACGACTTACATGTTTGTCTTCTCCAGCTCTAACGTAATGGGAGGAACCTGTGAGACCAACTCAACAGCTTTGGGTTGCGCGTTCTGGGCTACATGGGCATCCTGTGTCGTCCCCGAGGCCTGGTTTCTGCTTTCCACAGATTGGTAGAGGTGGTGGTCTTCACGCTGTCTCTTCATTGGGGCGTTGTGCTCTCCCACTGCGGCCTCAGGGGGCTTTCTTACCATTTTATTCTTTCTGCGGGTACGCTTTAGGATGGGTTGCTCTTTTTCCTCCTCCTCTTCATCGTCTTGCTGCACTTCCTCCTCATCATCATCACCCATCATTTGGCGGAGGCTAGAGGTGGTTCTCTCAATATTATCACCCTGCTCCTCCTCATGAGCATGGGTGGCAGTCTTCGGCTGTGAGGAGGGCCCAACATCATTTTCCACCATCATCGCGTCCCCGTCTTCATTATCAAAGTATATGGGGGTCTTCTGAATAGTTGTATCTTCCTCGTCGGATTGAGGGTCGGGTACGGCTGCCAAGGCAACTGTCACGTTCCTGGTTTGTTCAAGCAATGGAAGCTCATTTTCTCGCCTGGGGCGTATTCCCTCTAGAATAGTCTTGGGGTCTCCCTGACGTAGGATTCCAAAGAAATTCATTTCTGCACAACAAGTGGTATGTTAGTTACGGACTACACACTTACATATCTTTGAGGATTAAATTACTACACCTACCTTTGCCTCGGCTTCTCCAAAATACGGGGTATCTGTTCGACGGTCCAAAATAGTTACGCCTAATTTTTAGGAGGCAAAGGAATGACTCGGGTAGACTCCTATAAAATCCTATTCTGTTTCTATCTATTTCTTGAGCGTGTTGGGCGTTATATGTACTGATTTGGGGAGGAAAGTCAGGGTGTAATCTATGCTTATATACAAACTCAGTCGGCCACACTACTGGGTCAATAAAAAAGTAGTGGTCGTACAAATTTTTCAGTGAGTCCATGGCTTTGTTGTCACTCATGGGGCTGTTTGGGGATCCTTTCTTGAAAGAAAGCCAGCCATTCACTAGGTTTGGAGTGTAAAACAACCTAAACAACTCTACGGTTAGGAGGATGTTTCGGGCACGGCATAGGATTTCAAATTGACTAATCTTACATGCGCCTATGTAGTGTAATTGGGTGATATGTACATCATAGTACCCTAATAAATCTATAAGGAACCTAGTGAAAGGGATGCGGTAGTTGGCCGCATCAAAAAGACGGGTATACAAGCCAATCTTTCCCTGGGGGGGCTTCAGTTATAAGCTCCTCTACACCGGGAAGAGAGGGGTGAAGGTTGCTAGGAATGTAGAAATCGGAGCAAAACTCTCCAAGTTTTACTTCCGTCATCAAATTCAGCACGGATCCGATAGTGGGGTTATTTCTATGCGCCATAATTATTAAGAAATGATGAAAGGCGTGGTGTTCTAACCTGTGTGGGGGAAGATCCGTACGAAAGACAGTGATGGTTATGATGAAAGCGTTAATGGCGTAAAACTAGCAAAAGACTGTGTGTAACACAGAGCCGTATGGGCAGCCTATTTATATGGTTGCCTCGTTGATAATGATTCATTGGATTAATGCCACGTGTCTTCCACTAAACTAAATCGTGTGGTTAGGGAAATAAGTGGCAAGTGAACAGTCAGGCGGGACCCACGGGTCACTTCTGACTCAGAAGATTGCGTCGCTCGAGATACTGACTGTTTGCACTTTGTCAGTCAATATGTCAGGTGAACAGTCCAATGTGTCGGGTTATGCGGTCATACGTATGACCATATTCAATGTTTCATTTAATGTGTCTCGGTCGTCACGTGCGGCTGGGGTACCATTTATTTGTACATAGGAATAAATTCCTTTCGAAAGGGTGCCACGTGCGGCCGAAAATATGGTTTTCAAAATTCAACATTTCAAAATGTTCTTTCTTGGTACGTCCGAAGGGCATTTTTAATCTAGATATTATGCCTACGGCTGTAACAACTAGACTGGGGGGGACATGATGACGTATAGTCCCCAACCGGGTTATAAACCTGGCCCACGGGTACTACCCGCATCTGGCCCATAATGAATGGGTTGGATTGATGTCATTTAAACTTATGGGCTTGAATGAACAGTGGCCGCATGTGTGCGACCCACGGCCCGGCACGGCCGGTACAGGGTTAGACAGAATCACAATCTTATCAAGATTGGGATTTACCTCAAATTATAGTATTTACACTCACCATAATTAGAAGATAACAATTATCTAATTATGGTGTTTATCTTATGCTTGGGGCCGAAGTAACAGTGAGAACCCATTAGGGTTTCACTGCCTATATAAGGAACCCCCAAGGATTCCACAAAGGTATTACATTCTCTATACTCTCAACCTATAGCCGATTTCTAACCCTAAACCGATTACTTACTCTCACGCCGGAGTCTAATCGTGGGATACGTTCCCACGGTAAGTCTGACGCGTGTTGTTTTAGTGTTCAGGATCTTAGCAAGTTATTCACTTGGTGCAAGAGCCGAAGCCCAGCCTACCCGAATTGAGCCTAATTCGGGTCAAGCAAGGATCATCCAACTTTTGTATCAACAAGTTGGCGCCATCCGTGGGACCCAAACACTAAACTAAAATCTTAATCTCAAATCTCTCCTAATGACGAAGGGATACCCTCAAGGAAATCCGAGGAATACAAATCCTGGGAATCGACAATCCAGGGGTGATGGGATACTCATTTCCACCAGTCCCCTAGTGGCCAAACAGGTAGACCGAATAATCGAAACATCTTTCAGTCTTTTGGTGGGGCAGGCACGTCCGACAATACCCCACCACTAACCATCACCATGGATAATCCTGATCCAAGGAGTGCGCCCAAGGCCCCTAACAAGGAGCCGCAGAGGCCACAAATCGAGACAGAATTGGAGGTGGATTCACTCGGTAACGACGACCTTGAGCGTGTTCTCACGCAAAACTTTGACAGGATCGTCCCGGGCATCTCGTCAAGGCTAAACCTGTGAAGGAACCTCCAATCTAGGCTTAACTTTGGCACTACCGCGCCTGGTACTTCCACATGAACTTGAAAGAGGAGAAGAAGGGCGCCCCCCCCCCCCCCCAAGAACAACCTCCCGTTGAGGAAACCCCTCAGCCTCGGAACGTATTCGAGCACATAGGGGATCCTATCATGCATAAATTACTACAAGCCCATGAGGATGGGGATAGGTCCGACGGCTCCGCCGAACGCCCGGTGTTGGGAACCCCCGTAAACAATCGTCGCACCAGCGTGTAGGATAGGGTGAATTCTGGTGGGAAGAAAGATCCTAGTTCTTCTCACAGAAGTGGTCATCATAACCAACCGAGAAGTGGGGTACCGCCCCCTCCTCACGGTCCTTTGGGGTCGGATTCGGATGACCATCCTCCCAGACGTCGCCGACCTAGGTATACCCCCTACCGCCATCGGACGATGAGGGATACTACGATGATTCCTACTATCGCGATGAAGAGGATGACCTTTCCCGTCCATGGTGCGACGACAGAGAGGACGCCTTCACTCTCTGCATACGGAACTACTCTGAGGAAAAGAAGCGCCGTATGCCCGCGTGCGTGAAAACCTATGATGGGTCTAGTGATCCGGACGATCACCTAAAGATATTTGATACGCAGGCGAAAATTGAACTTTGGCCAATGTCTATATGGTGCCATATGTTCAATTCGACCTTGATTGGTTTGAAAGGCTCCCTCACCAAAGTATTGATAGCTTCGGCGAGCTACGCACCGCGTTCAAAAACAATCATACTCAGCGAAAGAAGTATAATAGAGATCCGGTCTCGTTAGCAATCGTCAAGCAAAGGCCCGGAGAGTCTACGGAGGACTTTACGGAATGTTTTAATGATGAGTGCACGCGCACAAAAACGTGCCCAGAGCTCCTAAAAATTTCTGATTACATGCATGCCATAACGGACAAAGAGTTAATTAGGCGCCTCAATGACAAACGACCGGAGAGGTACGACTACCTCATGGAAAGGGTCAGAAACTTTGTAGAAAGAGAAACCGTGGTAGCTGCGGCATACCCTACAAAGGGACATCATAATTATCGATCAAACGACCAGCCCAAGAGGCAATCAGGTAGCCAAATCATTTAAAGCAATGGAAGGAACTCGGATTACAAAAGCCAGAATAAAGGGGGGGCGGTCGGATAACAAATTCACCCCTCTATAGATGACTTACCGGGATATCTTTTTGATGGAAGGGGAAAATTTACCAAGCCCCCCCCCCCCCCCCCCCCCCAATGACAACTCCAGTTGACCGCCGTCAAGGAAATCGCTTCTGCGAATTCCACAATGACAAGGGTCACGAAACGAAGGAGTGCATCCAGCTCAACAAGCATATAGAGTCACTGATTAAATCAGGCAAACTCAAACACCTGGTCAAGGATTGGAAGGATGGGAAGGATAACAAAAAGTATGACAAGAAGGACCCCCAAAAGGATAAGCCTTCAACTATATATATAATCCAATCGTGGCAGCGCCGCACAAAGCAGAAAGTTAGTCAAAAAATTTCACGCGGCAAAAAGATCTCATTCCCTCCTATTACGGCGAGCAACGTGGCTGATGCACCTCTCACGATTGAGGTAAGCATTGGAACCCACAACGTTCGTCGTATGTATGTGGACGGAGGATCATCGGCGGAAGTATTCTACGAACACTGTTTCATGCAGCTACGACCAGAGATAAAAAGCAAATTAGTGCCGGCCACGTCGTCGCTCATTAGCTTTAGTGGAGACACTATCTGGCCAATAAGACAACTACGTCTATTGGTAACCATATTGGGGATAAAGAGCATTCCACCACGACATGGATGAACTTTATGGTGTTACGTTGTAAGACCCCAAAAATCTGGTAACAGGACAGGTAAGCATTGTAGGGTCCCACATCATGGTAACAGCATACATGGAAATAAGGTAAATAAAAGAGAGAGCAAAAAAATGACACACTTAACGAATTTATTCAAAAGCTGCGGAATAAAATATATAAATATGGTCCCAGATTTGCATAATATGACATCAACAAAAGTCACATAATTTTACCAACATACTCATAATATTCTTAGTGCATAAAAGTACTTTTATTTGGCATGATTAACATGGCATAATTAGTTTTCCCAAAAGTTTCAACCAATAATGACATGGAATCGTGCAGCTGCCGGATCCTGCGGGCTCCCATCCTTAGCAAAATTAAGCATTAGCATTACCTGAGAAATAACATGTAAATATGTCAACATAAAGCTGAGGGAAATTCATAGGTTTAATAAGTGGTAATGTGAAATACAAACATTATTTTTATAAAATAGCAACAGGATATGATTTAGTACCGTCGTACAAAATCATTTATATTTATTTATTGCAATAGCTCACGACACTGAAGATTTAACATAAATGTTTTACCCCTAGTAAGTATCTAGTCAAAATACTTAGGTAATTAAATGTAAGTGCGTCAAGGTAATCGGGACGGGGATTGTTAATCCCGATGGATCCATCCACAACATTCGCGCTTGCAAAATGTGAATTAACGGTTCATGATGTAGGGGATTTTTGACTAAGTTACTAATGCAATAAGTAAATGTATAATCTGGGGAAAGCATTCCGTTCTTGAATAGCATACTAAAAGTTTTAAATGATTGTATTCCACGCATGTTATTCTCACCCCGTAATTTGTAACAAGTATATAAGAAAAGGGGCCACGAACTCACCTTTAGCAAGTAATCACAAGGTAAAGGAGCTGAGCAAAAAGGAGTCTTCAAGGACCTATGCAATGGTGACGCGTAATAAGAATGCGTTCAACGTAGAAATAACGTTTTAGAAGTGACGGGACATAGTGTGACTAAGTAACTTGCGTGTGATGGCGAGAGCTAAGCTTAAGATGAAATTTGACCCAAACACCTTGAACCTACTTTAATAACATAATATTAACCTTATATGATGGTCCAAGCATTTATATGCGGGTTTCGAACACGTTTTAGACTCGGTTTGTAAAACCAAAACAAGGGACTGCATTCAGTTTTCTGAAAAAGGCTGTGAAGATTTGGTCATAACTAAAAATCTATAATAGAACAGAAAGTGGGGTTTCTTGACATGAGTAGGAAATTCTCTTACCTTTCTAAGTTGGGCAAGAACAAACCTGGAGCTATTACCAATCAACAGCAAATCCATTTTTAGTGACAGGCTATCAAAACAGGAAGTTGAAATCGACTCTGGAAGCCTACGGTAATTTGGGCATAAATCCTAAATGGTATAAGATTTTGACACCAAAACAAAAAGAGAAGTTGTCTTATGATTTTACCTACTGTAAAAATTTATAAAATCTTATATTCATCCTTTTTACCCAAGACAAATTACCCACGTTTTAAGCCTACCATTCAGATTTGACCTAGTTTAGTAAAACGACCGTTCCGGGCTCATCCGGACACTTCCCGTTCCTAACCAGCTCACCACATGTAAAACACATCAGTGGGTATCAAATTTGCAAATAAAAAAATAGTCATATTTTTAAGAAAATTTTGCCATAACCTGTTTGTTTCTGTGATAAATTCCATACTACGAAAATGACTCCATTCGGCTACCTAACCTTAATCAAGCAACGCTTAAGCTATACCAAATCGCCACGCAATATGTCCTAATATGCCCTAATTGTTCATAACATCAGTGGGTTTCACCCATTATTTCAAAATCAATGACCAAAGTGAATCAAAAATGCTAATAACATCAAAATCAAAACACTAGTTAGGATTATACCTTCACAACTAGTATGAATCAATCAAAATACAAACAACCTCGATTCCTTCCTCCTTGATCATAAAAATTTCGTGGCCCTAGGTCATAATAACATACCCAAATCAAAGTTTTATCCAAGAATATAAGGTTTTATGCATAGAAACATCTAAAACAAACTTGGAATTTTACAAAAACATCATCAAATCATAAGATTTGATGATTTTTGATTTCATGCAAAAAGTTAATGCATGTTGTAATTAACACTTGAGAATGATTAAGAATCAAAGTTTAAACATGGAATTAGTGTAAGTTTACCTTAATTTAAAAAAAATCAAAGGAATGGGTGGTGTTGGATGATGCATCTGCTACACGGAGAAGAAAGGGGAGGTTGTGTTTTTTTTTTCAAACTCTGATAATATGACTTATGGTAAACCCCCTTGTTTAAGTAAATGGTCAACAAAAGTCAAAATGGGCTCCCTTAGCTCTAATACAGCCTAAAATACTCCAAAATGGCCCAAAATTTTAGTGTTAAGTTCTCGAAAATTTACGGGTTTATATAACGTGTCGTTTCCGACGAAAACTGAGACTCGTTTATCTTTAAAACGAAATTTCTTTAAAATTACTCGTAAACACTCGTTTGGTCCGAATTTCACTAAGTTGGATCAAGGATTCAAGAATAACTAGAAATCACATAAAAATAAATTTTATTGCGACGTTCGGACCCGAAAACCCAGTCCGACAGCCGGAAAAAGCAAAAACGCAAAAGTTCACCATTGCGTCCGTAATTGCTCAAGATGTCGTTTTTCATTATTTTTGAGGCAAAAAGTCAATAATAAGACATATAAAATGTAATAAAACCTCGTAGAAATTACAAACATGATGTTCGGCCATTTTGCTAAATAATATCGTAAATTAGCGAAATTCGTAGAATTTTATATTTAACTAAAACCCGAGGATGACACGTAATCACTGTAAAATAAATAGGGAATGTGGTGAAAGTGTGAATAAGCACGTATAACAGTTAAAAGAAAATTAACTGGAGGCAGTAGCTGACGGAAAGAGATGAGGATACTAGACTTTGAATTGCTCTTCGCTTTCCCAAGTGAATTCAGCGCCACGTCGCGAGTCCCAACGGACTTTAACGATTGAAAACCAACTGCGCCTAAGTTTCTTGACTTGTCGGTCCACAATTTCGATCGGCTCTTCAACGAAATACATTTTGTCGTCGACTTTGATCTCTTCTAACGGGATTTGAACGTCTAACTCGGCCAAACATTTCTTAAGGTTGGAAATGTGAAACACATTATGAACGCAACTTAGTTCTTGCGGTGAGCTCAAACGATGAGCCATTGGGCCAATACGTTCGATAATTTCAAACTTGGATTAAAATAATGACCTTTTAGTACGTAGAAATATCAAAAGATAACATTAACAAAATAATTGCTTAAACGGACAAGGCGCTCTAAAATGAGACAAGATGGTTAATAAACAAGGAATCGCAAATCACGCAACTATAAAGCATGACAATTTACTTATGACAAAAAATAAAGGGGAAATATGAATTACATATAGACATATAGATTACAAGTTGTCACAACTATTTGTCTAGGATTTGGTATTACTTTCGATTTGGCTTAAGTATTTTCTTGATTATAAGAAAACTTTACACGATTTAGTGATTTGAAATCAAACTATATATATTTAGTGAGTAACCAGTTGCTATATCTTTTCTTGATCAGGATTTCGAAGTAAAAGTAACTTAGTTCAAATAATTATTTCAATCAGCTTAAGAGCTTTTGGGATAACTGTATGAAATTATTGTTAAAAACTCAGGTTTATCGTTACCATTAGAAAAAAAAATCAAATATCCAATTTTTTTATATCACTGTTAGAAATTATAAATTAAATTGATAATTTCATTAGGTTGAAAGTAAAGTATGATACAATCAAATACTTTTAAAAGATGCAGTTTGACATCCTTTTAAACACTAGTTATAATTCTACCAAAGAGCATGTATATATCTTATACTTAACTTGAAACGGGTATTTTGGTAATTTAAACACTTGATAAAGTGTGTAAAACGTTCTTAAAATTTAGAATAATGTATAGAAATCCATATAGGTGTTTAATGTCTCAAATAGTAAACATGTGACGTATCCGAGTTTTCAAAATATGACAAGATATGAAATGAGTATGATTCAAATAACAATCAACAATTAGTATACGAGTGATAGTATGAGGGGATAAAACGTAATTCGTATCTATTTCTTAATGATCATGTTAGGATAGACGCATCGATGATAAGAAAAATAAGAAATTAAGTATTTAACAATGATTAATTCACGTGTGTGGTTGGCGTCACCAACAACGGGTTTCTTTTTTTATTCTCAATGGCGACACACGATCGAAAGAGAAAAGCCACACAACAAGTTTTCAAACCAATAAAAATTCTTAAAAAGTCACATTGAGAGTAATTTCAGTAAAATGAAAAACATTAGCAATGAGAGGGCGATGTCATCATATGGTTTACACAAATGAATTTCTAGACAATAGAGTCTAACTCACATCATGGGAAATACACGAATATATCGTTCACTTCCAGTCATGAATCACTATTAGCGTCCGGAGATGTTTCGAAGATCTACCAAAATAGATAGAGGAGGTCGATCGATGTAGAAGCATAACAACGTTGAAACTTTCAAGTCTGGTATCAATGGTAAGAAATTAGACAAATTGTAACGAGAACTATGTCACGAAGAAAGATGAGGTAACCAGCAAAACAAAGATCGTTGAATAAGGATATATGTGCTTGAGGCATGTACTTTGTTCAAGAAAAGATAAGGGATCATATGTGTATGTCGCTAACTGGTGCTACTCGCATAAGATATAAAAGTTTTTAAAACTATATTTTATATAACTTTTTAAAGAACATAAGTAAAAAGTTCTTTGACAAGATATTTTAGGTGACTACTATTTGGCCTCGCATGGCTCCTTTTAAATTACGCATAGGTGATCAGGCCATGCATAATTTAGGACTAGCAATGCGATGCTCAGCTTCGTCAAACCGGTATTACATATCATATGATTTAAAATACATATATGGAATCAAAATAAGTTATGAAACTTTTTTGCCAGTAACTAATTGGCTAGATGTTTAAATCAACAATTTTATTGTTACAAGAATTATTTGCGAGACCAATTGTTTGAATAATTTGTGAAAATACATAGTAAAATTAATATTCATTAAGTTTATAAGATAACATTCAAGTATTTAATAAGGCCCAAGTGGGACATTTTATAAAATGATTCGCAAACAATACCAGTTTGGGTTTATAGAGCAACTTCTAAAATAACGAGTGGGTTACATGAGGGTAATAAAGAGTAGTTCAAGGAAATCAATGAAATGGTTACAAGTTGATAAGTTTCAAAATGTTTAGTCAGAATCACCATGAAACACGTGTCAAGAGGATAACGAACGATGTGAGAGCAAGAACTTCAAACCTTGACCCAAATCAATGGTGCGATAGAAGAAAAGAAAGGTAAAATGAAATGATATATGAGTCATGTATAAAATAAAGGATAAATGAATCCATACGCGTGCAGATAGAGATCCGGCTGAAGAAGGGCAATAGTAATACTTTAAGGATTGTCCGCGACCTAATACGTGAAAAGTCAACAAAAGTCAAAGTATGACCCGCGTATGACCCAATAATGAAAAGTTGTAAAAATACATGTAAGTTACTGGAATACAATAAAATATGGTCATACAAACTTTTTTCATCAAGCTATATAGCTTAGAACTCATTTTTATAAGTTTTGACTAACCGTATAGAAAATAGTCAACTTTTGGCTTTTCCGACTCGAGGCGAATTACTAATCATTAGACCTCAATTTAACTTACATTATGATGTTAAACATCCTAAGAATCAGTATCTATAATCCCAAATCCATTCCATAAGGTTTAAGCTTGCTTAAGGGGCGTTTGGGTAATGAACTAGTCATTCACTCGCTTAATGAAAAAGTGCAGAAAACTCCTTTTCGCGAGGCTTAAAAATCATATTTAGACTCTTGGATAAATTATACAAAAATTCAGAGAAGTCTTACACATCATGTAGTTAATATCTGGTGAATTTTAAGAAAATGTTTGAAGTCTAGATACCTTTTTAAAAATAAAAACCAAAACGCATTCTGCGCGGAAAAGTCAAACTTTACAGTCTGTATTTTACGTTTTTGAGGGTCAAATGCCCACTTTAAAGCTTCCGTTTACGCGTAGGTGACTAAAAACATCATTCCGGACAACTTTGTAGTTTTATCCGACGGCTGAAAACACTTTTACGATACACTTATACCTATGACAGCAGCTATATAATCAAAATTTTGCAACTTTTCAATTTAGATAACAATACCCACTTATGTGTCAAAAACTTTAAAGGTAGATAACGGGCACTAAAACTTTGCATCAAAAGTCATAATTATATTCTTCTCAAATGTTTCAAGTGAGAAATCTTGTCTAATCACTCGTTAACCATACCAAGCACGCTAAACGAAACGCTAGTTTTAGTCGGTTATACCCCATTAGACTAGTTACTAAAATGCCCGGTATTTCTTCGTTATGAAGAGATAGACGATGAACCTTATACCGTCGGAAAGGTGTTTTCATACCCGACATTCCTAGATATATGAATTTATCTCATTTTTCCAAATGGGAAAAGTCCATCTTAGAGAAAGGTTAAAATTTTAAAAAATCGGTTATAAAATTAAGGATCACCGTTTTAGTCATAAAATTCAATTGGTGATGGAAATTAACGCAAGCTCCGCGGCCAAGCTTAGCATATAATGTATACTAACTACCCAAGGCAAAAAATAAGGGTTAAATGGGTCCTAACCTGTATCAAAACACCAAGCATACCTGCTGGTCCAGAATGGGTTTTCAACCGTATTTCGGCCGTAACTTCTTAATGCGGATGAGTTAAAGGGTGTGCGAATAACCAAAACGAGCGTAAAGATAATCTCTTTTATTCTGTAAAATTGAAAATAAAATTTGACCTGATTTCGGATCTCGAAATGCGAGTACATCAGCAAACTTTATTTATATTATTTTTCTCAAATTTCCAATTGCCACAAAATATTCGTTATAAAGAATTAGAAGTCGAATTTTATATCAAAACGATCTTCTAAACAAGCTTTATCATTTTATTCGGCTAAAAAAATGAAATTTATAAAAGTTTTGAACTTCGCTATGCGTGCTAAAGAATTCTGCAGCGTGTTAAATTTTAAAAGGGAACGTTTGGATCATGATATTTTTCTTTTAGCTTTTCAGTTGTCGCCAATTCCTTATTGTCTAACTTGTTTCACCAAAAAATTTTATTTACCACTGCGAATACGCACATGGCTTATGGATTCCAAAACGACGAAAAAATACACATTTCGTAAGAATGAAGGAAAGTAGCGGCTGAAGGGCGTTTAAAGAATACTAGTCAACAAGAATATAAACAAAACAAACGGACAACGTTCTTGACTTAATTTTAAATATACGAAGTAAAAACTTCATAGGCATGCCATCTCTTCCAAACTCATAATAGATACCAAAGAAAAGGCGAAATATCAATAAGTCGCGCTCCCAAGTATATGATATTTTCAACGAGGAATAATATTAGAAATCTATATGCGTAAAGCCGTAATCCAATCAATCGTCACGAACTAGACGTTTAGCTAAAATTCAACATGACGTTTCCGAAATGTAAGCGAATATTATAATTCGAATTCGAAAGAAGAATAATCAGTGAAACATGAAATTTAGAACAATGTTCAAATGTCAAGTAAAACGGTGACATAAATGAGTAGCAAAGCGAGATTTACAAAGATCTCATCGACTAAAACACTTAGAATATCTCAACTGGAGTTATCGCGAAAACTCGCGCAAACGATAAAAGCAAGTCGTTAGAAATAGTGGGTACAGAAAAATCAGAAGAATACAAGAATAAAGTAATGAATATTGTAGTAAATTACACAAGTCTCAATATAGGTATAACTCAAGCAATAGTAAGGATTAGAGAGTTACCCGCGCGGATACCGAACATCTTGGCAGATTCCAGGTTTGGCACTAAGACTCATAGGATTTTCTTGAAAAAATATGGGTCATAGACTAAGTTTAAAACAACTCAATTCACTATGACCATGGCTCTGATACCAATCTATAAGACCCCAAAAATCTGGTAACGGGACAGGTAAGCATTGTGGGGTCCCACATCATGGTAACAGCATACATGGCAATAAGGTAAATAAAAGACAAAGCAAAAAAATGACACACTTCACGAATTTATTCAAAAGCTGCAGAATAAAATATATAAATATGGTCCCAGATTTGCATAATATGACATCAACAAAAGTCACATAATTTTACCAACATACTCATAATATTCTTAGTGCATAAAAGTACTTTTATTTGGCATGATTAACATGGCATAATTAGTTTTCCCAAAAGTTTCAACCAATAATGACATGGAATCGTCCAGCTGCCGGATCCTGCGGGCTCCCATCCTTAGAAAAATTAAGCATTAGCATTACCTGAGAAATAACATGTAAATATGTCAACATAAAGCTGAGTGAAATTCATAGGTTTAATAAGTGGTAATGTGAAATACAAACATTATTTTTATAAAATAGCAACAGGATATGATTTAGTACCGTCGTACAAAATCATTTATATTTATTTATTGCAATAGCTCACGACACCGAAGCTTTAACATAAATGTTTTACCCCTAGTAAGTATCTAGTCAAAATACTTAGGTAATTAAATGTAAGTGCGTCAAGGTAATCGGGACGGGGATTGTTAATCCCGATGGATCCATCCACAACATTCGCGCTTGCAGAATGTGAATTAACGGTTCATGATGTAGGGGTTTTTTGACTAAGGTACTAATGCAATAAGTAAATGTATAATCTGGGGAAAGCATTTCGTTCTTGAATAGCATACTAAAAGTTTTAAATGATTGTATTCCACGCATGTTATTCTCACCCCGTAATTTGTAACAAGTATATAAGAAAAGGGGCTATGAACTCACCTTTAGCAAGTAATCACAAGGTAAAGGAGCTGAGCAAAAAGGAGTCTTCACGGACCTATGCAATGGTGACGCGTAATAAGAATGCGTTCAATGTAGAAATAACGTTTTAGAAGTGACGGGACATAGTGTGACTAAGTAACTTGCGTGCGATGGCGAGACCTAATCTTAAGATGAAATTTGACCCAAACACCTTGAACCTACTTTAATAACATAATATTAACCTTATATGATGGTCCAAGCATTTATATGCGGGTTTCGAACACGTTTTAGACTCGGTTTGTAAGACCAAAACAAGGGACTGCATTCAGTTTTCTGAAAAAGACTGTGAAGATTTGGTCATAACTAAAAATCTATAATAGAACAGAAAGTGGGGTTTCTTGACATGAGTAGCAAATTCTCTTACCTTTCTAAGTTGGGCAAAAACAAACCTGGAGCTATTACCAATCAACGGCAAATCCATTTTTAGTGACAGGCTATCAAAACAGGAAGTTGAAATCGACTCTGGAAGCCTACGGTAATTTGGGCATAAATCCTAAATGGTATAAGATTTTGACACCAAACCAAAAAGAGAAGTTGTCTTATTATTTTACCTACTGTAAAAAGTTATAAAATCTTATATTCACCCTTTTTACCCAAGACAAATTACCCACGTTTTAAGCCTACCATTCAGATTTGACCTAGTTTAGTAAAACGACCGTTCCGGGCTCATCCGGACACTTCCCGTTCCTAACCGGCTCACCACATGTAAAACAAATCAGTGGGTATAAAATTTTCAAATAAAAACACAGTCATATTTTTAAGAAAATTTTGCCATAACCTGTTTGTTTCTGTGATAAATTCCATACTACAAAAACGACTCCATTCGGCTACCTAACCTTAATCAAGCAACGCTTAAGCTATACCAAATCGCCACGCAAGTGTCCTAAGTCCTAATATGCCCTAATTGTTCATAACATCAGTGGGTTTCACCCATTATTTCAAAATCAATGACCAAAGTGAATCAAAAATACTAATAACATCAAAATCAAAACACTAGTTAGGATTATACCTTCACAACTAGTATGAATCAATCAAAATACAAACAACCTCAATTCCTTCCTCCTTGATCATAAAACTTTCGTGGCCCTAGGTCATAATAACATACCCATATCAAAGTTTTATCCAACAAAATAAGGTTTTATGCATAGAAACATCAAAAACAAACTTGGAATTTTACAAAAACATCATCAAATCATAAGATTTGATGATTTTTGATTTCATGCAAAAAGTTAATGCATGTTGTAATTAACACTTGAGAATGATTAAGAATCAAAGTTTAAACATGGAATTAGTGTAAGTTAACCTTATTTTAAAAAAAAATACAAGGAATGGGTGGTGTTGGATGATGCATCTGCTACAGGGAGAAGAAAGGGGAAGTTGTGTTTTTTTTTTCAAACTTTGATAATATGACTTATGGTAAACCCCCTTGTTTAAGTAAATGGTCAACAAAAGTCAAAATGGGCTCCCTTAGCTCTAATACAGCCGAAAATACTCCAAAATGGCCCAAACTTTTAGTGTTAAGTTATCGAAAATTTACGGGTTTAAATAACGTGTCGTTTCCGACGAAAACTGAGACTCGTTTATCTTTAAAACGAAATTTCTTTAAAATTACTCGTAAACACTCGTTTGGTCCGAATTTCACTAAGTTGGATCAAGGAGTCAAGAATAACTAGAAATCACATAAAAATAAATTTTATTGCGACGTTCGGACCGAAAACCCAGTCCGACAGCCGGAAAAAGCAAAAACACAAAAGTTCACCATTGCGTCCGTAATTGCTCAAGATGTCGTTTTCATTATTTTTGAGGCAAAAAGTCAATAATTAGACATATAAAATGTAATAAAACCTCGTAGAAATTACAAACATGATGTTCGGGCATTTTGCTAAATAATATCGTAAATTAGCGAAATTCGTAGAATTTTATATTTAATTAAAACCCGAGGATGACACGTAATCACTGTAAAATAAATAGGGAATGTGGTGAAAGTGTGAATAAGCACGTATAACAGTTAAAAGAAAATTATCAAAATTCCGGGTTCTTACATACGTTCACACTCTCCGTATAATGGTATTATTGGAAGACCAGGTGTAAAATCCAGTATAGTAGTATCTTTAGTTCGGGGACGAATTATTCTTTTAGAGGGGAAGAATTGTAAAACCCGTATTTAAATGTTCGTATATTAAGTACGCAGAAATTTTACGTTTCAGAAAATAAAAACACGCGGGAATAATACATACGATTACATTTTAAAAAAAATGAAAAGTATATATACTTAAAAAGGGCCGGATTAGAATGAAAAAAAACAAGAAAGAAATCATGGGCTTTTAGGCCCGTCCCCTTGCCAAAAGAAAGGAAAAAAAACGGGGGTTTACCCCATCTCTTGTCACAAGCAGTAAACTAAAAACAAAACAACAAACAAAAATTAGGGTTTCTTCCCTGTGCTTTTGGCCGCCGGATTTAGAACAAAGAAAGGGAGTTTCGTTTTAGTTTTCATCAAGGATTCAAGTATGTTTATTCTTCTTCTTTTTTATTTCCATCCTTTTATCACGAATCAATATGTAATTAATCTAATCAAATGAGTTTTAATTGGTAAACATGGATTAATAATAATCATGGGATTAGGGTTTGTATGGCTGCACAAAACCGAGACATCACCATGTCTCGGTGGTGTTTTCTTTGGCCCAGCCGCGAGCAAGAACAACCCCACACAGGGGGTATGTATTTATGGGTGTCGCGTTTTGTTGTTTCACGAAAACCGAGACCATAAAGGTCTCGGTGTGCCTTCTGTTGGTCGCCCGCAACACCAAACCCACCAGGGTGTTTGATTAGCAGCAGCTATCGGGGTGTTTGGGGTTACAAATAGGGTGCAATTTATTATAACACTGGGAATCATCAAGGGGATGTTTGGGATTGCTATAAACAGTGGGAACATGCATAGAATCAGTGGGAAGAAATGGAACAGGAAAACAAGAAAGATTAAATAACATTAGCGACAGTTTTGCGACAGTTTTTCTGTCGCACAATGGTTATATATATGCAGTTTTAAAAGGGCATCTTTTAGCGACAGTTTTAGTGACTCAGTTTTTTTGTCGTTAAATTCATATAGACAGATTTTTAATATAGTTGTGGCATTGTTTAGTGCGATCGAGATGGGGTATCTCGGTAGGCTCGGGACATAATTATAATAAATAAAATGAAGATTTCTATATTATACCTTTTGTTAATTATACTTTTATAAATGTTGTAATATTTAAAAAAAAGGGTATAATTCTATTATAGAAATTAAATGATTTTGAAAACTTTATAATTTTGGAAACCTTATATTATTTACGGATTACTTATTATAGTATTAATATCACGTCAAAATACGTTCGTATCATAATTGTTGGTAAGTCGTTAAATATATTAAAAGTATTATTATAAACTCAGATTCATCAGTTAATATAGGTACAGATTTCCGGAAATAAAACAAATAAATGAGCAAGCCAATATGAACCGTAAATTAAATAAAAGTAGATAACTTATTCGCGTCTATCATTATTGTAGCTTCCGTGAAGCTCGAGTAATGTTCGTTCAGTCTTTCTTCAGTCAGTTACTGTACTAGAGGTACAGATTTTCCGTCCTTTAAGTAAGAACTTTCTTTCCTATGCATGATTAGGGTTTCCCGTCTGCAGCCAAATGTTTTCCCCAGTATGTGTTTAAGATTATCAGTAATCATGATTAATAATTAAATAAATTTCTTGAGCATTATATACAAGCATGACCAGTTTATGTACTAGTTATGGAGGTACCGTAACCATGGCACTAGAGGCACCGGTGTCGTGACTCACATGCAGGAGAGTGATATACTGCATCGTCCCACTCATGTTCAGTTTGGCCATTTTATCAGTATGTTTAGTGGGGCGTATGGATGCATCCTAGGCTTATCAGTTTACAAGTTATCAGGGTGAATGTGGTGTGTGCTCTACATCCTTTACAGTGGAGCTGATCCCTCCACCCATCATGGTATTTAGAGGTCACCCCTCTACAGTTATTTAGAGGTCACCCCTCTACAGCATGACGAGGTCACCCCTCCAGTTATTCTTGCACCATTGTTACAGCACATGACCTATATAAGCTCTGGCAATTAAAATACAGTAAATGCATGTTTTCAGATTTAATAGATAACAGTTCATCTTTATTATTTATAAATCAGACTTTATAGATTATACACAGATTTCTGCTGTAATTTTACTTATCAGTCTTACAGCTCCAGTATTTCATCATCTGTTTCATTTCAGTAATTCCTTATCATGCTTTATATCCGTTCACTGAGCATTATGCTCAGCCGTAGTTCCCTTTCATGTTCTAACGGCAGGTACAACATGACGCTCTTAGGATTCTGAGAGCATGTGCATTTGGATGGAAGCTATCCAGACTTCTTACTTTATGTACTTACATTATTCTGCTTATTTGGACATTGTTTAGATCTTTCCTTCAGTATTTTACTTTTCATGTTTTGGGCTTATGTTTGGATTGCTGATGTTTGATTCTGGTATTTCCTTTATGGTCAGTTAATGTTTTAGGACATTTACCTTATGCTTTGATGACACGCCATAAATACACGTAACGGTCCACTTATCCAAGTGGGGTGTTACCATTATGGTATCAGAGAGAAAGGTTCGACCTGTAGGCTCTAAAACTTGACCTGTGACTAGTGGGTAGTCACCAGGAACTTCTCAAATTTTGGCTTTGTTATCTTTCATGTTTCTCATGCATTTATTAGTCAGTTTTCTTCAATTATCAGTCATTTTTCTTAAAGTTTTTGACTAAGTAAAAGGTTGGTACAGGACTGGCCATATTTATTCGCATGTGCTTTTCTGCGATTTTTTTTTGGTGAACCGACCCATAGGCGTTCACCCTTGCCCGTTCAGATTTTTGTATTGGTGAACCGACCCAATGGCGTTCATCCTTACTCTTGACAGATTCATGCTTTCAGTCGAATATTACTTGGTGAACCAGCCCATATACGTTCACCAATGTTCAGATCAAATTTCATGTTTTTCAGTTGAATGTTGTTTTGTGAACCGATCCATAGTTGTTCATCTTTGCTCATATCATGACATTTTATGAAATTTTGACAAGTATGGATTGGACTACCCTCATCCATATTTAGTCCCATATTATAAATTCTATACATGACAGTTCTCATGAAATTTTGACAAAGTATGGATCAAACCAGAATCACCCATACTTAGTCACGTGCTTCCTCCTATGAATACTGTGAACTAAACCATAACTATCCACATCAGTTGATGTTAAAACCGAGTTGATTATTCTTCTATGTTCTTTGTATCAGTCAAGTTTGTACTCTCAAGTGGATGTCGTTTTCATGCTGATTAAGTTCATGTCTCTTTATGAGGATTACGTTTTCAGAAAGGTGATGATGTTTTCATGCAAAGATACAGTAGAATTATAGTAAAATCATATTTCATGATAAATCATGTTCTGGTCTTTATCAATCATGTCCTTATACTGAACATTGATGAAACTCCGTTTAATCATACTTTTCAGCCTCTATACAACCAGCATTAAGTCTACACAAAAAAAAAATTCAGCCTATCATGTTAATTGTTTTGGTTCAGTTGCTAACCAGTTAACTCAAATTATTTTCCGTTGATCGTGTCAGACGGTTTACACCAGCATCGATCATATCAGCAAACCTTCAGCGGTACCACATGAATAGCATTCATCGCGTACTTCACGTACAGTATTTCAGGTGTACCCCATGCACCTTACACCATATGTATCGTTAATCGATCCTTAATCACCTCAAGCATTTCCGCTTGTCGATATTCTTCCAGATGCTGATGTTGCTCGTGAGTTGAAGATTTTGCCAGATGTTGATGCCATTAACACTTTGAAGACCTCACAAATGCTGATGCTGCTAATGCATTGGAGATTTCTCAAGATAATGATGCTGTTTATAATATGAAGACTCTGCAGAACAAGGACGAAAACTATAAATTTCTGAGAAGAATAAATTTCAACCATCAGAAATTACCATTATATTCCATGCTTTTACTTTCCCAGCTAGATGTCACATTTCACTCATCTAATCTCTCAGTCAGAAGAGTGGGGACCGGTAACCAGCCAGCCACTCAGCAGAAATAGTTACATGAATCATGGTCATAATAAACGACCATCAGGAAACTGACAGACAAGGCGGTAATGACAACCACCGTGCTTAAAAATAATCAGTCAGTAACCATCGGAACTCCAGAACAGACGTGACTAGAAATACAGAGGTCAGTAGTCTAGCCGGTTCGCCAATCCTAGCGGTTACCAGAAATTCTTAACCTTATTCAAACGCACCATTAAAATACATGTCCAGACAACAGTCAAGACACATGTCTCTAGTATCATTTAGGAAGACACTTGTCACGACACGAGTCAGGGTACACGTCATATGAATATCTTCTCAGGACACGAGTCAAGACTCATAATATCAGTATTGTCTTCTAAACCAGGTCCTCAATAATTCAGGGCACCCTCCAAAAGGGTATGCCGTTTTGTTATGCCACGCATAAAATCAGGCCCTTACAATTCAGTTACCGCCACTGGGTATTATTCAGGTTAGACACGTAGTATTCATTCTGTGAGGTTACAGACGAACACATTCTATGAAATTCGCCATGTTACTACACGTATTCCTATGTCAGCTTTATCTTAAATAGGATATTTACCAACCTCCGAGCCAGAAAAGACTCCACATTATCACCCATATTTATAAAGGTTTTTCCTTCAGTTAAGAAGAGATTTGTCTTACTAAATCCCAAATATAGTCATTATGTTTTCTGCCCAAAAAATCAGTATAAATTGTTTCTGCCTTACAAGCGTGTGACCTATCAGTCCATAGCTACGAAGACTTTCTAGCCACAAGTTATAATCCACTTCTGAAGTTCTTAAAATTTATGATCAGCAGATTTTTCAGCATTCCCAGAAGTAATTAAGAAGGTGTTCCAGAAATTCCTCCCTAACCACGAGACAAAATTTAACATCAAGATTATCTCAAGAATAGAACCTGTTTTCAAGACTCTTTATTCCATGGCTTCAGCTAAGTTAAAAGAGTTGCAGCAATTGCTCTAAGAGTTATCGGAACGAGGCTTTATTCGCCCTAGAGCACCACCATGAGGTGTACCGGTTCTGTCTATCAGGAAGAAGGCCGGTAACATGAGATCATGTATCGTCCACCGATATTTTGACAAGATCATCATTTTTAATCGATGTTCATTCCACGAATAGCAGGTTTATCTGATCTGCTATGACTTCTTATATGTTTCCAAGAACAATTCACGATCATGTCACCATCAGTGGTGAGAGATACATATTATAGTCACTCTAAAAAAATTTGAATTATACTTCTGAGCTCCATATTGCTCCAGCTATAGTATAAAATTTATGAATAATTAATTTATGACTTCGCAAAAAAAATCATCAGTATGTACTTTGATGACATTTTGAACTTCTAAATTCTAGAGAGGTACAAGATAATCATCTTCTCATAGTTGTATAGATTCTCCGATAGGAGAAAAATTATATACGCAGCTTTCTAGATATGAATCCCAGTAGAACAAGGTGGCATTTCTGGACCACACTATTTCAGCAGAAAGGAAATTCAGACAATCTTGCGAAGGTGAAGGCCATCACCAGATGGTCACGACCGACGCCGGTGAACGAAGTACAAAATTTCTAGAATTCAGTTGGATACTACCGCAGAAATTGCTGAAAGATCTCATGATTAGTTTTCTATGGCTAAGCTTTCGCATAAAGGAGAGGACCTATAGTAAAATTTTGTGTTCCATAAGATCCTACGCTACGAGAAATCTATTTTACCCAGACTCAAATTTCTTTCATGACTAATCATTCAGATTCCACCAGAAGGTACTGTAATCCCAGGCAGAATTTTGATAGAAGCAGTATAACATAATTGAAGCAACTATGTTCATATCTGGATGCCTGACATACCTCAGGTTCAAGATAGGACACCGACATGCTGCAGGAAATTCAGCAATAGGTCGTATGATTCCAAAGTATTCCATCAACAATCTTGTCAGATCGAAGTTAGCGTTCATGAATCGCGATCACGTTCATGTTCACAATCACGTGTATTCACATTTACGTTCACGCTTATTTTCACTTTGACATTTAAGTCTCATTCGCAATATGATGCTTTTTTAGTTCATCCTTTGTGCTATCATGATTTAAGCTCACGTTAGCGTTGGTAACATTGTTCACGTTCAAGTTCGTGTGCCATTTCGCAATACACGTTTCATGGTTTATTACCGAATACGGATACAGAAAGCTTAAGAAACCAGACTCAAGTTAGCAGAGCTTCTCCATACCCAGGCAGACGTTTCATGTCTCAGGCCATATCGTTTGTCATTCTTTCCTCAGTCAGCATATGTTCATGATATGTCCTAGCATCACGTTCACATTATGTTTCATGTATCATCGGGCACAATATATTCCATGCTCATCATTCCTCATATAATCGTGAACCATGTTCACAATTGCTCACGTAGTACGTTCACAATTGTTCACGTAGTTCGTCCATTTATACTTTCAGTAGCTTACCAGAGATATAAATATTATCTTTTCTAGATATTTGTACGTACCGTTCCATGTATTCTTCATGCTATAGTTTATTCTTTCTATCAGATTCAGAGAATCCATCTTAATTATGAAACCAAAAACCATTCAACATCATCAGGACAGGGTCATCAGGACCAAGATTTTTTTTATTATGTTTAGACCTTTGAAGGAATCGTTTCGAGTGGGAAGCCACTTGAAACAAATGAGTCCATCCGGAATTCTCATCCTTTTCCTTCTATAAGTCAGTTATGTTCTTTCAGTCATGTCACGTTCCATGTCCCTTTCAGTCATGTCACGTTACGTATTCACTTCAGTCACATCATGTTTATACATTTCAGCAGTATTATGTTTTAACTAGAATACGAAATATTCTTTCAACTCATAGACCTTTCCAGCTTTCATGTCCTTTCAGCTTATGTGCCCTTTCAGCTTTTACGTCTTTCAGCTTATTAGCATTTTTAGCTTTTACCCAATCAGCTTAAATACCTTATAATTCGAGGACGAATTCTCCTTTTAGAGGGAAAGAATTTTGAAATCCATTATACTCGTATCTTTAATTCGGGGACGAATTATTCTTTTAGAGGGGAAGAATTGTAAAACCGTATTTAAATGTTCGTATATTAAATACGCAGAAATTTTACGTTTCAGAAAATAAAAACACGCGGGAATAATACATACGATTACGTTTAAAAAAAATGAAAAGTATATATATACTTAAAAAGGGCCGGATTAGAATGAAAAAAAAAAACAAGAAAGAAATCATGGGCTTTTAGGCCCGTCCCCTTGCCAAAAGAAAGGAAAAAAAACGGGGGTTTACCCCATCTCTTGTCACAAGCAGTATACTAAAAACAAAACAACAAAGATAAATTAGGGTTTCTTCCCTGTGCTTGTGGCCGCCGGATTTAGAACAAATAAAGGGAGTTTCGTTTTATTTTTCATCAAGGATTCGAGTATGTTTATCCTTCTTTTTTTTATTTCCATCCTTTTATCACGAATCAATATGTAATTAATCTAATCAAATGAGTTTTAATTGGTAAACATGGATTAATAATAATCACTGGATTATTGTTTGTATGGCTGCACAAAACCGAGACATCACCATGTCTCGGTGGTGTTTTCTTTGGCCCAGTCGCGAGCAAGAACAACCCCCCACAGGGGGTATGTATTTATGGGTGTTGGGTTTTGTTGTTTCATGAAAACCGAGACCATAAAGGTCTCGGTGTCCCTTCTGTTGGTCGTCCGCAACACCAAACCAACCAGGGTGTTTGATTAGCAGCAGCTAAATAGGGTGCATTTTATTATTACAGTGGGAATCATCAAGGGAATGTTTAGGATTGCTATAAACAGTGGGAACATACATAGAATCAGTGGGAAGAAATAGGAAAGGAAAACAGGAAAGATTAAATAACATTAGCGACAGTTTTGCGACAGTTTTTCTGTCGCTGAATTGTTATATATATGAAGTTTTAAAAGGGCAGCTTTTAGCGAAAGTTTTAGTGACTTAGTTTTTCTGTCATTAATTTCATACAGACATATTTTTAATATAGTTGTGGCATTGTTTAGTACGATCGATATGGGGTATCTCAGTATGCTCGGGACATAATTATCATAATTGTTGGTAAGTCGTTAAATATATTAAAAGTATTATTATAAACTCATATTCATCAGTTAATATAGGTACAGATTTCTGGAAATAAAACAAATAAATGAGAAAGCCAATATGAACAGTAAATTAAATTAAAGCAGATAACTTATTCGCGTCTATCATTATTGTAGCTTCCGTGAAGCTCGAGTAGTGTTCGTTCAGTCTTTCTTCAGTCAGTTAGTGGACCAGAGGTACGGATTTTCCGTCCTTTCAGTAAGAACTTTCTTTCCTATGCATGATTAGGATTTCCCGTCTGCAGCCAAATGTTTTCCCTAGTATGTGTTTAAGCTTATCAGTAATCATGATTAATAATTAAATAAATTGCCTTAGCATTATATACAAGCATGACCAGTTTATGTACTAGTTACGGAGGTACCGTAACCATGGCACTAGAGGCACCAGTGTCGTGACTCATATGCAGGAGAGTGATATCCTGCATCGTCCCACTCATGTTCAGTTTGGCCATTTTTTCAGTATGTTTAGTGGGGCGTATGGATGCATCCTAGGCTTATCAGTTTACAAGTTATATGGGTGAATGTGGTGTGTGCTCTACATCCTTCACATTGGAGCAGATCCCTCCACCCAGCAAAGTATTTAGAGGTCACCCCTCTACAGCATGACGAGGTCACCCCTCCAATTATTCACGCACCGTTGTTATAGCACATGACCTATATAAGCTCTAACAATTAAAATACAGTAAATGCATGTTTTCAGATTTAACAAATAGCAGTTCAGCTTTATTATTTATAAATCAAACTTCACAGATTAAACACAGATTTCTGCTGCAACTTTACTTATCAGTCTTACAGCTCCAGTATTTCATCATCTATTTCATTTCAGTAATTCCTTATCATGCTTTATATCCGTTCACTGAGCGTTATGCTCAGCCGTAGTTCCCTTTCATGTTCTAACGGCAGGTACACCAGGACGCTCTTAGGATTCTGAGAGCATGTGCATTTGGAAGGAAGCTATCCAGACTTCTTACTTTATGTACTTACATTATTCTGCTTATTTGGACATTGTTTAGTCCTTTCCTTCAGTATTTTACTTTTCATGTTTTGGTCTTATGTTTGGATTGCCGATGTTTGATTCCGGTATTTCCTTTATGGTCAGTTAATGTTTTAGGACATTTACCTTATGCTTTGATGACACGCCATAAATACACGTAACGGTCCACTTATCCAAGTGGGGTGTTACACCAGGCATCTTGGCCATACGGGCAGTCCCGTCCACGGCTCACGGCATGATTAAATTCCCAGTCGAAGGGGGAATTGTTACTATTTACAATTCGATCGTACCGGCATCCGAATTCCACTCCATGACAACACCAGTCCAGCCGGTTCCCATTAAGGAAGGATCGCCACCCACCAATTGGAAGGTGGTAATCCACCCCGACTACCCGGAGCAAGAGGTAGCCATAGGGGGAACGCTATCGGAAAGAGGGAAGAAGGCCATGTGCTCTCTCCTAAAGGCAAACCTTGATATATTCGCATGGGAGCCAAAGCATATGACGGGCGTTCCGCGTTCGATAGCAGAACATAGGCTTCAAATCCTCTAGTGATATCCCCCTTTTAAGCAAAAGAAGCGTGGTGAAGCACCAAAACACAGCCATGTAATACTGGACGAGGTACGGAAATTGGTGGACGTAGGAATTATGCGCGAGGTATATTACCATGAATGGTTATCCAATCCGGTCATGGTCAAGAAGCATGATGGAAGCTGGCGCATGTGTGTGGACTTCACAAACTTGAACAAAGCTTGTCCGCAAGACTGCTATCCGTTACCAGAAATCGATTGGAAGGTAGAATCCCTATGCGGATACCCTTTCAAATGTTTTTTAGACGCGTACAAAGGATACCATCGGATCCAGCTGGCGAAGGAAGATGAGGAGAAAAAGACGTTCCACACTAGTCAGGGCGTGTATTGTTACACAAAAATGCCGTTCGGACTAAAGAACACCGGGGAGACATATCAGCGACTTGTTGATAAAGCCTTCGACTATACAAATAGGCCGTAACCTTGAGGTCTATGTTGACTATTTGGTCATCAAAAGCCACACGGAAAAGGCACTTCTCCGTGATATCAAGGAGACGTTCGATACATTGAGGAAAATCAACATGAAACTGAATCCAAAAAGTGCACGTTTGGAGCAACCGAAGGAATGTTCCTTGGGTATATGATTAATCCAAAGGGCATCATGCCTTGTCCAGAGAAGACGGACGCCGTGCTAAATAAGTTCTTGTCAAAATCCGCAGAGAAGTCAATACCTCTATTTAAAACACTCAATAAGTGCTTAAAGAAAGGATAATCCGCTGGACAAAAGAGGCAGAGGAAGCCTTTGGGCAGGTTAAACAACATCTCGTGGATCTTCCCATTCTAGTCGTACCCCGGCCTAAGGAAGAGCTCATTATGTATCTGTCCGCTACGTATGGAGCAATAAGCGCAATCCTTATGACTGATCGGGATTTGGTCCAGACTCCGGTTTACTTCATATGTAGAGCACTGCAAGGGCCGGAGTTGAATTATTCATCAATGGAGAAATTGGTATTGTCATTGGTTTACGCCGCAAAAAGGCTGCGCCGGTACTTCCAGGCGCACCCAATTGTGGTTATCACCGATCAGCTAATAAAACAGATCATCTCTAAACCAGACTTGGCCGGGAGATTACAAAAGTGGAGTGTCCTACTAGGAGAACATAACATCTCTTATAGACCAAGGACAACTGTCAAGGCCCAAATTTTGGCAGACTTCCTAATTGAGAAACCTAAGGAGGACGAACCAATGGTGCAAAAAGAAGAAATTCCAATGGAACCATGGGTTTTGTTTACTGACGGACCTTCTTGCACAGACGGATCAGGAGTCGGTCTAATTCTCACTAATCCAGAAGGAATGGAATTTACCTACGCCTTGCGCTTTGAGTTCACAACCACGAATAATGAGGCAGAATATGAAGCATTTATTGTGGGTTTGAAAATCGCCGCTAGGATGGAAGTTCGCAACCTTGAGGCCTATGTGGACTCACGGTTTGTCGCGAATCACATCCTAGGAGGGTACGTGGCCAAGGAGGATAACATGATCCAATACTTGGATAAAGTTAAGTCACTCATCGCCGGTTTTGGAAGGTTCTCCATCAAGTAGGTACCAAGAGGCGAGAACAAGAAGGCATACGCTCTTAGCAAGATTGCATCTACAAGCTTCGCCCATTTATCCAAGCAAGTGTTGGTTAAAATACTCAAGGCAAAGTCCATTACAGGGGGGAAAATCGCGACCATAGTTGAAGAAGAGGGACCTACATGGATGACCCCGATCATCAACTATCTAAAAGATGAAAGCCTTCCAGAGGACGAAAAGGCGGCGCGACGTGTAAAAAGGAAGTCGCATCATTTCGAACTCTGAGATGGTGTTCTATACAAATGTTCCTTCCTACAGCCATGGATGCGATACGTCAGGCCGCGCAACGATAGCTATGTGATTAGTGAGATACATGAAGGGTCGTGCGGCATGCACACAGGCCCCAGATCGGTAGTGGCACGAGATTTACACACAGGGTACTATTGGTCGACTATGCATCGGGACGCACGAGAAATGATTCTTAAATGCAGTGATTGCCAAGTACACAGGCCAGTACCGCGACATCTACAACAAGAACTAACACCCATCACATCCCCATGGCCATTCTATAAATGGGGGAGTGATATCGCAGGACCTTTTCCTGTTGCCGCAGGAGGCGTTAAGTTCTTAATTATAGCTATGGACTATTTCACTCGCTAGATAGAAGCTAATGCGGTCAAAACGAATACGGACAAATAGGTAAAAAAGTTTGTTTGCGAAAATATTGTGTGTCGCTTTGGTTTGCCAGGCGAGATCATCTCGGATAACGGAAAGCAGTTCACGGATAATCCATTCATGGATTGGTGCGTGGCGTTGAACATCACACGGCGTTTCGCATTAGTTAAACACCCATAGACCAATGGTCTCGTAGAGCGGGCAAATAGAAGCTTGGGCGAGGCTATAAAAGCACGCTTGGATGAAAGAAGCGCCAAGTGGGTAGATGAACTGCCGCACGTCCTATGGGCACATAGGATGATGAGACTGCTTTTATACATAGTCTCATCGTCCATTTTGGGCTTAAAATGCATTAAATATCATCAAAATACCCAAATATATGCTTGTGTTTGTTGCTTGTGTATTTTAGGTACGGATATTGAGAAAATGACAAAAGATCACATGAATCATGCAAAAACGAACACGGGAAACGAAGCCGCACGATGAACCAAGCCCTAATGAAGAATTTCCCAAAGAAAACCCTTGAAGATTTGAAGAATATTGAAGATTGGTCCTCCAACTTTGAAGAATTGACACTTTATACCCTTGTATCTTCATAATTACAAGTTTGGTCCCTAAAGTTTGTCAAAATTACAAAAAGGACCCTTAACTTTGAAGAATTGGCAAATTTAGTACCTCAACAAAACTAAATTGTCAAAAATGGTCCTCCAAGAAGTCAACAATCAAGTCAAAGACCTTGAAGTTTGAAGACATTACAAGAATGGCCCTTGAAGAATAAAATTTGTGCATAAAAAGCCCTTTAAACAAGTTTTGAAAATCATTGTGCCAAAATTGACAAGTACTTGAAAGTATTTTTCAAAGGAAATAGAGTTTGAAGCTATTTAAAACAACTTGAAGACATCATGGAACATTAGGACTTGTTTTGCCCATACATAGAAACTTCTCTCACCCACTCACAATCTGCCACGTCACTCTCTCTCTCTCTCTCCCCTCAACCAATCAAACGAATCCCCTCATCCACCTCACTTTCCACTCAGTTTTAAAAAAACATTTTTTATTAATCAGATAAATTTGGGGGTAAACACGTTTTTTAAAAATCCTTAATCACCCAAACGATTAAAACCCACCCCCTAAATACCTTAATCCCCATAAACCCTAACACCAATCACCCACAAAAACAAAGGGCTTTTACTTACTCCTTTCCAGATCCTTAATTTGCCCTCTCCCCATCCAAACCCACATCCAAAAACCCATCACCTTCAACTCATGGGTCCCCCACGTGGCTCCCCTGCTACTCCAGGACAAAGCAAGACAGCAAATCAACGGATACTAGGGATTCCTTGGTCCCAAAGGACTTTAATCAACGTCCATGATCACTTGTACCTGCTGGCATACACAAAACTCCAACAATTTCACATGGGACGATTTCAAACAAGGCATCAAATTGGCATATTCCAGATTCGACCAAGGGCTTATTGGGAAGTTCAGCATTAGGGTTTAGCAGTATTTTCCAACTTTCTAGAACCAATGTGACCCTATATAAAGGGCAATAGGACTTAGCTTAGTTTTTTTGTTCTTTCTTCTCCGTTTTGTCACAAGTCCTGTAAATACACTTTTCTAATGAAATGAAAATGGTGTTGTATTGTTGATGAGAAGCAAAGAGCCCCCTTACATTTCAGCAATTTACTTTCCAAGTTTACTTTCAATTTAAGTTTTCTGTTTAACTAAAGTTTTACTTTTAGAAAATTCGTCCAAAAGCTTCAAGCTATTAGCATAAGCCTGATAATCTATTTGATTATCAAGCTTAAGTGAGGTGTGAAGTTTTTGGTTGATCTCCTTGTTAGAAATATTCAAAAAAAAATATAAAAAAAATCAGTTTTCATTTTATTCTCAAATAAGCCATAGAAAGCTTAATTGATAAGCTTGTTTGTAGCTTATTTGCTTGTGATATAGAAAAATTGTGCTTTTCTCTTCTCTTAGCAGGATCCAAAAGGCCATTGTATTTTGAAGACATTAAGGTGTGTGAGTCAACAGTGACCACCACCTATTTCTCTTTTTCTGGCTTACTTGATCATAAACCCATAGCACAAGCCACCTGCTTGTAGGAGGTGACAAAGCAGTCACTAAGGGACCTGGAAGTAGGTCCCTTAAGGTAGTCCCTTGATTCTCTTTTCATTTTTCATTTTTCTGAAAAAAATTGGTGTTAAAGTGATTTACATGAAACTGCATGCCAAGTTGTTCTTGTGGTTTGATTTAGGTTTCTGTGGTATGCTATGCATGTTAAGTAAGTTAGAAATCAGTCTGCTTGATTATTGTATGAATTTACTTTGTTAAATTTCATTTCAAGAGTTTAAAGGGTTGTTTGGATACGGGTTTAAGTAGGGTAAAAAATCATTGCTTGTGCTTAAAACTTGTTTAGGTATACTTCTTAGGTGATAAATAGGTAGTGTGTATTTTAGATATCAGTTTGGTAAAGATTTAAAACTATTTGTATGTTAAAAGTTGAGAGAATAGCAAAAATTCAGAAATCTGCTCATTGTGTATGATTTTGTTGAGATTTTGTGCTTGGATCTTGAAGGTTGTTAGATTTTAGGGTGCCTGAGGATTGTGTGTCATTTTTATGCATGTTGGTGAGCTTATTTCCAAGATATAAGGCTTTGAAATTCGTCCTAGTGTCAAAAACACCAGCAACTGTTCATCAGACCAGATTCTTAGCTTAATCAGAAACTTAATTGGCTTATTTTTGTTTGATCTTGGCTTGTGACTTGCTGTTTTTTGTGTATTATTGACTCCTTATACTCCAAAGAGTATAAGGTTGCCTTTTGTCCAAAATATAAGCTCATAATAAGCTCTCCTGAGCTTATTTGGTCACCAGACCTTCAAAATACACTAGCAGTGGGAACTCCTTTCCCACTGGTAGTTCAAAAGTTACCATTGCTGCACTAGCAGACAAACACCAACCACTTGTCACTTTCAGATTCTTGATTTTTTGTCTCTAGTGGACTAAAATTGGAATTAGGACTCCAAATTTGTTTCAGTATTTTTCTTATTTAATTTAGGATTTTTCTGTTTAATTAAATTTTTAATTACTGTTCATTTGGTAATTTTTATTAACTTTAATATTTCTGTTTTTTGTCTTTTAGTGCTAAAAAGTAATATTTTTCAATTTAATCAATTTTCCTGGACTTAGAATATTATTTTAAGAATTTTGGTTAAAAAAGATTTTACTGTTTATCTTTTTATTAATTTTTAGAATTAATTTAGGTTAATTAGGGTTTTAATTAAACTAGTTTTGTCATTTAGTGGTAAAATTAATATTTTTCAATCTTTTTCATTTTTCCTCTGTTCATTAGAGTTATTTAGGATTTTTAAAATTGTTAGATCATTTTTAGCATTATTTTATTATTTTTTATAATTAATTTAGTTTTAAAATACTTTTTAATAATTTAAAAATAGTAAAGAGTATATTAAAAATCTGAAAAATAGTTTTTAGGTTTTTAATCATATTTTTGAGGTTTACATCTTATTAGGTTTTCAATTTAGCTTATTTTTAATTTTATTGGATTTTAGGGTTTTTAGCTAACTTTAAAATTTAATATAAAATTATTTAAAAGGTTTTAGGAACTTTAACTTGCATTTTTGTCTTAGTTAGAATATTTAGGATTTTTGATAATTTTTTAGAATTTATTTTTGAACTTTTCATTTTTTGGAATATTTTAATATTATTTTATTAAGAAAAATTCAAAGTTTTATTTTTAACTTTTTTTCTTTTTCCTAGGTTATAGACATTAAAATAGGAACTTTGTCACTTTCTAATTAATTTTTAGGCTTTTCATTTATTTTCTAGAATTAATTTAAGATTTAATACATTTTAATAGTTTTTAAGTGTTTAAAAATAGTTTAATTTGATTTTAAAATTTTTAAAAATAGTGTTTAGCTTAATTAGGATATTTTTGAGGTTTACAAACTATAAAATCTTGTTTAGGGCTTTTTAATAATTAAAAGTGATTTTTAGGGCTTTAATTAGCATTAAAAAGTCATTATCTAATTAATTAAAAGGTTTTAGCAAGTTTGGATTTTTTGTAAACTCTTAGAATATTATTTGGGATTTTTAGTAATTTTTAGGAATTTTTAGGTTAAAATTTTAATTTTGGCATCATTTATGACTTTACGTGTTCGTCTTTTTCGTCGTAGTTTAATTCGTAATCGTAACCGTCTCTTCTTTCCTTTCTAATTTCTTTTCTTCTTGTTCATAATCACAAACAAACATTAATCAACTCTTAACACAACGCACTTGCCTCCTTGGGAAACGAACTTGGACTTCATTTGGGTCATTAGTGCTCGGTTTTCCTAAACCGACACTTAATACTTGCCACTTTTGTCATCCTTTTCCTAAAGGGTACAAAAACACTACAACCATTTTGGCGCCGCTGCCGGGGAGGCGTGTTGTGTTTTGGTTGAACCATTGTTGTTTTTTATATTAGCCATAAAAGTATTTGTATTAGTAGCACTCTACTAATACGTATTATCGTTTTTCGTTTTTTGTGAATATTATTACTATATTGTATACGTAGAACAATAAATTTACAAGAACTCCAAATACGTGAGAAATCACAACCTTGACTTGGGAGGTCATTACCCAATCATTGTATTCGAATCTCAAACCAAAGAAAAAGGAAAAAATAGATAAATACTTTCGTGAAGCTTAATTTTGATAATACAAACTATAAGGTGGGTATAAGGCGGATATTATAAAATATATCCTAAGGAAAAAGGCTCTTAAGTGCTTCGCGCCGCCTCGTTTCCCCGCTTGCTTGTGCGTATTTGATTTTGAGAGTGAATCGAGGGTTTTGCCGCCCAAAGTATTACTAAGTATCATATATATTTTCTTGGTTTCATTTGATTAAACCCTCTTGAACGATTTGGTGTTCCACCATCGTTCTAAAGTCATCGAAGGCGTTCACTTCACGTGATCGTTTTCATTCCTTGAGGCTTCTTTAATCGAGAGATTTGATTAAGGAGGAGATTTCTAGATTTGTGTCTACTAATACATTCCAAAAATCCAAAAAAAGTAAAAACAATCAAAAACCACACAAAAAAAATTGAAAAAGTAAAAACACCAAAAAGAATCTTCTTTGCTCGCCTTCTCGTTGTACGTGACGTTTATGCAAACTCGCTCTAAAGCAAGACGTGCTCGTAAACGAAGAAACAAATCACTCACTCCTACTAGTGAGGACTCTTCTATTGACGAACCCATTGTAGTGAAAGAAGCACCCATGGCTAATCGAACTATGATGGAGTTACTTCAAGCACCCACCGAGGGTTATGGAGACGATTGTGATTCCCGCTATCCTTGCGGAGAATTTTGAGGTTAAGACGGGTTTGTTGTCCATGATTCAAAACAACAAGTTTCGAGGTGACGAAAAGGACAACCCGCATAACCACATTCGCCAATTTAATCGTCTCACCGCCACATGCAAGTTTAAGGATGTTTCAAACGACTCGATTAAGATGATGCTTTTTCCGTATTCCTTAGCGGGGCCCGCAAAAATTTGGTTAGAGAAAGAGCCACCCAATTCTATATTGACGTGGAAGGATCTCGTTTCAAAATTCGTGAACCAATTTTTTCCGCCCTCTAAGACTACGCACTTGAAAAACGAGATTTCAAAGTTTTCGCAAGAGTATAATGAGAGTTTTTCAACGGCTTGGAATAGGTTTAAGGAAATGTTGCACGAATGTCCTCATCATGGTTTTTCCGACTTGCATCAAATAGACACGTTTTACAATGGCTTGAACGATCATGAGCGTGATTATCTTAATGCCGCCGCGGGTGGTAATTTCTTGTGTAAGACGGTCGAGGAAGCATTGTTAATCATTGAGAATAGGTCTAAGGTGTATAGTCCTCGTAGCACGTCGAGTGTTCGTAAGGCTTCGTCTTCATCTTCACCTAGTTTGTCACACACCGTTGATGCTTGCCAAGTCGAGGCTAATTTGGAGAACAAAATTTTTGATATAGTGAAAGGCTTGTTAGTTGAGTTTAAAGTTGGTGAACAACCCGCTCCCGCTACGATTAAAGCGGTTGAGGTTTCTTGTATGTATTGTGGTGGAGCTCACGATTATTCCTAGTGCATTACCAACGGTGGTAACACTTCGAGTGCCTTCGCGGCCGCGGGAACTTATAACCAAAACGGTCAAGTTCCTCGCACTAATCAATTGACTCCACCGGGTTTTTCACCAAATCAAAATGCTAACAATTATCGAAACAACCATGTTGGTTACCAAAGCAACCAAAGGAACAATTATAAGGGTAATAACAACTATGGGAATCAAGGGAGTAGTAGTAGCCAATTGCAATCAAAATCAAAACCGTAATTTTCAAAACACGAGTCAAGGTCTTCAAAATGATCACACTAAAGAACTTCCAATGGACTTTTTGAATTACGCTACTTCAAATGATAAGATTTTGGAAAACATTCAAGAGCAATTGGCTAGTCAAGCTAGGGACACGGCTAAGAACGCAAAGGAGTTAGCTAATTTTGTTAAGGAAAATCTAGCCATGAGAAATGAATTGAAAAATGATTTTGCTAACCAAATTCGAGGTCAAAACAACAAGATAGAGCAAAGTCATGCTAGGCTTGAACAAAGAATTGACCAAAAAGCCGCTAGTCAAGATTTGAAGTTTAATGGTTTTGATGTTAAGCTTAATGCCATTTTAGAAGCCGTCATGGGGAACAAAGCCTCTACTTCGGGTAGTTTTCCTAGTAACACCGTTTCAAACTCGAAGGGAGAGATGAAAGTGATTACCACACGTAGTGGTAAGACACTTAAAGGACCGACTCCTCAACCAATTACTCCAACGGTGGAGGAAATTGAGGAAGAACCCGAGGTGGTGGTCGAAAAGGAGCATATTTCAATCCCACAAAGTACCGGTCATGCCACACCTACGGTTAACCCATCACCCATATTGGAACCCGAGATTCCAAAGGCTATGCCTATGCCCCAACCCACACCACCCTTGCCTTACCCATCGAGACTTAGGAAGGAGAAACAACAAGAGCGCGACAACTACCAATTTGAGCTTTTTATGAAAATGTTTCATGATTTGCATTTTAATGTGAGTTTCGCCGATGCTTTGGTCATGATGCCTCGATTTGCCGCTAACTTTAATAGTATGTTGAACAACAAGGTGAAATTACACTAAATGACTAGTTGTTCGTCGGTTTATCTTAATCGCATACCTCAAAAAGTCGGTGATCCCGGTAAATTTTTGATCCCTTGTGCCATTCAAGATATGGAAGAATGCTATGCCTTGGCCGATCTTGGTGCTAGCATTAACTTGATGCCACTTGCAATCTTCAAGTCGCTCAATCTTCCTAATCTTACTCCTTCACGAATGTCTATTGAGTTGGCCGACCATTCCACGATTCTTGCATGTGGTTTGGCGGAAGACGTTTTTGTGAAAGTGGGGATGTTCTACTATCCCGTAGACTTTATCGTTGTTGACATCCCCACGGATCCTCAAGTTCCTCTTATTTTAGGTCGTTCGTTTTTAGGTACGTCTATGGCTTTAATTGATGTGCATGCTAGAAAGATCACCTTACGTTTCAACGACGAGGAACTTGTTATAAACGCAACTCAAAATTCTCAACTTTCTCATGTTTATTCCGTTGCTACCATAAACCTCGTTGATATGATCGACGTGGTTTGCGAGGAATTTTCACAAGAAGTTTTAGGGTTTGGTGATGAAGAAACTAGTGGCAATCCCACTATGTTAGATCCAATTCTTGATAATTCGACACCAACCTTCACTCCTTTCGAAGGTGGTGGTTTTACGTTGGAAGAATTCGATGTTCCACGTACTTGTAACGAAGACCTCGACAACGATGAGGACTTCTCGATTATCAAGGATTTTCTCAACGATTTCCCATTTCCTCCAACCGAGGAGGTTATGAGTATCGAGCCCAAATCTTCACTTGAGGAACCACCTATCCTTGAGTTGAAAGATTTACCTCATCACCTCGAATATGTCTATTTGGAGGAGGACGACAAGTTGCCGGTTATTATTGCGAAGGAACTTTCGGATGATGAAAAAACCGCACTTGTCGATGTTCTTAAGGATCACAAAGGGGCGATTGCGTGGAAGTTATCCGACATTAAGGGAATCGATCCCAAATTTTGTACACACAAAATATTAATGGAGGAAGATTTCAAGCCAACAATCCAAAGTCAAAGGAGGGTGAACCCTAAAATTCACGACATCATCAAAAAGGAGGTCCTTAAACTCCTTGACGCGGGAATGATTTACCCTATTTCCGATAGCCCTTGGGTGAGTCCTATTCATTGTGTCCCTAAAAAGGGAGGGATGACCGTTGTGCCAAACGATGCCAACGAGTTGATTCCCACTAGACTCGTGACCGGATGGAGAGTGTGCATTGACTATCGAAAGTTAAATGAAGCCACTCGAAAAGACCATTTTCCCTTGCCCTTCATGGACCAAATGTTGGAGCGTCTTGTAGGAAACGATTTCTATTGCTTTCTAGATGGTTTTTCCGGTTACTTCCAAATTCCCATCGATCCTCGTGATCAAGAAAAAACTACGTTTACGTGTCCATATGGAACGTTTGCTTATCGTAGAATGCCATTCGGACTTTGCAATGCACCAGGAACTTTTCAACGATGCATGATGGCTATTTTTCATGATATGATCGAGAAGACGATGGAAGTCTTCATGGATGACTTTTCCGTGTTTGGTGATTCCTTTACTTCGTGTTTGTCGAACCTAGAGAGAATGTTGAAACGTTGTGAGGAAACCAACCTTGTGCTCAATTGGGAAAAGTGTCATTTTATGGTTAAGAGTGGAATCGTCTTAGGGCACAAGGTATCGAAAGCGGGGATTGAGGTAGATCAAGCTAAGGTAGACGTCATCGCCAAATTACCTCATCCCAAAACCGTCAAGGGAGTTAGGAGTTTCCTAGGCCACGCGGGCTTTTATCGATGATTCATCAAGGATTTCTCGAAGATTTCTCGACCCATTACACATCTTCTTGAAAAAGAGGCACGTTTTGTCTTTGACGAAGATTGTGTACGAGCCTTTGAGATCCTTAATAGGAAAATTACCGAAGCTCCCATTCTTGTTGCTCCGAATTGGAACCTCCCCTTTGAGCTTATGTGTGATGCAAGTGATTACGCTATAGGGGCCGTTTTGGGGCAACGTCATGATAAGCACTTCTTTCCTATTCACTATGCTAGCAAGACGATGACCGAGGCTCAACTTAAATACACTACAACGGAAAAGGAGTTCCTTGCCGTGGTGTATGCATTTGAGAAATTCCGACCTTATCTCGTCTTGACAAAATGCATAGTGTATACGGACCATTCGGCTATTAAGTATCTTATGGCAAAGCAAGATGCTAAGCCGAGATTACTTCGTTGGATTCTCCTCCTTCAAGAATTTGATCACAAAATCATTGACAAAAAAGGAGCCGAGAATCTAGCGGCCGATCATCTCTCTCGTTTGGAAGATCCTCACCAAAGTGTTTACGAGCCCAAGGAAATCAGCGAAACATTTCCGCTCGAGACACTTGGTGTAGTGAATTCTAAGCTTGATTCTTCTACCCCATGGTTTGCGGATTTTGCAAATTACCATGCGGGTAACTTCATCATTAAGGGTATGACAACTCAAGAAAAACGAAAATTCTTTCGTGACGTCAAGTTCTACTTTTGCAACGACCCTTACTTGTTTCGAACTTGTGCGGATCAAATCATCCGACGTTGTGTATTTGGCACCGAAGCTTCTAACATCCTTAGAGCTTGCCATGAGGGACCCACGGGTGGTCACCACGGTGCTAATCTCACGGCTAAGAAGGTGTTTGATGCCGGCTTCTTTTGGCCTACTATTTACCGAGATGCACAAGATCTTGTGAAGTCGTGTGATGCATGCCAACGACAAGGAAAAGCCTCACAAAAAGATGAAATGCCACAAAACATCATTCAAGTATGTGAGATCTTTGACGTTTGGGGCATAGACTTTATGGGGCCGTTCCCATCATCTCGTGGTAATAAGTACATTCTCGTTGCGGTTGACTACCTTTCTAAGTGGGTGGAGGCCAAGGCCTTGCCCACCAATGATGCTCGTGTGGTAGTTAAGTTCTTGAAAAGTTTGTTTGCTAGGTTTGGAACCCCTCGTGCTATCATAAGCGATCGTGGAACCCATTTTTGTAATGACCAATTTGAAAGGGTTCTAAGGAAATATGGGGTTACACATCGTCTTTCTACGGCTTATCACCCACAAACGAGTGGGCAAGTCGAGGTTTCAAACCGAGCATTGAAGAGGATCTTGGAGAGATCCGTGGGGGAAAACCGACAATCTTGGTCGGATAAGTTAGACGATGCTTTATGGGCCTTTAGGACCACTCATAAGACGCCCATTGGGTGCACTCCCTATAAGCTTGTGTATGGAAAGAATTGTCATTTGCCTATCGAATTAGAACACAAGGCTTATTGGGCCCTAAAGCATTGTAATGATGATATGGAGACCGCGGGAAAACACCGGAAAATGCAATTAAATGAATTGGATGAATTGAGAGACATTGCTTATGAAAATTCATTGATTTATAAAGAGAAAACTAAAAAGTTGCATGATTCTAAAATTAAAAACCGGGTTTTTAACATTGTGGATCAAGTTTTGCTTTTTAATTCAAGATTGAAAATATTTTCCGGTAAATTGAAATCCCGTTGGTCCGGTCCATTCACCGTGACTCAAGTATTTCCTTATGGGACCGTCGAGCTAGCTCAAGATGATGGTCCTAACTTCAAGGTGAATGGACATAGGTTGAAGCACTACTTTGGTGGGGAAGTTCCATCCTTGAACTACCTCGACCAAGTCACCTTCCCCAATGATAATTAGTATTGAGGGGATCGAGTCGAGCTCATGACTCGGTAATCAAAAACGAGGTGCCTCGTGGGGGAGTCCCATGCTTATCCTATGTACATATTATCGCTTTCTTAGTCTAATGTAGCTTACGTGTGGGGATTCGTGCCCTTCCAACCTTTGTTCCGTGGTTGTTTGTGATATGTGGTTTTTAGATCATGATCTTCACGATTGGAGCCTCTCGTGTTCGTTTTATGGGAGCACTCGATCGTTTGCTTTGGAGACATTTTTTCTCAATATCCATGATATATCCTTTGATGTTCTAACCTTAGGTTTTTAGCACACTTCATAAACGGCTTTAAATTTAATGGTTACATCCTTTCCATGCTAGATTAGGCATTCGACTACGTCTCTAGTATGGGGGTGTTTGCACCCCTAGACTCGAAACATTGAGGACAATGTTTAACTTTAGTATGGGGGGTGAATAGATACTTGCCTTGCCAAACCTTCACGCTTTCCAAAGTTTATCGTTTTGTTTATCATTTTTGTTGCAAAATAAGGCTAAAAATGGCCAAATTTTAAAATTTTCTCATGTTTTATAAGTGTTTGAAGACACGAATGTAGATTTTCCGATGGCGAGAATAAGAGTAATTTTTGACTCGACCGTGCGTGTTGAGCACTTAGCTTTGATTCCTTAACTACACATTAGGATAAGTCTCTTAAATGAGGACGAGAAATGATAGAGTTAATTATAAGTTACTATGCTAAACGTAGAGTACTCGTATTCTTTCAAAAACTCATGTGTTCTCGTTGTTTGCTTATTCTCCCTTCGCATGTAAATATTTTTTGCTTAATAAATATTGACATAGCGGTTTAGTTAGGATTGTTGGGTTTCTAGTCTTTTCTAGTAGCTTCCGTGTAATTAAATTGGGAAGACATTAAGGTATCACCAGCGTCACGGTTTTGAAGTATTAGCAACCCGAATAATCGAAAGCTTCACCTAATAATAAGATTTCAAGTGCTCACCTAAATCAAGCAAACAATTTGAAGCCCCACAAGGCCAAAAAATCTATGCAAAATTGAAAGTGAATCAAGCCTTAATCTTCGAAGCTTTAAAGATCCAAAATTCGCTTTAGCGTGAGGATATACGTCTTTGGCTAATAAAACCACCGATGAGGCGGATAATAAAAGGCAAGGCAAGACCGAAGTTATAATAAAAGCTTCATGGCGAAGTTGAATAAAAGATGGAGGTAAACCAAAGATAATAAGGCCCTTCTGTTAGGGGGCGTATAAAAGTCTTGGTAATAAGTCTCATGTTCAAAACCGTTATAAAACCGTGTTTATCGATTCTTCTTGTCAACTTAATTTTTTAACATCGTTGTCTATTAGGAGGGGTTATTGATTTGATGGTCTTAGTTACACCGTTAGGACTCTATTTTTAGACCTAAATCTCTAGTATCGCATAAGTCAAACAATGTATCCTCGTGAAACATTCAAGACATCATAAAATATAAGAGATACAACTTAGGAATAATGGGAGGATAAGTACGTGATTAGGGCATATGAGTAGTGTTAGCATTACTAACTTATAATGACAATGATCTCGTTGCACGCTTAGCATGGAATTGAAGTGAAAATCGAGGACGATGAAATTATTTCTAACGAAGCACTCACGTGTTCTTATTCTATGAACCTAAACGTCCCATTTTGCGATGAAAATCATACATTATGTCTATAACACAAGTAGTAGTAATAGTAGTAGTGTAGCTAGTTTATCATTTCAATAAAGTCCATAAAAAATGAATTTTGGAGATGTTATGATACTTTATTCTAGCATTGCGTGAGGGCACGGCAATGGTTTAGTATGGGGGAGTGATGAGACTGCTTTTATACATAGTCTCATCGTCCATTTTGGGCTTAAAATGCATTAAATATCATCAAAATACCCAAATATATGCTTGTGTTTGTTGCTTGTGTATTTTAGGTACGGATATTGAGAAAATGACAAAAGATCACATGAATCATGCAAAAACGAACACGGGAAACGAAGCCGCACGATGAACCAAGCCCTAATGAAGAATTTTCCAAAGAAAACCCTTGAAGATTTGAAGAATATTGAAGATTGGTCCTCCAACTTTGAAGAATTGACACTTTATACCCTTGTATCTTCATAATTACAAGTTTGGTCCCTAAAGTTTGTCAAAATTACAAAAAGGACCCTTAACTTTGAAGAATTGGCAAATTTAGTCCCTCAACAAAACTAAATTGTCAAAAATGGTCCTCCAAGAAGTCAACAATCAAGTCAAAGACCTTGAAGTTTGAAGACATTACAAGAATGGCCCTTGAAGAATAAAATTTGTGCATAAAAAGCCCTTTAAACAAGTTTTGAAAATCATTGTGCCAAAATTGACAAGTACTTGAAAGTATTTTTCAAAGGAAATAGAGTTTGAAGCTATTTAAAACAACTTGAAGACATCATGGAACATTAGGGACTTGTTTTGCCCAGACATAGAAACTTCTCTCACCCACTCACAATCTGCCACGTCACTCTCTCTCTCTCCCCTCAACCAATCAAACGAATCCCCTCATCCACCTCAATTTCCACTCAGTTTTAAAAAAACATTTTTTATTAATCAGATAAATTTGGGGGTAAACACGTTTTTTAAAAATCCTTAATCACCCAAACGATTAAAACCCACCCCCTAAATACCTTAATCCCCATAAACCCTAACACCAATCACCCACAAAAACAAAGGGCTTTTACTTACTCCTTTCCAGATCCTTAATTTGCCCTCTCCCCATCCAAACCCACATCCCAAAACCCATCACCTTCAACTCATGGGTCCCCCACGTGGCTCCCCTGCTACTCCAGGACAAAGCAAGACAACAAATCAACGGATACTAGGGATTCCTTGGTCCCAAAGGACTTTAATCAACGTCCATGATCACTTGTACCTGCTGGCATACACAAAACTCCAACAATTTCACATGGGACGATTTCAAACAAGGCATCAAATTGGCATATTCCAGATTCGACCAAGGGCTTATTGGGAAGTTCAGCATTAGGGTTTAGCAGTATTTTCCAACTTTCTAGAACCAATGTGACCCTATATAAAGGGCAATAGGACTTAGCTTAGTTTTTTTGTTCTTTCTTCTCCGTTTTGTCACAAGTCCTGTAAATACACTTTTCTAATGAAATGAAAATGGTGTTGTATTGTTGATGAGAAGCAAAGAGCCCCCTTACATTTCAGCAATTTACTTTCCAAGTTTACTTTCAATTTAAGTTTTCTGTTTAACTAAAGTTTTACTTTTAGAAAATTCGTCCAAAAGCTTCAAGCTATTAGCATAAGCCTGATAATCTATTTGATTATCAAGCTTAAGTGAGGTGTGAAGTTTTTGGTTGATCTCCTTGTTAGAAATATTCAAAAAAAAATATAAAAAAAATCAGTTTTCATTTTATTCTCAAATAAGCCATAGACAGCTTAATTGATAAGCTTGTTTGTAGCTTATTTGCTTGTGATATAGAAAAATTGTGCTTTTCTCTTCTCTTAGCAGGATCCAAAAGGCCATTGTATTTTGAAGACATTAAGGTGTGTGAGTCAACAGTGACCACCACCTATTTCTCTTTTTCTGGCTTACTTGATCATAAACCCATAGCACAAGCCACCTGCTTGTAGGAGGTGACAAAGCAGTCATTAAGGTAGTCCCTTGATTCTCTTTTCATTTTTCATTTTTCTGAAAAAAATTGGTGTTAAAGTGATTTACATGAAACTGCATGCCAAGTTGTTCTTGTGGTTTGATTTAGGTTTCTGTGGTATGCTATGCATGTTAAGTAAGTTAGAAATCAGTCTGCTTGATTATTGTATGAATTTACTTTGTTAAATTTCATTTCAAGAGTTTAAAGGGTTGTTTGGATATGGGTTTAAGTAGGGTAAAAAATCATTGCTTGTGCTTAAAACTTGTTTAGGTATACTTCTTAGGTGATAAATAGGTAGTGTGTAGTTTAGATATCAGTTTGGTAAAGGTTTAAAACTATTTGTATGTTAAAAGTTGAGAGAATAGCAAAAATTCAGAAATCTGCTCATTGTGTATGATTTTGTTTAGATTTTATGCTTGGATCTTGAAGGTTGTTAGATTTTAGGGTGCCTGAGGATTGTGTGTCATTTGTATGCATGTTGGTGAGCTTATTTCCAAGATATAAGGCTTTGAAATTCGTCCTAGTGTCAAAAACACCAGCAACTGTTCATCAGACCAGATTCTTAGCTTAATCAGAAACTTAATTGGCTTATTTTTGTTTGATCTTGGCTTGTGACTTGCTGTTTTTTGTGTATTATTGACTCCTTATACTCCAAAGAGTATAAGGGTGCCTTTTGTCCAAAATATAAGCTCATAATAAGCTCTCCTGAGCTTATTTGGTCACCAGACCTTCAAAATACACTAGCAGTGGGAACTCCTTTCCCACTGGTAGTTCAAAAGTTACCACTGCTGCACAAGCAGACAAACACCAACCACTTGTCACTTTCAGAATCTTGATTTTTTGTCTCTAGTGGACTAAAATTGGAATTAGGACTCCAAATTTGTTTCAGTATTTTTCTTATTTAATTTAGGATTTTTCTGTTTAATTAAATTTTTAATTACTGTTCATTTGGTAATTTTTAGGTTTTATTGCATTTTAAATTAACTTTAATATTTCTGTTTTTTGTCTTTTAGTGCTAAAAAGTAATATTTTTCAATTTAATCAATTTTCCTGGACTTAGAATATTATTTTAAGAATTTTGGTTAAAAAAGATTTTACTATTTATCTTTTTATTAATTTTTAGAATTAATTTAGGTTAATTAGGGTTTTAATTAAACTAGTTTTGTCATTTAGTGGTAAAATAAATATTTTTTAATCTTTTTCATTTTTCCTCTGTTCATTAGAGTTATTTAGGATTTTTAAAATTGTTAGATCATTTTTAGCATTATTTTATTATTTTTTATAATTAATTTAGTTTTAAAATAGTTTTTAGTAATTTAAAAATAGTAAAGTGTATATTAAAAATCTGAAAAAATAGTTTTTAGGTTTTTAATCATATTTTTGAGGTTTACATCTTATTAGGTTTTCAATTTAGCTTATTTTTAATTTTATTGGATTTTAGGGTTTTTAGCTAACTTTAAAATTTAATATAAAATTATTTAAAAGGTTTTAGGAACTTTAACTTGCATTTTTGTCTTAGTTAGAATATTTAGGATTTTTGATAATTTTTTAGAATTTATTTTTGAACTTTTCATTTTTTGGAATATTTTAATATTATTTTATTAAGAAAAATTCAAAGTTTTATTTTTAACCTTTTTTTCATTTTTCCTAGGTTATAGACATTAAAATAGGAACTTTGTCACTTTCCAATTAATTTTTAGGCTTTTCATTTATTTTCTAGAATTAATTTAAGATTTAATACATTTTAATAGTTTTTAAGTGTTTAAAAATAGTTTAATTTGATTTTAAAATTTTAAAAATAGTGTTTAGCTTAATTAGGATATTTTTGAGGTTTACAAACTATAAAATCTTGTTTAGGGCTTTTTAATAATTAAAAGTGATTTTTAGGGCTTTAATTAGCATTAAAAAGTCATTATCTAATTAATTAAAAGGTTTTAGCAAGTTTGGATTTTTTGTAAACTCTTAGAATATTATTTGGGATTTTTACTAATTTTTAGGAATTTTTAGGTTAAAATTTTAGTTTTGGCATCATTTACGACTTTACGTGTTCGTCTTTTTCGTCGTAGTTTAATTCGTAATCGTAACCGTCTCTTCTTTCCTTTCTAATTTCTTTTCTTCTTGTTCATAATCACAAACAAACATTAATCAACTCTTAACACAACGCACTTGCCTCCTTGGGAAACGAACTTGGACTTCATTTGGGTCATTAGTGCTCGGTTTTCCTAAACCGACACTTAATACTTGCCACTTTTGTCATCCTTTTCCTAAAGGGTACAAAAACACTACAACCATAGGACAATGATTAAAACAGCCAATGGGGATACTCCATTTGCGCTGGCCTATGGAACCGAGGCTGTTATCCCTGCAGAAATTGGGATGCCAATAATCCGCACTGCGGAGGTTAACGTCGTCACTAACGATGAGCAACTCCGGGTCAATCTAGACTCGTTAGAGGAGAAACGAGAGATAGCATCCATCAATGAGGCCAAGTCTAAAGCACGTATGAAAGCTTATTATGATTCCAAAGTCAAGGGTGTTTCCTTCCGACCGGGGCATTTTGTTTATCGTGCTAACGAGGCAAGTCGTGTGGAGAACACATGAAAGCTTGGTCCAAAGTGGGAAGGGCCGTATGAGGTCACGGAAGCTTTGGGAATAGGTGCGTACAAGTTTCATGATATGGATGGCCGTGACTTGGACCGTACATGGAACATTTGCAACCTTAAAAGATGCTACCTCTTAAAGGGCTACGGCCTCCGCATGGACACTTCCTGTGATATCAAACTCGTTCCAGGTCTTAACGCAATATCTTTATGATCTTGCCAGAACGTTCAGAGTAATACTCTTTAGTATTTACAGTGACGAATGGAAATCCTTCTAGTGTCATCATCAAACAACACTGCGGTAGGTAACTTGTGAGATTCTATATGAATCAAACTTGTTTCAACTGGAAAGCAACAATGGTTTGATTCATAATTGATTCAAACTTGTTCCAGGAAATAAATTGACCACTTAATCAGCAGAATCGAACTGCATGATTCGCTCTTTACTATGAATTATCTTTTGAGATGTTCAAGTATTGAGAAGGCTACCACATCCGGAAACCCTGTCAAGGAAGTTCTTTGAACTTACCTAATCACAGGTACATTACTTGTACTGTATAACGGGAAACCGGAGGAATGCAAACTATGGTGTAACCTCACGAGTCGTGATTCAAGACCACATACTCAAGTAAATGAAGAAAGCTCAAGAACATCTAAAGACAAAACTTCCACTACTCTGATCATCAAGGGAGATTGTAACAAGCTTTCAAGACAACACAAAGTATGAGTATGTGGGGAAAGACACAAGAACATAAGCTGACAAAGTTTAAAGATCAAGTCAGGGCAAAGATCAAAGATCCAAGATCACAAGTCATGAAAGGAACTATGAATGAACTCTCAAGATAACGAGCTTCACAGTCAACAACACCAAAGAAGTGAAGTCACATATTGCATGACAACCCCTTAGGGGGAGATTGTTAGCCGTATTTAAAGTGATGGTCATATAATATTCCGTTGCAAAGCTCGTAGTAAATGCTAATCAATGGTGTTGAGACTTCTAATGCAATGATATGTATTTTACGGGAATTAATCCCGAACACACAAATGAGGAAGGCCTCCTACCCGTATGAGACATAGTATAAATAGGAATTCCAACCTCATTTGTGTGAGTGCTTTTCTATCTTATTGTTTTAGTGAGAGAAAGTCTTTGTTTTTCTCTCACTAGGAAAAACACCAACTTTGTATTTTTATTTCTTTCTTCTTCCTTAATTTTAATCTTTCTTTTTGTTTAATCTTTGTTTGATCTTCATCTTCTTACTTTATAATTAGTATTTCGTATATCATCATAACTCGTGGCATATAGTGATTTACTAGGTATATATTTCTGTATTGATTAGCCTTACAAATATCATACAGACTACGAACTACAGTGAAGGGGCAAATCTTAACCGATTTTATAATGGAAAAACCGGATGAAACAGAAGTAGTTGCCCCCAAAGAGGTGATACCCCAAGAACCGTGGATTTTCTACGGACGGATCCTCGCGCGTTGATGGATCAGGTACATGTCTAATTCTCACAGTCCTGGAAGGAGTAGAGTTCACTTATGATTTGCACTTTCAATTCATGGCCATGAACAACGAGGTTGATTACAAAACGCTGATCTCCGGACTCCGGATTGCGGCACAAATAGGAGTCTGATACCTGCAAGCACATCTAGATAGCGAATGGTAGCAAACCAAGTGCTAGGAGAATATGTGGCCAAGGATGATAACATGAACCGCTACTTAGAAAAGACCAAGGGGTCAAAATAAGAAAGTTGATGCTCTTGGCAAGATTGCACCCACCAGTTACACACGTTTATCCAAACAAGTGTTGGTGGATATTTTATAGATAAATCATGTATCAGAAGAAGAGATAGTCGCGATCATAGAGGAAGAAGGACCTACCTGGATGACTCATATTATGGAATTCCTGACAGATGGAACACTTCCACCCGAGGAAAAGAATCAAGGAAAATTTGAAGAAAATCACAATAGTTTGAAGTCAGGAACATGGTGCTATACAAACGATCTTTCTAACAACTATGGCTCAGATGTGTTGGACCCCTTCAGGCGAACTACGTGATAATAGAAATCCATGAGGGTTCCTACAGTATGCATGTAGGACCTAGGTCGATCGTGGTAAAAGCTCTGCGATCAGGTTATTATTGGCCGACTTTGCACCGAGATGCACAGGAACTTATCTAAAAATACAATGTAATGGAAGGTGCACAGGACGGTGTCGAGGAATCTGTAGCAGCCACTAACTCCTATCATGTCCCCATAGCCAGTCTACAAGTGAGGTATTGACATAGCTGGCCCCTTCCCCAAGGCAGCCGGGGGATCAGGGTTCTTATCATGGCCATGGATTACTTTACAAAGTGGATAAAAGCTAAGGCGGTAGAAATGGTCATCGGCAACCAGGTAAATAAACTTTTTTTGGACAACATAGTGTGCAGCTTCGGCTTGCTGATAGAAATTATTTAGGATAATGGGAAGCGGTTTTACAATAATCCCTTCAAAGATAGGTGTGAAAAGATGAACATCACAAAATGGTTTGCTTCTAAAAAAGTTCCTGATGAGACTGCATTTATACATAGTCTCATCGTCCAAATCGGGCTTGAAACGCTTAAAAATATCATAAAATACCCCAAAATATGCTTGTGTTTGTTCATTGTGTATTTTAGGTACGGATATCGTGAATTCAACAAAAGAGAACAATAATCAAGTAAAAACGAACACGGTAAACGAAGGCGCACAAAGAACCAGACCCGAATCATGAATTTCCAAAGAAGTCCTTGAAGTTTGAAGATTTGTCAAGAATGGTCCCTCAACTTTTGAATACTTTTTACTTTTGACCCTTGTAAATCTCAAAATTACAAGTATGGACCTTAAAGTTTCAAGTAATGGCAACCAAAAGTCCTTGAAGAATGTCAACTATGCATGAATAGTCCTTGTTCTATTTCTAATCAATGAGAAATGTATTTCACCCAAACTCATTTATAAAGGATTTGAATAAAATTGTTGTTAAACTTCATTTGACAAAAGATAGGAAGATAGAGGGGGTGTTTTGCCAACTACCATACCCACACCCATGAATACCCGACCCAAACCCGTCCTTAACCCTAAACAAGCCCATCCTACATCACCAACCAGCCCATCACTGCCTAAAACCCGGCGCACTCCAACTCTCCTCACCACGTCACCACCTCACACTTTAATACCGATTTGATAAAACTATTAATTAGGTTTAACCGATAAACACCCTCATACCCACTTACTCAAATCAAATAGACCATGTTCCTAACTAAAAACTCTAATCTTAACCCAGAATTATTACACATAAAATAAAGGGTTTTCTTCAATTACATGGGAAGATATACAATTGAGGATGTCAAGAACACACCCATATGCTATACTTATCTACATCAGCACCATATTCCAAGAGTGACAATAAATCGAATCACGAGTTGAACAAAGTGAAGACCAATAGATGGCCAAGATGTGTTGCTATGGTCCCTACTCAAATCAAACGGGCAAGGATCCTTCATCAGGACACTACGTCGACATTCATTCACATGAATCCAAGATTCAGAAGACCCTAGAAGAGATTGAAGGGCAATTTGGGAATCTGCATAAGAAAATGACAACATCTTCTAGCTAGGGTTTTGATATTATTCTTGTATATATATTAGCCTAAGTTCTCATTTGTATCCGTTCCAGATTTTGGAAATTTTTTTAATGAATATTTAGAGTATTAATATAATCCTTTGCATATCTGAGTTCCATCATAGTTTTAGCATTTAAATTATTTTTCCTATTTTATATTTTAATATCAAAAAGGTTTTGGGTTGGAAAATTTAAATTTGTTCAAAATCTTTTTGTGACAGTTTATCGTAATCCTTGGATTATACAATAGATGGAATGATTACTAGAGAGAGATAGATGAAGAGCTTAGAGAGAGAAAGTAGTGAGAAGGTGGAGAGAAAAGATGAAATATTTGATTAAGTGTGGAAATGTGTGTACCAACCCCTCCTAACATGCTAGGAGGGGGTTTATATAGCCCACCCTACATGTGGGCTTCATGGGTTATATTGTTACATATTGGATCACGAGCCCATACTGCGTATATATCGTTGGAGTGACCGATCCTTCTTAAATACGTAAAACCGTATTTCTAACAATCCCCCCTAAGGGAGGTACTCTAAGTTACAATGTCCTAAATAGTCTATAGCTCGTGATCTATTCTAACCATGATGTGACCGAGACTTTCTTTGAAAAAACGTATTTCCAACAATCTCCCCCTAAGGGAGGTCACACAATTTTACAAAATCTTAAGCCTAGCATACTATGCTTGAGTCTTCGATCTTGTTCTTGTGAACATGCTGATGAGATCTTCGACTTTAGTCTTGAGCATTTTTCCTTGCCTTGACCTTGTGCATCATCACTTGTGATATTCGCCTCCTCGTGACTTCATGTTCCACATAATTATACCTTTATAATTCTTGAAAGCTTCACAGTTTGATACAGCGAAAGACTTGACTTTTAGGCTTTCTTGAATTTGTTGAAGTATTAAGTGCAGAAAACATAAGCATGTGTTTTCGACTTCTTCTGGATTGTACACCGTAATTCCACCTTCTTGTTACGCTGCATAAGACAGTTATTAACAAAACATATAAACGGATGAAATGGCCTTGAACATTTCATTCTAATTCGGTAGCATTTTACCTCCGGTCGGTGAAGACCATTGGATGATATAAAATATCATACTTGTGGCAGGTAGTTTCAATTAAGAACCTCCTTGACAAGATTTCGCGTGTAAACCCTTTCTCTTTATTCGACCGTCCAAAGCTGACTGTGAACATAAAGAGTGAATCATTTGGATAATATTATCCGCATGATTTGAAGCCGTCAAATCTGATTCCTGGAACAAGTTTGATTCATTAAAGAATACCACAATCGTTTCTTTCCAGTTGTCACGAGCTTGATTCATACAGAATCTTGCAAGTTACCTACCAAGTGCTGTTTGATGTTAACACTAGAAGGATTTCCACTCATCACTGTGAACACTATAGAGTGTCACTCTGAGTGTTCTGGCAAGATCACTATGATATTGCGTAGAGGCCTGGAACGTGTTTAAGTTCAGTTAAGAATTAAACCACTGTTGCTTTCCAGTTATCACAAGTTTGATTCATAAAGAATCGCACAAGTCACCTACCATGAGCTTTTTGATATTCGCTCAAACGGATTGACATCTTCATTGTAAATACTTTCGTATTACTCGGATGTTCAGGTAAGTTCATGAAGATTTTGCGTAGGACTCTTAAGATCTTTCTTACTTTTCACAGTATGTAAAGAAGCTAGGAATTATGAAAGTGTGTCCTAATGAGATATTTGATGATCTCAAATGGCTCTATACTCGATAGTGCATTTTTTTATTTTAGTGATCGGAGGCTGGAGACGAGTGCCACCATTTCAATACCAAATTATTCGGAGTAAATAAATCAATAGATAATGCGTTGTCTCCGTGTGATTAAAACAAATATCTTTTGAGAGATATCTGAGTTAGTTGGGATGAGTTGTGCATTGCATCACTGGGTCTATGATGTCTATCTTCAATATCGAGAATCATTGAAAAATGATCTCAATAGCATATGTATTGACCCGGTTTCTGCCTAAGGTTGTAAGGAGGGGTTCTTTCTTTACACCCTTTATCTTTACAATTCTTTTTCATTCTTCAACCCCTTCAATGCTTAACAATACGTCATAATTAGCACCTTGTTGTGATTGTTCTAGTGCTAACTTAAGTACTTGGTCGGCATTCAGCTACGTTCACAATCTTTCTCCATCTTTCCTAAGGACTACTATTTCTAGCTATGGAATGTCCTTGGGAAGATTTCTCTGGTTCTAGAAGAATCATTGGACTTTAACCTATCATACCATCCTTATGTCACCACAATCTTCACCGTCGTGAATAGAGATGTTTTAGGTAAGTGTATGTCACTATGAAATCCATTTTGGTCCCCCTTAACATATGCCACGATATTCGAAAACATTCCGCACATGTCGGGATGAGCCAGTACATTAAGTCAAACCATTATTGATCTCAATATTAAATCACATTTTCTCCCTCATATAAAAAATATTAATCCAATCGATGTTTTTAATATCAACTGATTTAATAGCATTTTAAGAAAATTTGGGAAGAAAAATGCAAATCGAATTACCTTCATGATTTACACAAGCTTCCCCTGATAGGTGTGTAAACACCCATCCTTTTACCACTTAATTCTGGCTAAAACGAGACCAAAACACGTATTTAATATCATTTGTTTGGAATTATGCGTGGTTTTTGTGTTTATTGTGTTTTCAGAGCCAACCGGATGAATATTGATGAAAACATGGGATTGCACGGGTTTTACTGAAGAAAAGGACTCTAGATAAAGTCTATTGTCCAAGAGATGCAAAAGATTTGAAGTCACTGGGCCTATTCGAAGATTTATCGAAGAAAAGGACCAAAGATGGAAGATTTACACAAGTCGAAGAAACTCAAGTCTATTAAACGAAGAAATTAAAAGACGAGTTGAATTTAATCAACGACAAATCCCGAATCAGAATCGAAAACGTCAACTTTTCTGAAAAGACGAGAAGACAAGAAGAACGGGAGAAAGCCCACTCACCAACCAAAAGACAATCCTATAAATAGACCACCCCTCACACATTTAGCCAGTTAGTTTTAGTTTTTCTCTCCTCCCCCTTTTTTCTCTTTTCTGTTTCGTATCATCACCAACACCACTAGGGTGTTTGGTGATCTTGATCTTTGTTTTTTCAATCTTGTAATTTTATTCTTTGTTTGATCTTGTTAAAACATTAAATCTTCAATACAAGTTCTTGTTTAATCTTTCCATTTCATCTTGTTCATCATCATCTTTTTATTCAAGTTCTTAAGTTTTTTATTTTATTGATTTGATCTTTAAAAGTTGTTGGGTTTTGTGTTTTTGTTGATGGGATTTGTAGTTTATGGTTAGTAGATGCTTAGTGATTAGTTTATTTAAGTTTTTGGTGAAAAACTTGGTGATTTTTGGATCAAAATTGGTTTCCTTGTTCTTCGGGGTGTAGTTACTGTATCTGTGTTCCCAGGTTCCGGATGAACACCAAAGTTCCGGATGAACACCCAAGTTCCGAATGAACATTAAAAGTTCCGAATGAGTCTTTGTTTAAAAAGTTCCGAATGAACATTAAAAGTTCCGAATGAGTCTTTTTTAAAAAAGTTCCGAATGAATCAAAACTTCCGAATGAACTGAAGTTCCGGATGAATAGAAAGTTCTGAATGAACCTTTGTTGTTTAAGTTCCGAATGAGTTTTTCTTAGAAAGTTCCGAATGAGTTTTATTTCCATTTCTTCCGAATAAACTTCCGGACCAAAAGTTCCGGACGAACTTCCGGATCAACAAGTTCCGAACGAAGTTCCGGGTGAACTTCCGAACCAAACTTCCGAAGAAAGTTCCGAGTGAAGGATTTCTAAAAGTTCCGGATCAAAATTTCCGGATCAAAAGTTCCGAATCAAGGTTTAAACTTCCGAATCAGTTTCTTCTGGGTAGTTTTACTGTTTCCTTACTGTTTCTGTTTCCTTACTGTTTCTTTATTGTTTCCTTATTTTAATTTTAATTTTAATTTTAATTCTAGTCTTGTTAGTTGTAATTAAATTAATTATTTTTGACTTAAATTTCCATTTTAAGACATTTAAACATTTAGTAAATTAGAAATCTAAAACCCCTTTTTAGTACCAAGAACAATCATTCCACTTAAGGCCGAGATCAATTCGAGAGGATATCGAGAATATAAATCTGAACCCATACAAAATGCTAGTATCAAATGGCGCCGCTGCCGGCTCTTCTCGTTAAGATCAAAAGTTTTTTTTGAGAACTTGGATTTTGGGATCCGTTCCCCGTGAACGTTAATTTTTTATAAAAAAAATTTCAAAAACACAAAAAAATATAAAATTTTAAAAAATCCTAAAAAGTAAAAAACATAAAAAACCAAAAATATTTTTGCTTTGTTTTTCTTTGTTCGTTTTTTTGTAGGTGTATGCGCACTCGATCCACGTCATATCAAGAGCCCGAGCCTCTCGATAACTTAGACATGGCCGGTGTACAAAACAACAACAACATACCACCTCCAAACAATAATAATAACAACAACAACCCACCTTTCAATAACATGAACAATAACCACAACAATGAGCCCCTTCCGGATAATCGCCCGATGATTGAACTGCTGCAAGCTCATGTAGATGGCAACACTGATCCAATTGTTATACCACCAATTGCCGCCAACAATTTTGAGCTCAAATCAGGCTTTATCCAGATGGTCTCTGCTCAACCATTCTTGGGGCGTACCATTGATGACCCACATGACCATATCAAGAGATTCTTGCAACTCACTAACACGGTCAAGTTCAATGGTGTTCCACAAGAGGTTATCAGGTTACAGCTTTTTCCCTTTTCTTTAGAGGGACAAGCCTGACATTGGCTTGCTAAGGAACCGCCACAGAGTATTCTCTCGTAGACGGATTTTGAAACCAAATTCATCAATTACTTTTTCCCACCCTCTCGTACTACCGCTTTGCGGAATGAAATCATAAACTTTGAACAAAAGTACGATGAGTCGTTCAGTGAATCTTGGGATCGTTTTAAAGATCTTTTAAGAAAATGCCCACAACATGGTTTTACCAAAGTACATCAAATTAATACTTTTTACAATGGTTTAAGCATGAGTGACCAAGATTCACTAAACAGTGCCTCGGGGGGTAATCTTTTGGCTAAGACTTCCAATGCTGCTTGGGACATCATTGAGAATAAATCTCGTGTGCAAACCAAGAGTGTTCGGACCAATGTCGCTAGTGCTAGCACTAGTGACAGTGACAAGCGATTGGACAAAATCACTACGCTTCTTGAATCGCTTGCTACCCACACCGTCAGCAACAACAACAGCAACAACGCTAAAACGCTCAAGTTAACGCTGTCAGCCTACCTTGTGAGATATGCGGTGGTCCCCACTCTTACACTACTTGTACCGCCACCCAAGACTACCCTGCTGAAAATGTGAATGCGGCATATGGCACCTATCCTCAACCTGCTTATCAAGCTAGACCTCAAGGTGACCGTAATTTGCTTAGCTACCGTTCTAACAATTATCTTTCCCCACCTGGTTTTCCTCCTACCAACCCAAACCAACAACCAAACCTCAATCGCCCTCCTCAACAACAAAAACAACCTCGACAACCATACATTCCTCCTCACAAGCAGCAACAACCACCTCAACCAAACAACCAAGTCTACCAACAACCTGCTTACCAACCACCTGCATACAATGCTCCTCCAAACCAACCCACTGCATTACACCAAGAGGTTGCAACCTACATGAGGACCAATGATGTGATCGTGGAAAATCTACAACAGGAAGTGCGAAACTTGAAAGCAGACTTGGTCAAACAAGGAAACGATTTGAGAGCCGACATGAGAAATACGTTGGATAGCCAAACTAATGATCTGAGGAACATGATGGCTGGTTTCTTCCAAGGTAATCAACCCTCTTCTTCGGGTACTCTTCCGAGTAACACCGTTGCGAATCCAAGAGGGGAGATAAAAGCAATCACCACTCGCAGTGGCAAAGGTACCAAGGAACCCGAGCTTCCTATACCTCCACCGGTGGTTGTGACTAAGGAGAACGAGTCACCTGCTCTTATTCCTCATCCTTCTCCTTCCCCAATTTCTCCACCTCTTCCTTCTACCCCTCCTCCACCCAAGGATGTGAGTGATCCTATTCTCCCAAAGCCTTCCTCTTCTTCCAATATACCTTATCCATCTAGGTTGATGAAAGAGAAGCTCAAAAGCAAGGACGATATTCAGGTTTCTAACTTTCTTAAGATGTTTAAACAACTGAATTTCAATATCTCCTTCGCTGAGGCTCTCGCTCACATGCCTAAGTACGCGAAAATGTTTAAAGATCTTCTGAGCGACAAGGAAAAGCTCCTCGATATTGCCAACACCCAACTTAATGAGAATTGCTCTGCAGTGCTCTTAAGGAAATTGCCAACCAAGCTTGGTGATCCGGGTCGTTTCTTAATTCCTTGCAATTTCCCGGGAGTAGAGAATTGCATGGCCCTAGCCGATCTAGGTGCCAGTATTAATCTCATGCCTCTAAGTGTTTGGAAGCAATTATCTCTCCCAGAGCTAGTCCCCACCAAAATGACTTTGGAATTAGCTAACCGTACGGTTGCTTATCCAGTGGGGATAGCCGAAGACGTCATTGTAGGAGTCGACAAATTCACCTTTCCTGCTGATTTTGTTGTCGTCGACTACGAGATGGACCCTCGTGTGCCACTAATTGTTGGTCGTCCATTCTTGAGGACCGGTCGTACTCTCATTGATGTTGAAGCCGGTGAGCTTATCATGAGAGTGGGTGACGATAAAGTAGTCTTCAACATGGGAAAGTTGTCTAAACAGCCTTATTCATATGAGAGTGTTAATTGTATTGACGTTCTTGATGAGGCTTGTGAAGAACACTTTAATGATGCTTGCAAAAGTATTCCTACCTCTCTTCCCAATGTTGAGACCGTGTCCTCTATTGATTCCTCGTTGTCTCTATTTGGAGATAGTGATTTATTTTGGAACAATCTTGAAGATACCATGGGAGATGCGAACTTAGCTACTAATGATTCTCCCACCGATGGGGATGAAGACATGAATTTCTTTGACAACCTTCTCCACGAAGACAATCTTTCTCCTCCATCTCCTACGGTCATTGCTATCGATACTCCGACTTTGAATACGCCTCCCGTCGAAAATCCTCCAGATTTGGAACTTAAGGAGTTGCCGCCCCATCTCGAGTATGTATTCCTTGAAGAAGAGAAGAAGTCGCCAGTCATTATTGATAAGGACCTAAAGGAAGAAGAAAAAGCCCGACTTATCACCGTGTTGAAAGATCATAAGAAGGCTATTGCTTGGAAGATTTCTGATATTCGTGGAATTGATCCTCACTTCTGCACACACAAAATTCTCATGGAGGACGACTTTAAGCCCACAATTCAAAGCCAACGAAGGGTGAATCCAAAAATCCATGAAGTCATCAAAACAGAGGTTATCAAACTTCTTGATGCGGGTATGATTTACCCTATTTCGGATTCACCATGGGTTAGTCCAATCCATTGTGTGCCCAAGAAGGGCGGAATAACCGTTGTTCCCAATGAACACAACGAGTTGATTTCCACTCGTCTCGTTACTGGGTGGAGAGTTTGTATAGACTACCGCAAACTCAATGATGCCATGAGAAAGGATCATTTCCCTCTACCTTTTATGGACCAAATGCTTGAACGTTTAGCGGGTAATGAATATTACTGCTTTCTTGATGGTTTCTCGGGTTATTTCTAAATACCCATCGATCCCCAAGATCAAGAGAAGACAACATTCACTTGTCCCTATGGCACATTTGCGTACAAAAGAATGCCTTTTGGCTTATGTAATGCCCCCGGGACTTTCCAAAGGTGCATGTTAGCTATCTTCCATGACAAGGTTGAACAAACCATGGAAGTCTTCATGGATGATTTCTCGGTCTTCGGGGATTCCTTCTCTTCTTGCCTTGCCAATTTGGAACGTATGCTTAAGCGGTGCGAAGACACTCGCCTTGTTCTGAATTGGGAAAAATGCCATTTTATGGTCAAAGAAGGCATCGTGCTGGGACACAAAATTTCCAAGGCCGGTCTCGAAGTAGACCGTGCTAAAGTCGATGTTATCGCCAAGTTGCCTCCACCTTCAACCGTGAAAGGTGTGAGAAGTTTTCTGGGTCATGCGGGCTTCTACCGTCGATTCATCAAAGATTTTTCTCAAATCGGCTCGCCCGATGACCCACCTCTTGGAAAAAGATACTCCTTTTATCTTTTCCAAAGAGTGTCTTGACGCTTTCAACTCGCTTAAGGATAAGCTAACTAAGGCACCCGTCTTGGTGACCCCTAATTGGGAGCTTCCCTTTGAGTTGATGTGCGATGCTAGTGACTTTGCTATTGGTGCAGTTCTGGGCCAAAGAGTGAATAAACACTTCCAACCGATCCATTACGCTAGCAAGACAATGACGGGGGCACAATTGCATTATACGACAACCGAAAAAGAGCTTTTAACTGTTGTCTATGCTTTTGAAAAATTCCGCCCCTATCTTGTCCTTTCTACAACTATCGTGTATACCGATCATTCCGCGTTGAAGTACTTGTTGACAAAGCAAGATTCTAAACCAAGACTTCTTCGCTGGGTTTTGCTACTCCAGGAATTTAAAATCGAAATTCGCGATAAAAAAGGAGCTGAAAACCTAGCCGCGGACCATCTCAGCAGACTTGAGGATCCTTACCAAGGGGATCATCCGAACAAAGAAATCAATGATTCTTTTCCCTTGGAGACCTTAATGTCTATAAATTCCAAATCTGATGAAACCCCGTGGTTTGCGGACTTTGCAAACTACTTGGCGGGTGGAATTCTCAAGGAAGGGTTGACGTCTCAACAAAAGAAAAAGTTCTTCACCGACATTAAGACTTACTTTTGGGACGACCCTTACCTATTCAAACAATGTGCCGACCTGATTATCCGCCGATGTGTTGACGGACCGGCAGCTTCAGCAATCCTTGATGCTTGCCACAAAGGACCCATCGGTGGTCACTTTGGTCCCAACTACACCGCCAAAAAAGTGTTTGACTCGGGATTTTTCAGAAATCCTTGATGCTTGCCACAAAGGACCCACCGGTGGTCACTTTGGTCCCAACTACACCGCCAAAAAAGTGTTTGACTCGGGATTTTATTGGCCCTCCATATATCGTGACGCTCACGATATGGTTAAACGATGTGATGTTTGCCAAAAACAAGGCACGATCACACATAAAGACGAGATGCCTCAGAATTTCATTCAAGAGTGTGAAATCTTTGATGTTTGGGGTATCGACTTTATGGGGCCATTCACTTCTTCTAAAGGAAACAAATACATCCTTGTAGCCGTTGACTACGTTTCAAAGTGGGTTGAAGCCAAAGCTTTACCTACTAATGACGCAAGGGTGGTTTGTAACTTTTTGAAAGCTCTTTTCGCTAGATTCGGTGTGCCTCGTGCCATTATTAGTGACCGTGGGACTCATTTTTGCAATGACCAATTCGCAATAGTCATGGCTAAGTACGGTGTCAATCATCGTCTTTCCACAGCCTACCACCCACAAACTAATGGCCAGGCTGAAATATCCAACCGAGGACTTAAGCGAATTCTAGAAAGAACCGTGGGAGAGCATCGTGCCTCATGGCCTGATAAACTTGATGATGCTTTGTGGGCTTTCCGTACTGCTTACAAGACCCCGATCGGCTGTACGCCTTATCGTCTTGTGTACGGGAAAGCGTGCCACCTCCCCATTAAGTTGGAGCACAAGGCTTATTGGGCCTTGAAGTGGGCTAATTTTGATATTAACAAAGCCGGTGACCTACACAAGATCCAACTCAATGAGCTCAATGAACTCCGTAATGAGGCTTATGAAAATTCTTTGATCTATAAGGAAAGAACTAAGCTCATTCACGACTCCAAGATCAAAAACCGAGAGTTCCATGTTGGAGACAAAGTCTTACTTTTTAACTCTCGGTTGAAAATCTTTTCGGGCAAGCTCAAATCTTGTTGGTCCGGCCCATTCACCATTGCCTAAATTTTTCCATATGGTACTCTCGAGCTCGCTCAACCTAATGGACCTAATTTTAAGGTGAATGGCCAACGAGTGAAGTTGTACTTTGGTGAGGACACCTCTCAGGAGGTGATTCCATCCCTCACCACGTTCCCCATGAACTAATTTTGGGTCGAGTCAGGCTCGTGACTCGGTTATCAGAAACAAGCGCTCCTCGGGAGGCAGCCCGAGTATCTATCCTTTTATGTTTTAACCTCCTAAGTGTAGGGGGACTTCTATACGTGTTTGTCATTGTGTGGTGATGTGATTACAAGGATTAGTGCACTCTTGGAACCTACGAAGAACCGTGCTCCCGTGTTATCCGAAATCCGGTTCTATCTCTCAACTATCGTGATTCAATTTTCTTCATACTCACATTTGAAATTGATCACTTTAGTCGTCTCTTCCTTAACTCGAGTTAACCAACGTGCACAATGTCATAAGTGTAGGGGAGACTTTTCCCACATGCTTAAACATTGAGGACATGTTTATGTTAAGTGTAGGGGGGACTTCTATCGAAGTTTTAAGTGGACTTTTCCATGAAAATGCCTTCATTTAACCGGAAAATCATATTTTTCAACATTTTTCAAATTTTTTATTAACTTTGGCCATTTAGTCGTAATTTTTAATTTTTATCGTTGCTTTCATATGTATATATCCCGCAATAAAGTCAAAAATATTAATAAAGTGGTGTAGCTAGTTTAGAAATCTTTGACATATTAGGCCTGTTGCGTTTATTTTGACTCAACCCGAATAGACTTATCTAAGTTTATTCTAGCTAGTATCCTTAACCATGTAGACCTTAATTGGTTTATTAGGCTAAGTGTCCACGAGTCTCATTACTTGAGATTTTAAATTGTGGAGGACGAGAAATGATAGAGTCAATTATAAGTCGGTATTCTTGCGCAAGCTCACTTGGTGTAATTATTTGCCTATTCTCCCATCACTTGCTAATAATTTATCTGCAATAAGTAAGGTCGTACGATTTGAAAAGTTACTTAGCTTCTAGCCCAAGATCGTTTAAAAGTTGCTCGGTAATGATAAGAGTTCATAGCCAAGGCATAACTTATGAAGCGGGGCGCGAAGATTGGCGAGTCCGAAAAGGCCCTAACAAGGCATGAGGATTCCATTTTATTGCTAAAGATCCAAGGTGATGTGAAAAGCATTATTCCCAAAGTCAATATGAAGGATCAAGACTCACGACGAAAAGCAATCAACTCCCATAAAGATCATGGAGAAGTCTATCCGAAAAGACCCTAACAAGGTATGAGGATAAATAGATCCAAGTCCGAAAAGGAGGCGGATCGTTGTATCTCAAAATCCCAAATAGAGATTGAAGAAATAATCATGAAGTCGTGGTCAACTAAGTTGGAGTACCTCTCAAAAGTCTCCAAGTGAAGAAACTCTATGAACGATGAGAAGACCATTATCTCAAGCACGTCTCTCAAGATATGAAGTATGAAGTACATGCCAAATATCGGCCCGAGAAAGGTCTCAAATCGTGAACCAAGTTATGCCAAGATATGAACTTTTTGATATCCCGAGAAGCAGTTTTAAGAGATTTTGTCATTTAGCTAACTATTGATCAAATCGTCCTACTTTGCTTTCAGCCTTAATAAACTATCAAAATAAGTCCAAAAATGCATCTTCATGCTCATTCTAAGACAAAAATAAAATATAAGAGATACACCTAGGAATAAGGGAGTTTAAGCATTTAATTGAGCCATGTGTGTAAGTGTTTGATTTACTAACTTATAATAACAATGATCTCGTTTTTAAGCTTAGTTTGGGGAACGTGAAACTTGAGGGTGATAAATCTTCGCAGCACCAAAGCCCTAATGTAAGTCCTTGATTTCTTTGCAAGTTATTTCCATCCTTTTGTTCACTTTAAAGTTTTAATTTCTATTAGTATTTTAATTTTTGTTTAGTAGTATTTAAATAAGGCCAAGGTTGATTAATTATGAGAAAAGTGTAAAATTGCTTTATCACTAAGCATTGCATGAGGGCAAGGCAATGGTTAAGTGTAGGGGATTTGATAGGTGTGTAAACACCCATCCTTTTACCACTTAATTCTGGCTAAAACGAGACCAAAACACGTATTTAATATCATTTGTTTGGAATTATGCGTGGTTTTTGTGTTTATTGTGTTTTCAGAGCCAACCGGATGAATATTGAAGAAAACATGGGATTGCACGGGTTTTACTGAAGAAAAGGACTCAAGATAAAGTCTATTGTCCAAGAGATGCAAAAGATTTGAAGTCACTAGGCCTATTCGAAGATTTATCGAAGAAAAGGACCAAAGATGGAAGATTTACACAAGTCGAAGAAACTCAAGTCTATTAAACGAAGAAATTAAAAGACGAGTTGAATTTAATCGACGACAAATCCCGAATCAGAATCGAAAACGTCAACTTTTCTGAAAAGACGAGAAGACAAGAAGAACGGGAGAAAGCCCACTCACCAACCAAAATACAAGCCTATAAATAGACCACCCGTCACACATTTAGCCAGTTAGTTTTAGTTTTTCTCTCCTCCCCCTTTTTTCTCTTTTCTGTTTCGTATCATCACCAACACCACTAGGGTGTTTGGTGATCTTGATCTTTGTTTTTTCAATCTTGTAATTTTAATCTTTGTTTGATCTTGTTAAAACATTAAATCTTCAATACAAGTTCTTGTTTAATCTTTCCATTTCATCTTGTTCATCATCATCTTTTTATTCAAGTTCTTAAGTTTTTTATTTTATTGATTTGATCTTTAAAAGTTGTTGGGTTTTGTGTTTTTGTTGATGGGATTTGTAGTTTATGGTTAGTAGATGCTTAGTGATTAGTTTATTTAAGTTTTTGGTGAAAAACTTGGTGATTTTTGGATCAAAATTGGTTTCCTTGTTCTTCGGGGTGTAGTTACTGTATCTGTGTTCCCAGGTTCCGGAGGAACACCAAAGTTCCGGATGAACACCCAAGTTCCGAATGAACATTAAAAGTTCCGAATGAGTCTTTGATTAAAAAGTTCCGAATGAGTCTTTGTTTAAAAAGTTCCGAATGAATCAAAACTTCCGAATGAACTGAAGTTCCGGATGAATAGAAAGTTCCGAATGAACCTTTGTTGTTTAAGTTCCGAATGAGTTTTTCTTAGAAAGTTCCGAATGAGTGTTATTTCCATTTCTTCCGAATAAACTTCCGGACCAAAAGTTCCGGACGAACTTCCGGATCAACAAGTTCCGAACGAAGTTCCGGGTGAACTTCCGAACCAAACTTCCGAAGAAAGTTCCGAGTGAAGGATTTCTAAAAGTTCCGAATGAAGACTTCCGGGTGAAAAGTTCCGGATCAAAAGTTCCGGATCAAAAGTTCCGAATCAAGGTTTAAACTTCCGAATCAGTTTCTTCTGGGTAGTTTTACTGTTTCCTTACTGTTTATGTTTCCTTACTGTTTCTTTATTGTTTCCTTATTTTAATTTTAATTTTAATTCTAGTCTTGTTAGTTGTAATTAAATTAATTGTTTTTGACTTAAATTTCCATTTTAAGACATTTAAACATTTAGTAAATTAGAAATCTAAAACCCCTTTTTAGTACCAAGAACAATCATTCCACTTAAGGCCGAGATCAATTCGAGAGGATATCGAGAATATAAATCTGAACCCATACAAAATGCTAGTAAATTAATAAGGGTGTACTTGAAACGTAAATTAAATACCTTTTAAACACAAGTGTAAGGTACTTATCACGTGCAAAGATCATATATTATAATCTATTCACAAGATTAGAAATTTATGAGGTTGGAGCTGAATGATGGAGAACATCATATGATAGAATCACATGGTTCTTGTTCACGAATTTTGGTCGCCTCGTCATGTCTGAAGTTATCTCTTGACACCATGTGTATGATTGATATCGATGTCTTGACACCAATATGTGAATCTTGGCACTTTCGGCATCAAAGATTCTGAATGCTGGACAATTGCTCCTCCTCAATTGTTGACCTGTGTTCTATTGAAAGAGTTGTAGTCGCCGTTTGAGTAGTCGCATCGTCGAGTATGTAGATATCAATTGTAAATTGCTGCGGATTGTGGAGATGATAACTTCATAAAAACAAGATTTCTCTTGTTTTAACAAATAAATGCACTGACACGTACATATATTCGTGTTAGATTGTGTTATTACGTAAACACAATCCCTTACATGGTTATAAAGTAAACCATGCCCAAGAAAATTAATTCCCGTTGTTGAGTCAATGCTTTCCGGTGAAATGCTTGACTTGAGTATGAAAATCGGGTTACTATCTGAAATAATAGCAATCCATATTGAACATGATTTAAAACATTTGAAATTCTGCTCGAACTTTATTTACAACCCCGTGTCATTATTGAATGACATTTCTAGTATCGTAAATATTATCGATTCCAGAAGACATGCTCTTTTTATCAAAACATTTTTGAACACACAATTGTGAAAGATTTAGTAAAACCTTTTGAGAAATTCTCGAAAAATTGTGTTCAAAGTTTTGAAAACCAATTAATTGAGCTTAAGATGTTGAATATCTTACAAAACGAGCTCAAGTTTGAGAAGTTGTAAGCTTCCCGTTGAGAGGATAATTTTATCATCGGCGATAAACTTTCCTTTTAACTGAAGAGCGAGTCTCAAGTTGACATTTACTTAGAAGTCGTTTTCATGAGCTTGAAAAACTTTTGAATATTTTAACATAAAGCTCATGACCGAGAAAGGTGACTTTCTCGTTATGAAGAAAAGTTCTCTTATTTAAAAGATACACTTTCCTTTATGAGCTTAAAACTTGGAATGTTTTAATACAAGATCATGACCGAGAAAAATTAATTTCCCGTTAAGAGGATAAGTTTATCATCGGAGATAAACTTTCCTTTATTTGAAGATCAGGTCATCGTCTGATATTTAACAATGAGCCATATACACGAGCTTAAAAACTTTTGAATAGTTTTAATAATAGCTCGTGTCCGAAAAAACTTAATTTCTCATTTTGAGGGTAAGTTAACGTTGACGAGATAAACTTCCCTTTCTTTGAAGTTCGGGTCACAGACTGAAATTTGAATGTGAGCCATATACACGATTATAAAAGCTTTTTGAATAGTTTTAATAATAGCTCGTGTCCTAGAAGACTTAATTTCTCGTTTTGAGGTAAGTTATTGTTGACGAGATAAACTTCCCTTTCTTTGAAGTTTGGGTCACAGACTGTGATTTGAATGTGAGCCATATACACGAGCTTAAAAACTTTTTGAATAGTTTTAATAATAGCTCGTGTCCGAGAAAACTTAATTTCTCGTTTTGAGGGTAAGTTATCGTTGACGAGATAAACATCCCTTTCTTTGAAGTTCGGGTCACAAACTGTGATTTTAATGTGAGCCATATACACGAGCTTAAAAACTTTTTGAATAGTTTTAATAATAGCTCATGTCCGAGAAAACTTAATTTCTCGTTTTGAGGGTAAGTTATCGTTGACGAGATAAACTTTCCTTTCTTTGAAGTTCGGGTCACAGACTATGATTTAAATGTGAGCCATTTTGTTAGCTTAATCGTAAATCTCCTGAAACACTTGATTCATAGATATCAGCTTCTTTAGCAACCAAACGCTAAGATTGTCCTTAGTTGAATGGTATACAGAGATTTGACCGGTTTGTTGTTGTTGATGCTTGACTTTAGTACCTATACTGGAATCAACAATTTTCAGACTTTCACATGGGTTAGCGATATCTATTTTAGAACCATGTAGGGGTTCACAGCCAACTTTGGTAGTGCTAGAGGGAAACATCCTTCCTGTAGGAACCCATTCAAGATTAACTGATTTGATAATCCTACCCGTGGGTTGCCACCTAAGATTGGATCTAGGCGACATGGTTTTCTTATGCACAACGGAAGACTTAGTGGTAGAAGACCTATTTCCTTTAGAAATCCTTCTTTTATCACTTGAGTTCAGTTCCTTCAAGACTTTAGTTACACAAGCCGCATGATTTGTCGTGAAGACACTTTTCATGCATACGAAACAAACATCGTGTTTGAGATCTGAATGAGAACTAAAAATCCTAGTTCTTGCATGTGTCACTTTGTTAGATGCATGTACATAGTGATTATTAGGCATACTATTCAACCTATGATGTGGCATATTCTTAGAACTATACCTAGAATTAGTAGTCTTGTTTGTATGTTTTGCATAGGCTGATTTGATCACAGTAGGCCTAGATAGTGGAGTGACTGGTCCAGAACTTTGAACCATATCAACTTGGGAGGCAAACCGCGGTCTCGCGGATTTTGGTCGCTTGGATCTAAATGCAGTCGGTTGACGAATGAACTTATTTTTAGGCGGTTTCCCCAAGATTGATGGTTTTTCAAGCTTAGTGTCCACACTAGTGCCCTTAATTTTCCTTAGCTCGTTTTTCAGAGCAGCTATAGCAAAAACCTTTTTCTGGACCTGAGCCTTTAAATCAGCATTTTCAGTGGTTAACAAGGTCGTTGACTCTAGAGTATTAGACCTCATCTCTACGATAGAATGATTTAACTCATTATAATGCTGTTTTAAGGTCTCGTTTTCCTTTTGTAAGAGGTCTTGAGATGCCAATTTAGATTCTAGCAAAGTAATTTGTTTCACAAAATTATCTTTTTCGGCTTTAGAATCTTCAATTTTTTGATTTAATTTTTGTTCAAGAACAACGTTTGAATTTTCAAGTTTTTCAAAATACTTTTCAAATTTATCCGTCTTCTTCGAAAATTCAATTTTGGTATCCTCAAGCTCTTTTAATTGTTGAGCTATGATCGTTTCAAGGTCTTCAATCCTAGAAGCAGAATTGGTTAACGAAGCAGTCATAAGGCATATATCCGGATCTTAAGCATTTTGATCATTCTCTCCCTCATTATGACTCACATCAGATGAATCAGAAGTAGAATCACCCTTTTCCATCCCATGTTTGTCATAGTTGGGTTCTGAGTTCTCAACATACTGTAGATCATTGTGAGATTTAGTATTCAATTGTACCTCAACTATTGGCTCTTCGTCATGCATGCTTGAGTCACGTTGTCGTGATGCATTGACGTTGCTATCACCGTTAACCAAAGCGGTCTCATTTGAGTCATCTGTAAGACCATTTGATTCCTCTAGCATCTGCATCGGATTTTCTTGATTCCAATTATCATAAGCAATTTGAAGTCGTGATCGTTCTTGAAACAAATGTGTAAGAGAGGTCACGCATTTGGACAAAGTACCACGGAAGTCTTGAATCTCGGTATGCATGTCTTCAAGGAATGACTGACAGAGCACTGGATTTTCTTTCTTGGCAACATCGAATTGAAGAAAGGTCGAAAATTGTTGCAAAAGAATTTGAAGTGCAGATACGGATTCAATGTGATTAAATTCTTCTTTGTCAAGTTGCTGTTGAAGAATCCAAGTTTATCATCATAGCCTCCACGAAGAAAGGAGCATTTTGACCAAAGACTGCCACAAAGGATGGTCCGTAGTCTAGCTTGGTTAGCTCGTAGAGATGACATTCAAAATTGTCTAAATAAGACCTGATATTTTTGTCTTGCTTCTTCTTGCATCTTCTGCAATTCTCCCTCTCGAGATGTCGAATTCAACGAATCCATTGAAAATGATGATAAATGAAAGTAAGGATTACTTGTCAATCGAACAATGAAAGAAAGTAATTGTGTTTGTTATTGTGTGTAGAAGCCGAGAAATAATGTTGAAATCCCCTAAAGTATGTTATCGATGAACCAAAAATTCCTAGACGAACAAAAACACGTTTTTTGAAAAATCTTGAAATACTTGTCACTGTATCGGAATCCCCAAATTTAATCCTTCGGAATACCCATCGGAATAACCATCGGAACTATCGGAAAGTCTGTCGGAATATGGATCGAAATACCTGTCGGAATAAGCTGCCGGAATACCCTGTCGGAATAAACTATCGAAATATTCTGTCGGAATATCCTGGCGGAATAATCTATCGGAATAACCAATCGGACTAAACTATCGAAATAACCTTTGGAATACCTATCGGAATAACCTGTCGGAATACCCTGTCGGAATAATGATCGGAATACCTGTCGGAATATCTAAACCCTTTTCCGATGGATTTCTGTCAGAATATATGAACCCTTTTCCGATGGATTTCTGTCGGAATAGTACAAATGATCAAACCATCCAAAATTCTTGTGTTTTTAACCAAAGTAACAATACCAAATCACTACCACAACTATGTAGATGATTTGTATCAAGATTAAACCATAAAAAACACACAAAAATTTTTGGTTCGAATGATTTAGATTAAAATAAGCATAAAAATCAAGAACACAAACACAAAAATAAAATAATCATCCCATGGCTCTTGATACCAATTGATAGTTTATCGTAATCCTTGGATTATACAATAGATGGAATGATTACTAGAGAGAGAGATAGATGAAGATCTTAGAGAGAGAAAGTAGTGAGAAGGTGGAGAGAAAAGATGAAATAATAGATTAAGTATGTAAATGTGTGTACCAACCCCTCCTATCATGCTAGGAGGAGGTTTATATATCCCACCCTACATGTGGGGTTCATGGGTTATATTGTTACATATTGGATCACGAGCCCATACTACGTATATATCGTTGGAGTGACTGATCCTTCCTAAACACGTAAAAACGTATTTCCAACATTTTGAGATCCGGATTTTCATAAGGTTTTGCAGATTGAATGCTTGACATACCTAGATCTTGTTAATCTTGTGATAATCTGTTAATTTGAATGTTTGTTACATCTTATTTGATTGCAGTTTGGTTACAAGTTATATTTTCAAGTTGGATTTTTCAAAGATTTTTCACAAATCTTTTTCTATGTTCTTACCCTAACCCACAGTTATAAAAGCTTAAACCAAATGCTACACAACTTTTGACTTAAGTTTTTGGGATTGGTGTTTTATTTTTGGTGTATTATAATGCCAATATCCAACATGTTTTTGGGAGCGTTATCCGTACTTTTGTACATGTATACTGGTTATATATATAATACTTTTGTGCATATTTGTGTCCAATCGTGTTTGCAAGTCTTTGTGTAGCCTATTGTAGGAATGAAATGTAAAACAACGCAAACATGGAGATTAGTACGATTACGAAGAATCCTAGTCAAGTTCAAGACCTGTGTACAAGTTACAAGCCTTTAGATCAATTTCGTGTGCAAGAACAAGTGTTTCCAAGGAGCATACAAGTCACTCAGCATGAAGTTGCCACCAGCAGAAATAAAGTTGCCACCAACAAAGCTCATCCAAGTTGCCACCAACAGGATTCAAGTTGCCACCCATATTTGTGTAGGCAGAATTTGTGTCTACATTCATGCAAGCTCATGGGAGAACACACAAGATCATACAAGAAAATTCTAGACTTCCTTTGGCTCCAAGCATTGGTCTTTGGCTCCAAGCCATTCATTCACTCCATGCCTTCAATTTTACTTATAAATATGACCCTTAGGGTCATGTAACATATACCTTTTGATATAATCTCATAATATCTTCCATAACCACAAAATAACTCTCTCAACCTTGTCCAAACCTCCATTCCCGGATTTGAGCAAGGTGGTACAAGAAATGTCACTTTTGGTGTCCGAAAAGCAAAGTTAACATCACAAAACTCTTAGGGATCATTACCCTAATGATTAGCAACATATTTACACTTTGTAAGGCTCTTGATTATAACTTGTAAGACTATTATTTCAGAGTTTATTTCATTGTTTGTTATGAGTAGCTAAATCTCATTCTACACTTGCTAGGATGATGTTTGTGGTATGAATTAGTGGTTGTGATTGTGATTTATGTTTATTTTAATATCAATCTTTCCTTTAAACAATTAGTAATTATGTTTGATGTGACAATTGTTTTCAAAACTTAATTTATTGGTGAAGATTTCATAGGGCGAAAGGGTTATTTTCTATCAACAAGTCATAGCCGGTTTGTCTATGATTGGCTATCTTTTGTATTGATCATTTCTTAAGAAGTTTTGATTATCAAGAAACATAAATATAAGTGTTATCAAATTCGTGAAACGACCGTGAATCGAATGTGTTGAAATTGGATTAAGTCTTGAATTGATTGATTGAGTCAAATACTTGTTTTCTTTAACCAAAGTCTTGACGAAGATTAAAGGTTTTGAAAACAATAGATTGGATTAACCATCTAATTATCATAATCATATATGTTAAACGTGTCATCACAATCATACCACTATGGATGCCTAAACTAGTCCTTACCAAGTGTTGCCTTTAATCTTATTATTAATCTCATCATTTTACTTGTTATTTGTTTGTATACAGTTGCAACAATCAACGATTATAGTTTTATTTTTTAATGATCATAGGTTTTCCAAATCCCCGTGAACGATCTCGGTATTACCACATAAAAGCTATACACAACCGAAAGGGTTATACTTGCCCGTGCGTTTTTAGTCAAACTGGTAATTCGTGTTTATAAATTTAAAACTTGTTCTCCAAATCCATCACGAACGGAGCGCGTCATGTTTTTGGCGCCGCTGTCGGGGATTTGATTGTGTTCTTAGTTACAAAATCATCCTATAATCAAACCCATTGTAGCTATCTTGTTGAGAAAAAGTCAAAAAAATCAAAAAGTAAAAAAAAATTTTATAGCAAAGTCGATTTTGCCGCTGGCAACTTCATCACAGAAGCGATTTTGCCGCCCGGCAAAACCCTTCTGCCACCGGCAACTCTTCCACAAACTCCATTTTGCCAATCTGGAAATCTTTTCTTTTTTTACAGAACTGTTTTTTTCGGCCGGTACCCCCATTTTGCCGCCGGAAAACCTAATTTTATAAAAAAAATAATAATAAATCTATTTTTTTATTTTGTTTGGTTTATTTAATTTCTTATCTACTTATTTTCCTACTAGTTATATTTTGTTTGTTTTTATTTTTGTTACTTGTAGTCTTCTTCAAAAGTTCTTCAAGACTTGAATAAACACACGTTCTTCCGGTCAAGAATTGCTTAGTCCATACACCGATCCCGAACGTTATATTCATCAATCTCGAAAGAAAAAACGCAAAAAGCAACCCTTTGTTTCTTTTGAAAACCGAATTCCAAAGACCAAAAACCCACCATTTGATAATCTATTAGACGCATTTGTCATCTATAACCCATTTAACTATCTACCATTCCCAATGGCCGATGATCAATCCATGTGGGCAACCAACCGAGTAGTAGCACCTACCCCCGAGGATGCTATGTTCAAGTTGAGCTTGGAGAAAACTTCACCGTGAAAGGTCATCGCCTTTCAAAGATCAAAGAACGCCAATTTGACGGCCGTACGCGGGCTGATCCGCATAAGCACATAGCCGAATTCATAGAGATATGTGGCATGTTCCGATATGGAGTTGACGTCAATGTAGACGCTATAAAACTCAAACTCTTCCCATCATCTCTATCCGGAGATGCAAGAGTTTGGTATAATGAGTTGACGCCCGGTACCGTTGAAACATGGGAACAAATGAGAACTGCTTTTGTTAGCCGTTTCTTTCCACCCGCCATGTATGAAAGACTCATCGGAGAAATACGAGGTTTCTCCCAACTTCCACAAGAAACACTCATTGATCCGTGTAACCGAATGAAATACCTACTTCGTATTTTTCATGGACATGGTTTATTAAAAGGAATCATCATCCAAATCTTTTATCATGGTCTCAATGAACCGACGCAAGCAATCCTTGACGCGGGTGGACTCTTTCTCTATAAGACTCCCAACAAAGCATACCAATTGCTCGAGGACCGAGTTCTCTTTAAACTCGATTGCTATAAAGATAACCGTTCCAAACCTTTCAAGAAAACCGTTGCTTTCGTTGAAAGTAGCAAAAATTCTAAACTCATGGAAAAGATTGACGCTCTCACATCTAAATTCGACTCGCAATTCAAAACTATCAAAGACGAAATGAAAGAGATGCGAGGCGAATGTACTCTTTGTGGAGGATCACACTCATCTACGGAGTGTGATGACACACCAATAAGAGAACCACCACAAGAAGCAAACTACGCCCAAGTAGGTGGTTATCGAGGTAACTACTACGTTAGAAACCCCGGAACTTGGCGTGAGTACCCCAAAAACAAAAATCGTAACTCACAACCTCGTGAGAACGATAATTCCGTTCCATCATACGAGTAGATACCCGAAGGATCGAACTTAGAAAAAACGTTGTTAGAATTCATAGAATCTCGAAAATAAACAAACATGTTCATTAAGAACAAATTCTTCGATCTCAAAGCCAACATTGAAAGAGGACAAAGACACCACACCGCCACTATTAGTGATCTCAAAACCAAGATCGGTCAAACCACCGACCAATTAGCCAATCGACCAAGTGGTTCGTTGCCAAGCAACACTCAAACAAACCCAAAACCATCTATGGATAAACCATACCGCCCACCCTCCTCCCGTAATGAACATGTGAATGCCGTATTCACAAGGAGTGGGTTGAGTTATGATCCACCACAAAACACAAACACCAATTCTCCCACTTTCACGCCTTGGCCGATCAAGGCGCGGGTATCAATTTTATGCCATACTCATTATACAAAAATCTTTCAATAAATACTTTGAAACCTACAAGTATGAGTATACGTTTGACTAACCACACTTACCAATATCCCATTGGGATAACCGACAACATGCTTGTTCAAGTTGGAAAATTCATATTTCCCGCCGACTTTATAATCCTTGAAATAGAGGAAGACCATCACGTCCCACTCATTTTAGGACGACCATTCTTGCACACCGCCGATGCTATCATTCATGTGAACAATAAATAACTCAACCTTGGAGTTGGTGACGATCGAGTCACATTCTTATTCGATAAAGCTATGCAACATTCTCATTCTAATGATGACACATGCTTCCGCGTGGATGTTATCGATGAAGTAACGGAAGAAGAGTTGGATGCATTACTTGATGACAATGCACCATTCCAAACAACTTCGGAAATGATTAGCGATACAGATCGTGATGGTGAATTCGAAGAATTCATGGCCCTTGATTCTGAAGTAACTCTCAAAGAAGAGGAAAACAAACCCTTCGATGTTTTGCCTTCGAAGTCGAACTTTATAGTTCCCAAATCTATTCATGATCCACCGACGGATCTCGATTTGAAACCTCTTCCCGAACATCTCGAGTACGCTTATCTAGAGAAGGATTCACTCCTTCCGGTGATTATCTCAGCCTCACTCGAGGAAGATGAGAAGCAACGCCTCGTTTCTATGCTCAAAAACCACAAAGAAGCGTTTGCATGGAAAACATCCGATATACCGGGAATTGATTCGCAATTTTGCAAACACAAGATGAATCTTGAAGACGATGCCAAGCCCGTTATTGAGAGGCAACGTGGACTTAAACCAAACATGAAGCAAATTGTAAAAACCAAAGTAATCAAACTCCTTGAAGCAGGAATCATCTTTGCCATAGAAGATAGTCCTTAGGTTAGTCATATTCACTGCGTTCCTAAAAAAGGAGGTGTGACTGTTGTGACCAACGAACATAACGAACTTGTTACTACAAGAACCGTTACCAGTTGGGGTGTGCGTATTGATTACCCCAAATTAAATGATGCCACACGAAATGATCATTTTCCTCTACCATTCATGGACCAAATGTTGGAAAGACTAGCGGGGAACAAATTCTTTTGTTTTCTCTATGGATTTTCAGGATATTTCCAAATACCTATCGAACCATCCGATCAAGACAAGACCACTTTTACGTGTCCTTTTGGAACATTTGCTTATATGCGTATGCCTTTTGGTCTTTGCAATGCACCTGCGACTTTTCAAAGGTGTATGATCGCGAACTTTCAAGACATGATCGAAGTATCCATGGAAGTTTTCATGGATGATTTCTCAGTCTTCGGAAACTCATTTGAGTCTTGACTTTTTAATCTAGAGCAAATGCTCATCCGATGCAAACAAGCTCAACTCGTGCTCAATTGGGAGAAATGTCACTTTATGGTGACTGAAGATATTGTGCTTGGACAAAAAGTCTCCGGAGCCGGTTTAGAAGTAGACAAGGCCAAGATCGAAGTGATATCCAAATTACCACCACCCACTAACGTTAAAGCCGTTAGAATTTTTCTAGGTCATGCGGGATTCTACCGCCGATTCATAAAATACTTTTCCAAAATCGCTAGAGCGATGGCCAAACTCCTTGAAAAAGACATAGTCTTTGATTTCAACGATGAATGCATAAAGGCATTTGTAAAGCTTAAAGACAACTTAACGAATTCACCAATCATGGTTTCACCGGATTGGTCGCAACTGTTTGAACTTGTGTGTGATGCAAGCGATTTTGTTGTGTGACTCGTATTAGGACAACGCGAAGGAAAACATTTTCGTCTTATACATTTTGTGCGCAAAAATCTAAATAGCGCGCAGCTCAACTACACGATCCCCGAGAAATAACTACATGCCGTAGTTTTTGCTTTTGACAAATTTCGATCCTATCTCGTGTTGTCGAAAACAATTGTATTCACCGATCATTCCGCGCTGAAATACCTATTCTCTAAACAAGATGCTAAGCCGCGTCTTATTAGATGGATTTTACTACTCCAAGAATTTGAAATCGAAATGTAAAATAAGAAAGGAGCTGAAAACGTCGCAGCCGATCATTTTTCGCGACTTGAAAATCCAAACATGGAAGAGTTAAAGGACGAGGATATCGATGACTATTTTCCCGATGAAACTCTTATGCAAATCTCTACGGACAAATCTCCGTGGTTTGCAGATTTTGCAAATTACCTCGTTGGAAGAATTCTAAGAAAAGGTTTAACCTATCACCAACGATGTAAATTCTTTTCTGACCTATAACACTATTTTTGGGAAGACCCCTATCTCTTCAAGGTATGCTCCGATGGCATGATTAGGAGATGTGTTTATGGTGCGAAAACAAGAAAGATCCTTGATGAATGTCATCATGGCCCTACTGGGGGACATTATGGTCCTTCCACCATCGCGAAAAAAGTGTTTGATGCTGGTTTCTATTGGCCAACAATTTTTAAGGAGGCCTATACTCTAGTCGAAATTATGACGCTTGCCAACGTACTGGTAGCCTCTCACGAAGAGATGAGATGGCTCAAAACTGTTGATCCCAAACTTAGACCGATTGGCTTTGTGTTAACGAGATTCAATCAAGATTAACACTTAGAGAAACTTTGTGTTATGAAACAATCTAAGTATTGTGCGGAATTAATAATTAGAACAAGAACACACAAAACAAAATAAGCCAAACTTTCACTTTGATTGATGATCGAACTTGCGTACAATGAAAGTGTAAAACATATATTAAACTAAAACATAAAGACCTCCTTTTATAGATTAAGGAGCCTTGCACAAGATTCTACCTATCAGCTAATTTAGGTAAAGATAAATATAGAAAATATAATGTCGAACATATCTTTAGAAGAAATACAAAACATGTAGACTAAGTATTCTATCAGTGCTTGGACTTTTTCTTATCAACGCTTGATTTCTTCCTGTCAACGCTTGGCCTGTCAATGCTTGATTTCTTCCTATCAACGTCCAATTAACTCTTGTCAGTGTTTAAGTCTCGTGGCTCATTTTATTCCCAACAATCCCTTAAACTTGATATCTACTCTAGCAATCAAGTTTCTGCATAAGATCTAAGTACAAGGAGGATTCTTACAAATACAATCACTTGTTAATTAGGAAATAAATAAACCTAATTAAATCTTTGCCAACATCACTTGTATAATCTATTTCTAGCTGTGTTGACACCATTTTCTTCAAAACTTCCTTGGACATGGGATATTCAGCATCTACAAGAAGATATTCTGAAAACTTTGTAGTACTCAAATGATAAGCACCAGTTGCTGAATGTAGATGCCATTGAAGTCCACTGATATCATCCAGATCCAATCATATTTGATCTACATCATTTGGCTCAAACATTCTCTTGAATGTGGACCAAATCTTTATTCCATTGCCTGAAGTAGGTGCTTCAGCCTCATACTTGGCCTTCATCAATACCCAAAGATCTACCAAGTCTTCTCTATCCAGGCTTGCAAACAAAGAGATGAGAGTAGTAAAAGTATGTACCTTCTTTCCATATCTGCCAATCATCCAGAATCCACTTGCATCTTCTTCATAGTGAACTATTGGGTTGGAATCAAAAGGTAATACCTCTGCAATATGTGAAGCTTCCAAAGGTGAGAGCTTAATACTCCTTCTAATAACTGCTTCACTAGGATTCACTCTATCCAAATTCTTTGGGAACTCAATTGGAAGTCCCTTCTTCACAGACCTTGGTGTAATTAAAGCCTTTTGGATCTGCATCTCTTCTGCAAGCTCTTCCTTTCTTTCATTAGAAAGGAATCTGATAGTATTCTCCTCTTGAACACGTGCACATATGGGATAGGCACGAAACTCAAATTCATCAAAGGACAAATCCTACAACTTATTGAAAGTCGAACCCCCTTGATGACATCTAAGAAGCATATAGTAAAGCTCCCTTCTATCCTTCTTAGTCTGTGAAAGAACCTTGCTAGCCTTATACTTCAAGATTACCTTGCAATCTCTTTGAACTCTTAAGAGAATCTCCAAACCCCAAATTTGATCTAAAATTGTCATTTCTGGATTCTCCATAACCTTATTCTCCCATGCAAAGTACATCTACACCACTTCAGACATATCATAATCTACCTGCATTTTCAACTCATCAAGCCTTTCCTTAGCCAACTCATCACCATATTCAAGCCTTTCTGGATCTTCAAATCATCACACTTGAATCAATACTCTCATCATCACTACCTCCCTTATTACTTTCAAGAGTAGCCACAATTGGTGACTCAATAGCATTCTCCTTCATCCTCTCCTTTACCTCAAGTTGTGCAGCCAAAATGGAATCAAAATGTACTTGGGATACATCCTTGGGAACTTCTACTTCTACCATAATCCCTTTGCCTTTATCCAAAACATCAATAGTGGGTAAAGAAGTTGATGGTACCTGTGTAGACACATCCTTGATGATAGCTGATGACTGGGATTGTAACACCCCATTTTGGAAATGGAATCTTACGCATAATCATGGCGTGTCATCAAAGCATACAAGGATAAATGTCTAAGCATTATTTTACCATAAAAGGGAAATACCGGAATCAAACATCGGTAACCCCAAAGTAGAGCTCATCACACACAAACATAAATACTGTAAAAGGAAAGGACGAAACAATGTCCATTGCAGGCTGTATTAAAGTAAAGGAAATGCATAAAGTAAAGAAAGACAGTAAAGCTTCCAGTCCATATGCACGTACGTTTGAGATCTACGAGCGTTCCTGAGTACCTGCCGTTTTGGGAACATGAAAAGGAAAACGGCTGAGCAAGACGCTCAGTGCACGGATGTACAATATAGCATGAAATAGGATAAGCATGTAACATATAACAGCGGAAGACTAAGTTCTGAGTAGACTGGTTAAATATTGAGAAAACTGGTTTTATAGTTTGAAAAGCCTTATGTTTATCTTATGAAAACTGTTTTAACATATATATACCATAGCCCATATAGGTCATGAAAAGGTCACGTGCATGAATACTTGGAGGGGTGACCTCATCATGCTGATTAGAGGGGATGCCTCTAATTAATATACTGGTCTGGGTAGGAGGGATCAACTCCTTGTGAAGGATGCAAGGCACACACCACATTCACCATGAAATACTGAATAAAACATGTAACTAGGATGCACCCATACGCCCCACATGATATAATAATATGGCCAAAACTGAAAGGGACGCCACGAGCAATCACTCTGCCGTGGGGAAGTCATAACATTGGTGCCTCCAATGGTATGGTTATGGTACCTCCATAACTAGGTGAAACTGGTCATGCTTGTATATGGCTATAGATTATGCTAATTAAACATAAGCAGTTCAAAACAATAAAACAAATACTGGGGAAAACAGTTGGCTGCATACGGGGAAATCCTAATAAGGAAAGAATGTCCATACTAAAAGGACGGGAATCCGTACCTCAAGTCCAGTGAATGAACGGAAGAAAGACTCCTACTTCTGGATCACTAACGCTACATGAATACACACGTGTATAAGTATCGAAACACTGATTACGTACTGGGTTTTATGTCTCATCTTAACTTACTTTGTATGTTTTAGATCATGGTTTACTGTTTAAAGCCCTATCTGTGTTTACCTTGTACTCTGATTAATCTGATAAAGTATTACTGGTAATTCATGTATTATTATACTTACTGTGTAATAATAAGTAACTTTCCAAAAATAGCAGGTTTCCAAAAATAGATAGTTTCCAAAAATAGAAAGTTTCCAAAAATAGAAAGTTTCCAAAAATAGAAAGTTACCAAAAATAGAAAGTTTCCAAAAATAGAAAGTTTCCTAAAATAGAAAGTTTGCAAAAATAGAATTTACTGCTTAAAATAGATCATTTTCTAAAAATAGAAAGTTTCCAAAAATAGATCAGCTGCCTTAATTAAATAAGTTTCCATATATAGAAGGTTTCCATGATTAGATTAGTTGCCTTATTTAATTAAGTTTCTATAAATAGAAGTTTCCATAATTAGAATTAAGCTGGTTGCATAAGCTAAAATATAAGTCTAAGTGTTTATAAGCTTATTTCTTAAGTCATATGATATAGTGTATAGTTTAATTATTATTTCATGCATTTTAATTAAACTATAGGTTAAGCATTTTAATTAAAGTATAACATGTTTTAATTAAAATGGAATAAATTACTTAGGTTAAAATGTATATTAATATGTATTAATAATATAACCTAAGTCATGTCTAAATTAATTAATTATAAGCATGTTTTAAATAATTAATTAATTATAACTTATAACATAAAAATACTTAGGTTAAATTAATATCATGCTAAATTAATAATTAAAAATAACCTAAGTCATGGTTTAATTAATATCTCATGTTATTAATTAATTTATATCCTAAGTTCATAATTCATAATATTAACATGTAGCATAAATCATGATTTAACCAACGAACCATGAATCCGGCATGAACTCGACATCGTACCCCGAGCCAACTCGGGGTACTTGTGTCCCCTTGCTGCCGTGGGTCCCACATGCACCAACCAAGACCAAAATGGTCTTGGTGGTGGCGGCTAAAAGCAAACCGAACCCCCCTCGGGTTGGTTATACTAGGCGGCCAAAAACAGACACCCTCATATAACATCCTTTGATTTTAATTAACCCCAAAACATGTTAGATCTATGTTTAATTATCATGTTTTAATAAGAATAACAATAACATGTTCATGAAAATAATCAAAGATTTAAAAAGAATTAAAAAGAAAGGTTTAGAATGATATACCAATACGTAGCTTGGAAGAGGATGAACAAACACGGTTTATAGCAATGGTTTTCAAGATCAAAATCAACCAATCAACCACCTATGGTGGTCTTAGGGTGGAGGCACAAAGAGGAAAAAAAGGGAGGAGAGAAAACCTTTTTAGGTTAAATGTTTATTTTGCTTGAAATGTAAAATGAAATGAAAAGTTACCATAACCCCCCCCCCCCCCCTTTTCTTGTAAAAGTCCATGGGCTTAGCCCACCTTGTTATGTGTGCCGTGGGTATGGGGCCCCACATGGGGTACCCGTACCTTTTCTCGTGACCCGATGTTTCATGTTCGTTCGTGGTTAAACGTGTTCGTGTTTAAAGTGTTTCTGTTTATTTTATTATGTAGTTTATCGTATTATTTACACTCGTAATTAAGTACTTACGTAATTATTTTAGTTCGTGTTTTAAAATGGTGATCATGATTTAATTATGTTCACGTGAAATATCTATTAACTGTTTATCATGAGTTTGTACGTAATCGATACTTATCATGTCATACATGTATGCACTTGCTTGATTATTAGCACATGAATGTGATCAATACTAAATAGGGTAAGTTTTAATCTAGGACGTAAGATCTTAAGGGCACTATTCATGGTAAAAGCATGCGGGTTTTACAATTCTTCCCCCCTAAAAAGAATAATTCGTCCCCGAATTATAGATAAAGTAAACTGGAAAGAAGTAACATACCCGAACTCAAAATATGAAGTGAGGGTAAGAAGCCCGGATAGACTCCTCCGTTTCCCAAGTGGCTTCCCGCTCGGTATGGTCCCTCCAAAGAATTTTGACGAATGGAATCGTCTTCCTTCTCATGACTCGTTCTTGCCTGTCAAGAACTCGTTCGGGTTCCTCTATAAAAGTGAGATCTTCACGTATCTGTTCCAGTGGATACTGAACCATGTGAAGGGGATGATACTTGTACCCTCTGAGTAAGGACACATGAAACATGTTATGCACGTGCGAAAGCTGAGGAGGTAACGCCAATCGGTAAGATACTTCACCGATTCGTTCAATGATATCAAACGGTCCGATGAAACGAGGACGGAGTTTCCATTTGATCCCGAAGCGTTTAACACCACGCGCCGGCGAAACCTTGAGGAAGACGTGGTCTCCCACATTAAAATGTATGTCCCTACGATGCTTATCAGTGTAACTCTTCTGACGTGACCGTGCTTCCTGCAGCTTCTGCTTAGCTACTTCGCTCTTCTCATTGGTCATTTATATAATTTCTGGTCCTTCGAGTGTTCGCTCTCCCACTTGATCCCAGCAGATTGGAGCGCGACACTTCCTGCCATACATCATTTCGAAAGGAGCACATTTGATACTTGCGTGCCAGCTGTTGTTGTATGCAAACTCTACCAAACAGATGTAATCGTCCCAATCACCTGTCCATTCCAACGCATACGACCTTAACATATCTTCCAATGTCTGAATCGTTCGCTCCGACTGTCCGTCCTTGAGGATGAAAGGCCATACTCAGCTTAAGTTGTGTACCCCAAGCGTTTTGTAGACCTTTCCAGAATTGCGACGTGAAACGAGGATCTCTGTCTGAGACGATGCTGGAGGGAGCACCGTGGAGTCTCATGATCTCCCTTCTGTAAGTATCTGCGAGTTTACTTACCGGATCTTCCTTGCGTATCGGTAAGAAATGAGCTGATTTGGTGAGTCGATCGACGATGACCCATATGGGATCGTGCTTCTTCTTGGTAGGCGGAAGACCGGTAACAAAATCCATGGTGATTTTGTCCCACTTCCACTCTGGAATATCCAACGGTTGAAGGAGACCGCCCGATCGCTGATGCTCAATCTTAACCTGCTGGCAGGTAAGACATTTGGAGACATAAGTGGCTACATCCTGTTTCATACCACTCCACCAAAAGTACTGTCTGATGTCATGGTACATTTTTGTCGACCCAGGATGTATAGAAAATGGGGAGCTGTGAGCTTCAGCTAACAATGCTTCCCGGAGTTCTTGATTGTCAGGAACACAAAGTCTCATGCCCTGCCAAACGATACCGTTTGCATCCATTTTGAATTCTGTCTGCTTCTCCAAGTTCCGAATTACCGCCCATATTTCTCCATCATCCTTCTGAGCTTCCTTGATCCTAGACAGTAAGTCGGGTTCTACTCTAAGATTCGCCCAGTATCCGTGCTGCCCACGTACCATGATTTCGATGTCTAGCCGCTCCAAGTCTCTTATGTTTTGTTCCTTGATTTCAATGCCGTTGATCATTCCGGACTTTCTGCTGAGTGCATCTGCTACTACATTAGCCTTTTCGGGATGATACTGTAGGTTAATATCATAATCCTTCAACAGTTCCAACCATCTCCTTTGTCTCATGTTCAATTCACGTTGAGTGAAGATATACTTCAAGCTCTTGTGATCCGTGAAAATGTCGCATGATTCTCCGTATAAGTAGTGCCTCCATATTTTCAATGCGAACACCACTGCAGCAAGTTCCAGGTCATGCGTAGGGTAGTTTTCTTCATAGGGCTTAAGCTGCCGTGAAGCATACGCGATCACTTTCCCATGTTGCATGAGAACACAGCCCAGTCCCTTCCCCGATGCATCGCTGTAGATCTGAAATCCACCTGTACCAGATGGGAGAGTAAGAATAGGTGCAGATACTAACTTCTGCTTTAGGTCTTCGAAGCTCTTCTCTCGTTCTTCCGTCCAGACGAATTTCTCTCCTTTTCGCATCAGTTTGGTGAGAGGTAGTGCCAAACGGGAAAAGTTCTCCACGAATCTGCGATAATATCCAGCTAAGCCCAAGAAACTACGGACTTCTGTCGCTGACGTTGGTCTTGGCCATTTAGTGATAGCCTCAACCTTCGTTGGGTCCATAGTGATCCCTTCTGCTGATACAATGTGACCTAAGAATGCCACTTTGTTTAACCAGAACTCACACTTGGAGAATTTCGCATACAGCTGCTTCTGACGAAGAATCTGTAGTACCGTATGGAGATGGTCTTCGTGTTCCTCCGTGGACTTTGATAAAATCAGGATGTCATCGATGAATACAATAACAAACTTATCAAGGAATTCATGGAAGATTCTGTTCATCAGATCCATGAATACTGCTAGAGCATTAGTCAGGCCGAATGGCATGACTACAAACTCATAATGGCCATAGCGGGTACGAAAAGCAGTCTTGGCAATATCCTGCTCTTTAACCCTTAGCTGATGGTAGCCTGACCTTAGATCGATCTTTGAGAAGTGTTTGGCTCCTTGAAGTTGGTCAAACAGATCATCTATATGTGGCAGTGGATATCTATTGCGGATGGTAATCTTATTAAGTTCACGGTAGTCTATGCAAAGTCGCATGCTGCCGTCCTTCTTCTTAACGAACAAGACCGGTGCGCCCCATGGAGATGCGCTTGGTCTAATGAACCCTCGCTCAATAAGTTCATGCAGTTGGTCCTTCAATTCTTTTAGCTCTATGGGAGCCATACGATACGGAGCCTTAGAGATTGGTTCAGATCCTGGAACAAGGTCGATGTTGAACTCCACTTCTCGTGCAGGTGGTATGCCGGGGAGTTCAGCTGGGAAGACGTCTTGAAATTCCGAAACTACTAGTTGATCCCGAATCGATGGGGATTCAGCATCCATGTCGTGAACCGTAGCTAGATAACCCTCACAGCCATGTGACAGTAATGCACGTGCTTGCAAGGTAGATATGACTTGTACAGACCGTCCGGGTATGAACCCGTTATGAATGTACTCTGGTGCATTAATGTCGCCGAAGATCACCCGATATGAGTGACAGTCTATGGTAGCATGGTGCTTGGATAGCCAGTCCATGCCGAGAATCATATCGAACTCAATCATGCCTAGGGGAAGTGCATCTACTGCACGAACTTTATCGTCAAACTCTAGAGGAAGACTCTTGTATACATGAGTTATTAATACAGAGTCCCTCAAAGGCGTGGAAATGGTAAGCCTATTTTCTAATGGCAAGGGAAGTGTCCTGATGTTCTTAGCATATGTAGTGGAAATAACTGAGTGAGTGGCACCCGTGTCGAAAAGAACACATGCGGCTTGGCCGTACATATACAAAATTCCAGTACCTGTAGATTTGTTTGCCTGATCGCGAGATGTCGTGTAGACACGCCCAGTGGTAGGAGGCGGCTTATTATCAGCATGACCCGAGGTACCCTCCATTTCACCCTTACGACAATCTCTCATACGATGGCCAGGGAGACCGCACTTGTAGCACGCATCGGAATCACGACGACATGGGCCAGGGTGTCTGCGATGGCAAGTATTGCAAAGAGGATGAGTGAATCCTCCAGCAGGAGTCCTTGCTTGCTGAGGGCCTGCTGATGACAAAATGTGTTAAGATAAAGTATATGCACGAGTATAAGACATATGCATCATAAGATGTTCACCAGTGATAGCTGAACGGTTAGGCTGTGAACCCCTGTGGTTCTGGTCCTTCCCGTTACCGTGGTTCCTGGTAGAGGTTAATATAGTGTCAGCATGAGAGATATAACATGAAATCATAAGAAGATGCGTAAATAGAAGGACCTGTTGTTGTTGGAGTGTCCAGCGTTGTTACGGTAATTATCATTACCGCTACGCCTTTCCACAACAGAACGGTCGTTAGTGTGACCGTTTCCTTTGGGCTGATGAGGCTGCTGCTGAGTAGCCGGCTGAGACCGGTCCCCAGTTTTCTGCCTGGAAGATACAGTTTAAGAGATGATTATTGAACATATAATGATAGGATGCGGTTTGGTTACCGTTTGAATACGAAATGTTACCTCTTGTCGGGTCTTTCAGCTTCCCCGAACTCATCTCGTTCCTGCAGCATCTCTAGCTTCCTTGCTGCGTCGGCCACTTGTGCTACTGTATTAAACGTAGCACACACCAGATTGTTCGCGACCGAGGTGCGAAGTGCCCACCTAAAGTGGTGTGCCTGCTCCTCAGGAGTACCAGCTGCTGCTCCCAGGAAACCAGCTAAGCGAAGAAAGCGCTGCATGAATTCGTTGCTATTCTCGCCCGCTCTTTGTCGTATCCCATGGTACTCTCGCTTGAGCTTGTCCTGCTCTGCCTTGGGAAAGAACTGTTCCATTACTCTCTCTTTGAATTGGGCCCATGTCAAACCAGCGACCCAATCATCGCCTCCTTCCGACTGCGTCAAGACTAGCCACCAGCTGAGTACATCGCCTTCAAACCGGTAGCATGCCAATCTCGCCTTGTATGCGGGGTCACAGCCCATAGCATTGAAAATCTTCTCGATATGAGTCAATCAGCTTTCAGCATCGCTGGGGCTATCAGTCTTTTCAAAAGCTCTAGGACGGAGCTTGTTGAATCTTTCCAGCCACACTGCTAGTGTCACTGGAGGAGGAGGAGGAGGTGCCTGATTCTGCTGCTGCTGATTGTTGGCAGCTTGGACTTCAGCACGGATGTCATTCCTCAGTTGAGGAAACAAGGCTTGCATGGCAGCCTGAATTGCAGCATTGAGCTGCTCTTGCTCGCGTGTGAGAACCATCTGACAGTATAACATGAAACATATGATTAACAGTTCAAAACATAAAATATAGATTATATATATACATGAAAAAAATTTTATACCAAAAATTTCACGAGAAAAATTTTATGCAAGAAAATTTTTGTATGAATGCATGATGCAGTTTTATGAAAACTTTTGATGCTCGAGAGTGAATGCCTCTGGTCAGTTCACTCAAAACAAAAGACATATCGAGGGGACGCCTATGGGTCGGTCCCAAATCTAAAAGTTTCGATAAAACACATGCGACTAAATAGGGCCAGTCCTGTACCAACCATTACTTAGTCAAAAACCCTGTAACAATGACATGTATATGTATGCTTAAAAATGATGAATGCATGAAAACAACTGTCAGTTCTTGGAAGACCGTAGTGACTACCCACTAATCACAGGTCATATTTGAGAGCCTACAGGTCGAAGCCTTGGCTCTGATACCATAATTGTAACACCCCATTTTGGAAATGGAATCTTACGCATAATCATGGCGTGTCATCAAAGCATACAAGGATAAATGTCTAAGCATTATTTGACCATAAAAGGGAAATACCGGAATCAAACATCGGTAACCCCAAAGTAGAGCTCATCACACACAAACATAAATACTGTAAAAGGAAAGGACGAAACAATGTCCATTGCAAGCTGTATTAAAGTAAAGGAAATGCATAAAGTAAAGAAAGACAGTAAAGCTTCCAGTCCATATGCACGTACGTTTGAGATCTACGAGCGTCCCTGAGTACCTGCCGTTTTGGGAAAATGAAAAGGAAAACGGCTGAGCAAGACGCTCAGTGCACGGATGTACAATATAGCATGAAATAGGATAAGCATGTAACATATAACAGCGGAAGACTAAGTTATGAGTAGACTAGTTAAGTATTGAGAAAATTGGTTTTATAGTTTGAAAAGCCTTATGTTTATCTTATGAAAACTGTTTTAACATATATATACCATAGCCCATATAGGTCATGAAAATGTCACGTGCATGAATACTTGGAGGGGTGACCTCATTATGCTGATTAGAGGGGATGCCTCTAATTAATATACTGGTCTGGGTAGGAGGGATCAACTCCTTGTGAAGGATGCAAGGCACACACCACATTCACCATGAAATACTGAATAAAACATGTAACTAGGATGCACCCATACGCCCCACATGATATAATAATATGGCCAAAACTGAAAGGGACGCCACGAGCAATCACTCCGCCGTGGGGAAGTCATAACATTGGTGCCTCCAATGGTATGGTTATGGTACCTCCATAACTAGGTGAAACTGGTCATGCTTGTATATGGCTATAGATTATGCTAATTAAACATAAGCTGTTCAAAACAATAAAACAAATACTGGGAAAAACAGTTGGCTGCATACGGGGAAATCCTAATAAGGAAAGAATGTCCATACTGAAAGGACGGGAATCCGTACCTCAAGTCCAGTGAGTGAACGGAAGAAAGACTCCTACTTCTGGATCACTAACGCTACATGAATACAAACGTGTATAAGTATCGAAACACTGATTACGTACTGGGTTTTATGTCTCATCTTAGCTTAATTTGTATGTTTTAGATCATGGTTTACTGTTTAAAGCCCTATCTGTGTTTACCTTGTACTCTGATTAATCTGATAAAGTATTACTGGTAATTCATGTATTATTATACTTACTATGTAATAATAAGTAACTTTCCAAAAATAGCAGGTTTCAAAAAATAGAAAGTTTCCAAAAATAGAAAGTTTCCAAAAATAGAAAGTTTCCAAAAATAGAAAGTTACCAAAAATAGAAAGTTTCCAAAAATAGAAAGTTTCCTCAAATAGAAAGTTTCCAAAAATAGAATTTACTGCTTAAAATAGATCAGTTTCTAAAAATAGAAAGTTTCCAAAAATAGATCAGCTGCCTTAATTAAATAAGTTTCCATATATAGAAGGTTTCCATGATTAGATTAGTTGCCTTATTTAATTAAGTTTCTATAAATAGAAGTTTCCATAATTAGAATTAAGCTGGTTGCATAAGCTAAAATATAAGTCTAAGTGTTTATAAGCTTATTTCTTAAGTCATATGATATAGTGTATAGTTTAATTATTATTTCATGCATTTTAATTAAACTATAGGTTAAGCATTTTAATTAAAGTATAACATGTTTTAATTAAAATGGAATAAATTACTTAGGTTAAAATGTATATTAATATGTATTAATAATATAACCTAAGTCATGTCTAAATTAATTAATTATAAGCATGTTTTAAATAATTAATTAATTATAACTTATAACATAAAAATACTTAGGTTAAATTAATATCATGCTAAATTAATAATTAAAAATAACCTAAGTCATGGTTTAATTAATATCTCATGTTATTAATTAATTTATATCCTAAGTTTATAATTCATAATATTAACATGTAGCATAAATCATGATTTAACCAACGAACCATGAATCGGGCATGAACTCGACACCGTACCCCGAGCCAACTCGGGGTACTTGTGTCCCCTTGCTGCCGTGGGTCCCACATGCACCAACCAAGACCAAAATGGTCTTGGTGGTGGCGGCTAAAAGCAAACCGAACCCCCCTCGGGTTGGTTATACTAGGCGGCCAAAAACAAACACCCTCATATAACAACCTTTGATTTTAATTAACCCCAAAACATGTTAGATCTATGTTTAATTATCATGTTTTAATAAGAATAACAATAACATGTTCATGAAAATAATCAAAGATTTAAAAAGAATTAAAAAGAAAGGTTTAGAATGATATACCAATACGTAGCTTGGAAGAGGATGAACAAACACGGTTTATAGCAATGGTTTTCAAGATCAAAATCAACCAATCAACCACCTATGGTGGTCATAGGGTGGCGGCACAAAGAGGACAAAAAGGGAGGAGAGAAAACCTTTTTAGGTTAAATGTTTATTTTGTTTGAAATGTAAATGAAATGAAAAGTTACCATAACCCCCCCTTTTCTTGTAAAAGTCCATGGGCTTAGCCCACCTTGTTATGTGTGCCGTGGGTATGGGGCCCCACATGGGGTACCCGTACCTTTTCTCGTGACCCGATGTTTCGTGTTCGTTCGTGGTTAAACGTGTTCGTGTTTAAAGTGTTTCTGTTTATTTTATCATGTAGTTTATCGTATTATTTACACTCGTAATTAAGTACTTACGTAATTATTTTAGTTCGTGTTTTAAAATGGTGATCATGATTTAATTATGTTCACGTGAAATATCTATTAACTGTTTATCATGAGTTTGTACGTAATCGATACTTATCATGTCATACACGTATGCACTTGCTTGATTATTAGCACATGAATGTGATCAATACTAAATAGGGTAAGTTTTAATCTAGGACGTACTATCTTAAGGGAACTATTCATGGTAAAAGCATGCGGGTTTTACAGGGATACACCAACTACATCTGCAAGTCTCTCAGCGTCCAAACTATGAGTGTCAACGCTTAATTTACTATTGTCAGCGCTTGACTTTGTGAACTGCTCCATCATTTCAACAAAAGTCAAATTTGTAGGGGTAACCAATGAAACATCAAAACATGGTTGTCTCTTCAAATCTGTAAGAGCCTAAGCTATACCCAAAGAATCACCAAAAGAAGTGCCTTCTTGGGAGCCTTTGTCACTCATATAGACCTGTTCATACTCCCCTTTGGAAGAATCCTCCTCCCTACGCCTAGTGTTAGATCCTTACAAAATAACTATCCTCTCCCTCAATTGCTTGAGTTCAAGGCCTTATGTGTTGACAATCTGTACAAGGTCTGCATTTTGCTTTTGCAAGCGAATGCAGACCGCCGTCAATTCCAAAATTGTGTAAGGTTCCAATCTACCCTCCTCTAGAATTGGAATTTGACCTCCCAAAGTAGATTCATGGGGCATGAATGGGGTCTTAATGATGTTAGGACTGTCTTAGCCTTCATCTAAGCTAGAACTAATAGCCCTAGACCCACCATGTCACCAACTACACTTGTGGTGGTGGTTCTATCTGCTACATGGCTAGGACCACTAGAGGAGAACACTCTAGTAGTCCTTTGGCATTTTATCAACCTATACTATGGTGGTGTAGAAGTTGGAGTGGATTGAGAGTCTGGTTGAAGGTTAAGGGGTGTTTGGGTTTGTGGTAAAAGGGTGTCAGCATTTGGATTTGGAGTGTTAACGCCAACATTTGAAGTGTCAGCATTGAATTATTCTAGGTCAACTTCCATGTGCTGGGTTGATGGTGGTTGTTCAGGCAATGGGTCTGGTTGTGGTTGAGGGTGTGGGTTTGCTGCTTCAATAACAGCAAGCATGGCTTGGGTGAGGGGTAGGTCTCTATAACGTCCAGAGTTCATCTTCCTAAAAATTGCTTTCTTTTGAACAGGTATCGTATAAAAATCATTGTGATCCCTATTGCAGTATTCTTGTAAATCAAACACCATTTTGTAAAAACCTTGGTTAAGTAAGAGTCATCTTGTTACCCTTGTTATGACACATGCTATCAAAAATCATTTTCTAAAAGTTATACTTTTGCCCAGTTGCAATACACACAATGGCACTCCCAATAGATCGGTTGATTTCATTGTGTGAAGTGCATTTGGGACTCAAACATTAAAGAATGACATGTATTAAGTACTTCCAAGCCGGGGGAAATTCTTGTTTTGAATATTTGTTTAAATGGCCTTGTTCAGGCAAAGGATATCCCAAAGCATGGAGTCCTTGTTCTAGCTCTGCAACGGGTAGGGTGGTTAGACCATCTGCATCATTAAGATGCAAAACTTGGCGAACCAAAGCTTCAGTAACCACCCATGGAACCCCATGGAAAATAGCATTCAATGTAGTCACTTCATTAACTATTGAGGAACGAACAGTGTTCCAAAACTATTTAATGTGTGTGACAGGGATAAGAGGAGCATAAGAAAGTGCATACCTTAATGGGGATGCATTCAAATACTCAACCATCTGAGCATATTGGGAAAACAGAGTATTATCAGCTTGTAAATAAGCTACCATGTTGTGTTGACTCCTGAACCCCAAATCTAAATCTGTAGCTTTAAACTTAGGCGCCATTGATGAAAGAAAACTGTGATAAAAGTTATGACAGATGAACGTTTGAGAAAGTTTAGTTAGACAAGAATAAGCAGTTACCCTGAGTAAAAGAAATGAGCCAAATATATAGGATAGGTAAAAATATGTGATTGGTCAAGATGTGAGGTAGTTATATTCAAAAATTAATTATGAAAATCTTGAAAATATATAACTATCGCAAACATTAATAAAAAGTTACCAACTCCTAAAATGACGGCCCATATTTTCGTCAAAAATAACAACTGGGTAGGACCCAATGTTTATCAACGGTCAAAAATAACTTATCATCGCCCAACGGCTATATTCTTGTCAACGTTGGAAATTGCCATGTCAACGTTAAAATTGGTCTTAACAACGTTTGGAAAGAAAAATGCCAGCGTCCAAAAATAAAAATAATTAAAAAGAAAAAGGACCTTAACAAAATGATTTATCCTAGTGAAGATAACTTATAAACTGAAAATCACTATAGGGCGATGATAGTTGAGTTTTACAACCTTGTTTAGGAAAACAAAGTGTAATTAGGATAAGTATGACGGTTTAGGAAAACCAAGCACTATTGACCCAATGTAGATTAATCTTTGAGATTATGATTATCAAGGAAGAAAAGAGAAAAGAAAGTAGAAAAGGATGACGGTTACGATTATGGACCAATCTTGTAATTAACCTAAAAATCCCTAGAAAATCGCAATAAATCCTAAAAAATGTAATTAGAGTTTACAAAAAATCAAAATTCTTCCAAACCTTTTATTTAATTAAATAATAATTTTTTAAGGCTATATAAAGCCCAAAAAATCAATTTAATTAACAAAAAGCCCAAAATGAGATTTTTCACTTTGTAAACCTCTAAAATAACTTAAATAAATTAAAAACCCTTTTTGAAAAATTTAAAATTAATTAAAACTATTTAAAAATGATTGAAAACTATAAAATCTTAAAATAATTCTAAAACTTATTTAAATGACAACAAAAATAATCTAAAAGTTTTATTATTCCTAACTTAAGGTATTTAAACTAGGAAAAATGAAAGAGTTGCAAAAATCTTAAATTTAATTTTTAATAATAAAATAATAATAAAATAATATTAAAAATCCAAAATTTATAAAAAATTATAAAAAGTTGCAAACTAGTTTATTTAAATCTAATTAATACATAAATGAACTTGAAATTACAAAATACCCCTATTGGGCCTCCAAATGGGCTGAAATGAAAAATAGTCCACCTAATTGGGCTTTTTGGCCCAATAAGCAAAAAGTTGTCCAAATAAGCCCAAAATCACCTATGTGACTCAAAGTTTGATTTTAAGAACAAAAGTCTAAAGGCTCAAAAGTTGAAAGTAAGCTTATCACAACTTAAGAGACAACAACTTATTCTTAATGGGCTTTTTGGCCCATTAAGCCATAAGCTAATGCCATAAGCTCTAATTTTACACACAAGCTTCTTTTGGGATACTTAAGAGATCTGTGAAAAGAAATTTTGAAAAAGCCCAAGAAATAAGCCTGAAATAAGCAAAAGCTCTTACAGAAAACGACAAATAGTCGTTTTTGAAGTCTAGGGCACCTCAAGTGCTGATTCAACTTGCAAAAGGTTTTAAATGACTTAATTAAGCAAAATCAACAAAAAGTTTTCAAATAAGCAAAAAGAATAAGCTGTAATAAGCAAATAAGCACTTATGAAAAAAAGTCAGTTGGTTTTCTAGTCAAACCTAAAAGTCAAACACTAAAAAGCTTTAGATTAGTTCAATGGGTCAAATAAGAAAGATTGATTACAAAATCAAAGTTGTTGCAAGTCTGAATAAGCTAAAATAGTTTATGAATAAGTTGTTTGAAAATTAACACTAAAAGGGGCTAGTTTTTTGTGTCCAGAAGTGGGAAAAGTTGCCACTGCTTGACTTCTTTGACTTTTTGTCTTATGTGAATTTTTGTTGCATTCAAGGTAAAAAAAGGCACCCTTATAACCAGTGGCTTATAAGGAGTCAATATCAATCACAAAATCACAAAAATAACAGGCCAAATGATACAGTTAATTCAATCTTTGCCCAGATATCACACAGACATGAACATAAGCAGTTTTCGAACAAATAAGCAGTTTTAGAAAGAATAAGCCAACCAAATTGAACCAAATACACACAACAGCTTAAATTAATTCAAATGAACATAAATCCACTGGTTTCATACACTGGATTAAGATTAGAACAAGATTCAAGCTAATTCAAGTTACTGATGAACAAAATGAAGAACACAAATGAGGTTGCTGATATACTTGACCACAGATCCAATTTCAAACACTCAAATCTCTTAAACAGGTTATATAAAGTTTGTTTAATCACTTTTTATCCCTAAACATGCATACACTCTATGTGTTTCAAAATTTTTAGGTCAAAACAGTTAAAATCAAACAAGTTATAGCACAATCTTAGATTTGATGTTTTAAAGAGCAAACTTGGAAAATATCATAACATAAGCACTTGTATAGAAGATGTAAATACAAATTAACACTTAGCACTTACTCAAAATCAAACAAGCACCTTAAATCCGTAAACCCAAACACCCCTTTCACTTTTTATATTCCAAGATTTAAAGAAGTAAATGTGTGCTTCAGTTTTACCCAAGCCTAATCTAACATAATAACAACAATATCATGCAGTATCAAGTAAATTCAAGCCACAAGAACACTTCTTATAACAGCAGAACACCAAATCACAAAATATCACTTTTTCAACTGATTTTTGGGAAAAAATACTCAAACCTCATGAATGTACATCCACACTCACGAATATTTGAGCTGATGTGTCTAGCTAAACAAGACACAAGCTTCCAATAACACCTTCTAAGATTCAACAAGGTTAAAGGTACAATTCATATAAAACATAAATATGAAAAACAAAGAAAAGCTTGATTAATGCAACCTTGTTCCCACTCCTTGATTATTCCTAAACCACAATTTCACTACACCTTGATAATCTTCTTATCAGGGTGTTATGAACACTTGTAATCCAAAAATTCCAAGGGCTTGAACCAAGAACTTAGTAAAATATCAAGTTTTAGGAAAATTGGCAATTTCTTGCACAATCTTTAAAATCAGGTTTTGAGATTCAACAAACATAAACATGTACCAATAATAAGCAAAGAATAAAGTTGGCACTTGGATTTCTTCAAATATTCAAACAGTTTTTCATAAAACTGAAAGAAGGATTTACAGAATATTGAACAAGGAAAAACCAATAGCAAACTACAATGTAATGAGCTATACCCTTTATATAGAGGGTGTACAATGACCTAATAAGCTAAAAATGTGAAAACCCTAGTGCTTGATCTTCCAAATATGCCCTTGCGGAATTTGAAAACCTTGGACTCATGTGATGTTATCTTGGACGTTTGTGGAGGTATTAGCTGTTGGAATTTGATCTAAGGGCTCCAAGGAATGCTTAGGAACAAAGCAGAATGTAGGGCATTGGATTCACTGGCTATTTTGGCTTCTTCCCAAAAGTATGTGTAGGGCATGTCCCATGTGAACTTGTGAGTGAGGTGGCAAAGTGTTTAAGGTGTGGGTTATGATTAAGACATCCTTAATCATCATTCTGGAAGGATTTAAGGTTTAATTGTAAGTAATGAAGAAATACCCAAATTGATTAAGAACATGAAGAACAGGTTTTTGATCTGTTTTGGATTTTAAATGATGTGTTAGGCGCGTTTTATTTAACTAATCAATATTAGTTAATATAGTTGTGACTGGGATTGTGACATGGCATAAGGGAGTGTTTTGATTGCTTGAGAGGTGTTAGTGGGGCACGTGGCATGCCACCACTAGTTAAGGTAAGTTATATGTCTTGGCAGTTTTAATCCCCCATCTTCCATTCTCCTTTTACTTGTGGTTAAAACATGGTAAATTCAGAATCCCTTTGTTAAGTAAGTTTCAAAGTTTTGATTTTAGCCACAAAACTTTTGCAAAGTATTTCAAGGACTTGGTTTGCCAATTCATGATATTTGAAGGATTGATTTTGGCATTTTCTTCATTCTTCAAGGTCTTGACTTGTTTGTTGACTTCTTAGAGGACTAAAACTGACAAGTCTTCTTTTGTTGAGGGACCTTTCTTGCCAATTCTTCAAAGTGGAGGGTCCTTTTTGTAAATTTGACAAACTTTAGGGACCAATCTTGTAATTATGAATAAACAAGGGCTTAAAGTGTCAATTCTTCAATATTGGAGGACCCTTCTTGTACAATCTTCAATTCTTCAAGGGTTATTCTTGGAAAATCAACTCAAGGGCCCGATTCATTGTGCGTCTTCGTTTCCCGTGTTCATTTTTGCTTGTTTCTTGTGATCTTTTGTCATTTTCTCAATATCCGTACCTAAAATACACATGTAACAAACACAAGCATATATTTGGCATATTTCATGATATTTTATGCATTTTAAGCCCATTTTGGACGATGAGACTATGTATAAAAGCAGTCTCATCACTCCCTCATACGAAACCATCTTCGTAATCTCACGCAATGCTAGAATAAAGTATCGTAGCACCTCCAAAATTCATTTTTATGCACTTTTATTTTATGATAAACTTGCTACACTAATACTATTACTACTACTTGCGTTTTAGACATAATGTATGATTTTCATCGCAAAATGGGACGTTTAGGTTCATACAATAAGAACACATGAATGCTTCGTTAGAAATAATTTCGCCGTCCTCGATTTTCACCTAATTCCATGCCAAGCTTGCAACGAGATCATTGTCATTAGAAGTTAGTAATGCTAACATTACTCATATGCCCTAATCATGTACTTAGACTCCCATTTCCCTAAGTGGTATCTCTTATATTTTATTTTTGTCTTGAATGTTCACGAGGATACATTTTTTACTTATGCGATGATAGAGATTTAGGTCTAAAAATAGAGTCGTAACGGTGTAACCAAGACCATCGAATTAATAACCCCCCTAATAGACAATGATTTTAAAAAATTAAGTCAACAAGAAGGATCGATAGACGCGGTTTTAATGGTTTTGAACATGAGACTTATTACCAAGACTTTTATACACCCCCTAACGGATGGGCCTTATTATCATAGGTTTACCTCCATCTTTTATTCAAGTTGGCCATGAAGCTTTTATTATGACTTCCGTCTTGCCTTCCCTTTTATTTAACCTAGCCATGAGGTGTTTATTATGCCCAAAGACGTATATCCTCATGCTAAAAGTGAATTTTGGATCTTTAAAGCTTCAAAGATTAAGGCATAATTCACTTTCAATTTCGCATAGATTTTTCGGCTTTGTGAGCTTCAAATTTTTTGCTTGATTTAGGTGAGCACTTGAAATCTTATTATTAGGTGAAGCTTTTGATTATTCGGGTTGCCAATACTTCAAAAACGTGACGCTGGCGATACCTTAATGTCTTCCCAGTTTAATTACATGGAAGCTACTAGAAAAGACTAGAAACCAACAATCAAGACTAAACCGCTAAGCCAATACTTATTAAGAAAAAAATATTTACAAGTGAAGGGAGAATAAGCAAACAACGAGAACACATGAGTTTTTGAAAGAATACGAGTACTCTACCTTTAGCATAGTAACTTATAATTAACTCTATCATTTCTCGTCCTCATTTAAGAGACTTAGCCTAATGTAAAGTTAAGGAATCGAAGTTAAGTGCTCAACGCGCACGGTCGAGTCAAATATTACTCTTATTCTCGCCATCGGAAAATCTACATTCGTGTCACTAAACACTTATGAAAACATGAGAAAATTTTTAAAATTTTTTTAGCCTTATTTTGCAACAAAAAGATAAACTTTGGAAAGCGTGAAGGTTTGACAAGGCAAGTATCTATTCACCCCCCATACTAAAGTTAAACACTGTCCTCAATGTTTCGAGTCTAAGGGTAGCATACCCCCATACTAGAGACGTAGTCGAATGTATAATCTAGCATGGAAAAGGTGGAACCGTTAAATTTAAATCCGTTTATGAAGTATGCTAAAAACCTAAGGTTAGAAAAAATAAGGATATATCATGGATACTGAGAAACCCTTCAAAGCAAACGACCGAGTGCTCCCATAAAACGAACACGAGAGGCTCCAATCGTGAAGATCATGATCATCTAAAAAGCACATATCACAAACAACCTCGAAACAAAGGTTGGAAGCGCACAAATCCCCTCACGTTACTACCTTAGAAAGCAATAATATGTACATGGATAAGCATGGGACTCCCCCACGAGGCACCTCGTTTTTGATTATCGAGTCATGAGCTCGACTTGATCCCCTCAATACTAATTATCATTGGGGAAGGTGACTTGGTCGAGGTAGTTCAAATAGGGAACTTCCCCACCAGATTAATGCTTCAACCTATGTCCATTTACTTTGAAATTAGGGCCATCATTTTGAGCTAGCTCGATGGTCCCATAAGGAAAAACTTGGGTAACGGTGAATGGACCCGACCAACGGGATTTCAACTTACCGAAATAGATTTTCAAACGTGAGTTAAAAAGCAACACTTGATCTCCAATGTTAAAAACCTAGTTTTTAATTTTAGAATCATGAAATTTTTTTGTTTTCTCTTTGTAAATCAATGAATTTTCATAAGCAATATCCCTCAGTTCATCTAATTCATTCAATTGCATTTTCTGGTGTTTTCTCGCGGTCTCAATATCATCATTACAATTCTTTAGGGCCCAATAAACTTTATGTTCGAGTTCAATTGGAAAGTGGCAATTCTTCCCATACACGAGCTTATAAGGAGTGCACCCGATGGGCGTCTTATGAGCGGTACGAAAGGCCCATAAAGCATCGTCTAACTTATCCGACCATGATTGTCGGTTTTCTCCAATCGATCTCTCCAAGATCCTCTCCAACGCTCGGTTTGAAACCTCGAGTTGCCCACTCGTTTGTGGGCCGTAGAAAGCCGATGTGTAACCCATACACCATTATGTTATCCGAAGAATGATCTTTGCCCATAAAGACCTTTTGTGTCGTGAGATTAGCACCATGGTGACCACCCGTGGGTCCCTCGTGACAAGCTCTAAGGTATTAGAAGCTTCGGTTCCAAATACATAATGTCGAATAATTGATCCGCACAAGTCCGAAATAGGTAAGGGTCGTTCCAAAAGTAGAAATTGACGTCACGAATGAATTTTCGTTTTTGTTGAGTCGTCATACCCTTAATGATGAAATTACCCGCATGGTAATTTGTGATGTCCGCAAACCATGGGGTACATGAGTCAAGCTTAGAATTCACTACACCAAGTGTCTCGAGAGGAATTGTTTCGGTGATTTCCTTTGGCTCGTAAACACTTTGGTGAGGATCTTCCAAACGAGAAAGATAATCGGCCGCTAGATTCTCGGCTCCTTTTTTGTCAAGGATTTCGATATCAAATTATTGTAGGAGGAGAATCCAACGAAGTAATCTCGGCTTTGCATCTTGCTTAGCCATGAGATATTTGATTATCGAGTGATCCGTATACACTATGCATTGGGTCAAGACGAGGTAATGTCGGAATTTCTCAAATGCATACACCACGGAAAGGAATTCCTTTTCCGTTGTAGTGTATTTAAGTTGAGCTTCGGTCATCGTCTTGCTAGCATAATGAATAGGCAAGAAATGCTTATCATGACGTTGCCCCAAAACGGCCCCTATGGCGTAATCACTTGCGTCACACATGAGCTCAAAGGGAGGTTCCAATTGGGAGCAACAAGAATGGGAGCTGCGGTAAGTTTCCTCTTAAGGATTTCAAAGGTTCGTACACAATCTTCCTTAAATACAAAAGGAGCATCTTTTTCGAGGAGATGTGTAATAGGTCGAGAAATCTTTGAAAAATCCTTAATGAATCGACGATTAAAGCCCGCGTGGCCTAGGAAACTCCTAACTCCCTTAACGGTTTTGGGATGAGGTAATTTGGTGATGACGTCTACCTTAGCTTTATCTACCTCAATCCCCGCTTTAAAAACCTTGTGCCCTAAGATGATTCCTTCCTTAACCATGAAATGACAATTTTCCCAACTGAGCACAAGGTTGGTTTCCTCACAACATTTCTACATTTTCTCAAGATTCGACAAACACGAAGTGAACGAACAACCAAACACAGAAAAATCATCCATAAAGACTTCCATCATCTTCTCGATCATGTCATTAAAAATAGCCATCATGCACCGTTGAAAAGTTCACGGTGCATTGCAAAGTCCGAATGGCATACTACGATAGGCAAACGTTCCATATGGACATGTAAACGTAGTTTTTTCTAGATCACGAGGATCGATGGTGATTTGGAAGTAACCCGAAAAACCATCTAAAAAGCAATAGAAATCATTTCTCGCAAGACGCTCCAACATTTGGTCCATGAAGGGCAAGGGAAAATGCTCTTTACGAGTGTCATCATTCAACTTACGATAGTCGATACACACCCTCCAACCGGTTACGAGTCGAGTTGGAATTAACTCGTTGGCATCGTTTGGCACAACGGTCATTCATCCCTTCTTATGGACACAATGAATAGGACTCACCCAAGGGCTATCAGAAATAGGTAAATCATTCCCACGTCAAGGAGTTTAAGGACCTCCTTTTTGATGACGTCGTGAATTTTAGGGTTCGCCCTCCTTTGAAATTGGATTGCGGGTTTGTAGTCCTCCTCCATTAAGATTTTGTGGGTACAAAATTTGGGATTGATTCCCTTAATGTCGGATTATTTCCACGTAATTTCCCCTTTGTGATACTTTAGAACATCGATAAGTGCGGTTTTTTCGTCATTCGAAAGATCTTTCGCAATAATAACCGGCAACTTATCGTCTCCTTCCAAGAATGCGTATTCAAGATGAGGAGGTAAATCTTTCAACTCGAGGATTGGAGGTTCCTCAGTTGAAGATTTGGCATTGATACTCATAACCTCCTTGGGTGGAGGAAATGGGAAATCGTTAAGAAAATCCTTGATAATCGAGAAGTCCTCATCGTTGTCGAGGTCTTCGTTACAAGTACGTGGAACATCAAATTCTTCCAACATAAAACCATCACCTTCAAATGGAGAGAAGGATGGTGTCGAATTTTTCAAGAATTGGATCCAGCATAGTGGGATTGCCACTATTTTCATCGTCACCAAAACCTAAAACTTCTTGTGAAAATTCCTCGCAAAAGACATCGATCATATCAGTGAGGTTTATGGTCGCGATGGAATAATCATGAGAACTTGGAGAGTTTTGTGTTGCGTTTATAACAAGTTCCTCGTCATTGAAACGTAAGGTGATTTTTCTAGCATGCACATCAATCAACGCCATTGACGTATTCAAAAACTAACGACCAAAAATAAGAGGAACTTGAGGATCCGTGGGAATATCGACAACGATAAATTCTACCAGATAATAGAACTTTCCAATTTCACAAAAACGTCTTCGGCCAATCCACATGCGGGAATAGTGGAATGATCGGCCAATTCGATAGACATTAGTGACGGAGTATGATTAGGAAGATTGAGCGACTTGAAGATTGCAAGAGGCATCAAGTTAATACTAGCACCAAGATCGGCCAAGGCATAGCATTCTTTCATATCTTGAATTGCACATGGAATCAAGAATTTACCGGGATCACCGACTTTTTGAGGTATGCGATTAAGATAAACCGATGAACAACTATACAATTGTTGCAATTTATCCTTGTTGTTCAACATACTCTTAAAGTTAGCGGCAAATCGAGGCATCATGACCAAAGCGTTGGCAAAACTTACATTGAAATGCACATCACGAAACATCTTCACAAAAAGCTCAAATTGGTATTTGTCGCGCTCTTGACGTTTCTCCTTATGAAGTCTCGATGGGTAGGGCAAAGGTGGTGTGGGTTGAGGCATAAGCATAGCCTTTGAAAGCTCGGGTGCCAATGATGGTAATGGGTCAACCGTAGGTGTGGCATGAGCGGTACTTCGTGGGATTGGAAATTGCTCCTTTTCGACCACCACCTCGCGTTCGTCCTCAATTTCCTCCACCGTTGGAGTAATAGGTTGAGGAGTCGGTTCCTTAAGTGTCTTACCACTTCTTGTGGTAATCACTTTCATCTCTCCCTTAGGGTTCGATATGGTGTTGCTAGGAAGACTACTCGAAAACGGTTTACACATTATATCCTCAAACATGGATGAAATTTTATCCTCAAACATAGATTGCCTCTTATCGGCCTTAAGCATCTCTTGTTTTATTTCATGTTGCCCTTGTTCCATCTTTTGTTGGTTTTGTTGTAACCTATTCACATTACCATCCATTTTGTTGGTATGGATCTTAAGCTCATTTGCTAACTCATTTTTCAACTCCTTTTCTAAGTCATTCTTAAACTTTGATCTTAGGCTAATGATATCTCTTTGAATATTATCAAACCTAGCATCATTCCCATTAGCGTATTCAACAAATTCATTTGGAAGATCTTTCAAGTTTGGAAAACTTTTGTTGTTTTTTTGAAAATCATTGTTTTGATTTTTGTTTGAAACTTGATTGTTATTAGCCCCTTGATTCCCATAGTTGTTACCCTTGTAATTGTTTTTGTAACCAACTTGATTGTTTCGATAGTTGTTAGCATTTTGATTCGGAGCAAAACCCGGTGGAGTCATTTGATTAGAGCGCGTAACTTGACCTTTTGGTTGTAAGTTCTCGTGGCCGCGTAGGCACTCGAAGTGTTACCACCGTTGGTAATTGATACAAGGCTTTTGTGTGGGTTCAATATTTTAGTTCTCGGTATCCTCTCGAATTGATCATGGCTCTAAGTGGAATGATTTGTTCTTGGTTAATAAAAAGGTGTTGGTTTGTTTATCTATTTTGAACTAATAGTAAATAAATGTAAGTGACGTGAATAGATTATAAGCTTTGAAAGATTAAGCTAAATTGACGAGTTAAAAATAAAATCTTGAAAACGTAAAGAGGAGATTAGAAAAATACTTTGAAAACTTAACTAATTTAAAACTTAAAACTTTACAAAACTTTAAAACTTAGTGCATCGGAATATAAGAAATGCAAAGCTGTCGGAATGTCACAATCATCACCATCGGAATACAATTAAAATGATCCATCGGAATGTTTCAAGTGAAGGTCCATCGGAATCTCAAGGTAAACTTCTATTGGAATATGGTCTATCGTAAAGTGCAGCTATCGGAATGAGCCAGATCGGAAAGTCAGATCGGAATGATGTAAACTAAAAATGGGCAGAGTTTCGATTCAACAAGGACCTTAAATCCCGTCGGAATATGCGATCGCAATATGCGATCGCAATCCCAGATCGGAATAAGAGGTAAGATACAACCTATCGCAAAGTAAAACCCTTAAGGGTTATTGCGATACTAAGCAAGAAACCGTCGGAATGTGATAAAACCCTTATATTGCGATGGAAACAAATTCAATCCGAGAATGGTAATAAGCTGAAACTTCAATAAGCACTTACAATAAGCTATTTTAACCGGGACTTAAACACTTCAAAAAGATTAAATTGAACCACTTTTAAGACGAGAAATCATAAACTTTATAAACAAAACTTTTGAATGACTAAACCTTGATGAAATCCGAAAACCAATAAGCTAAAACATGAAGTAAGCTAATAAGCAATAAGAACTTATAGCCTAAGTCAAATAAAAGCTTAAAAAGTAGTAAAAAGGTTAATCTTTTAACTACTTAAACATGAAACGAAATCAAACCGTATGATTGTAAATTTCGGATCAAAGGCAAAATGAAACCAAGAAATGTAGGAAGAGATTAAAGAACACAAACTTAAACTTAAACTTTTAATTAAAAGAACTCAAAGTACAAAGATTAATGAAAAGCTTAAAATTTGAAAAATGAAATAAAGAAAAATTCTAGTGAGAGAAAGTTTGGAACTTTCTCTCTCTAAAACTAGAGAGAAAATGAAAACTAAAAACTAAAACTAACTAACTCCTCTCAAATTGTGAAGTGGGATCTTTATATAGGCGTGTGATATGGGCTTGTGTATGGGCTTTGGTATCGGGCTTCTTTTCTTGTTTCTTCTTTAGTCTTTACGTTTCTTTAAATAAACGTTTCCGACTTTGGATTTTGAGAAGTGTCGGTGAATAATTCCAACTCGTCTTATAATCTTTTGTTTATTAGACTCGAGTTCTTCGACATATATGAATCTTCCATCTTTGGCTCTATTCTTCGATAAATCTTTAAATAGGCACAATGACTTCATGTCTTTTGCATCTCTTGGACAATAGACTTCGTCTTGAGTCTTTTTCCTCGATAAAACCCGTGTAATCCCATGTTTTCTTCAATATTCTCCCGGTTGACTCTGAAAACACAATAAACACAAAAACCACGCATAATTCCAAAAAAATGATATTAAATACGTGTTTTGGTCTAGTTTTAGCCAGAAATAAGTGGTAAAAGGATGGGTGTTTTCACACCTATCAAATCCCCTACACTTAACCATTGCCATGCCCTCATGCAATGCTTAGCGATAAAGCAAGTTTACACTTCTCTCATAATCAATCAACCTTGGCCTTATTAAAATACTACTAAACAAAAATTAAAGTACTAAGAGAAATTAAAACTCAAAAGTAAACAAAAGGATAGAAAATAGTTATGTGGAAATAACTTGCAAAGGGATCTAAGACTTACATTAGGGCTTCGGTGCTGCGACGATTCATCACCCTCAAGTTTCATGTTCCCTACACTAAGCTTAAAAACGAGATCATTGTTATTATAAGTTAGCAAATCAAACACTTACCCACATGGCGTAATTATATGCTTAAACTCCCTTATTCCTAGGTGTATCTCTTATATTATATTTTTGTCTTAGAATGATCACGAAGATGCATTTTTGGACTTATTTCGATAGTTATTTAGGCTGAAAGCAAAGTAGGACGATTTGGTCAATAGTTAGCTAAAGGACAAAATCTCTTAAAACTGCTTCTTGGGATATCAAAAAGTTCATATCTTGGCATAACTCGGTTCACGATTTGAGACCTTTCTCGGGCCGATATTTGGCATGTACTTCATACTTCATATCTTGAGAGACGTTCTTGAGATAATGGTCTTCTCATCGTTAATAGAGTTTCTTCACTTGGAGACTTTTGAGGGGTACTCCAACTTTGTTGACCACGACTTCATGATTATTCTTCAATCTCTAATTAGGATTTTGAGATACAACGATCCGCCTCCTTTTCGGACTTGGATCTATTTATCCTTATACCTTGTTAGGGTCTTTTCGGATAGACTTCTCCATGATCTTTATGGGAGTTGATTGCTTTTCGTCGTGAGTCTTGATCCTTCATATTGATTTTGGGAATAATGCTTTTCACATCACTTTGGATCTTCAGCAATAAAATTGAATCCTCATGCCTTTTCGGACTCGCCAATCTTCGCGCCCCGCTTCATAAGTTATGCCTTGGCTATGAACTCTTATCATTACCGAGCAACTTTTAAACGATCTTGGGCTAGAAGCTAAGTAACTTTTCAAATCGTACGACCTTACTTATTGCAGATAAATTATTAGCAAGTGATGGGAGAATAGGCAGATAATTACACCAAGTGAGCTTGCGCAAGAATACCGACTTATAATTGACTCTATCATTTCTTGTTCTCCACGATTTAAAATCTCAAGTAATGAGATTCGTGGATGCTTAGCCTAATAAACCAATTAAGGTCTACATGGTTAAGGATACTAGCTAGAATAAACTTAAATAAGTCTATTCGGGTTGAGTCAAAATAATCGCAACGGGCCTAATATGTCAAAGACTTCTAAACTAGCTACACCACTTTATTAATATTTTTTTGACTTTTTTGTGGGATATATACAAATGCAAGCAACGATAAAAAATTTAAAAATTACGACTAAATGGCCAAAGTTAATAAAAAATTTGAAAAATGTTAAAAAATATGATTTTCTTGGTTAAATGAAGGCAATTTCATGGAAAAGTCCACTTAAAACTTCGATAGAAGTCCCCCATACACTTAAGATAAATATTGTCCTCAATGTTTAAGCATGTGGGAAAAGTTTCCCCTACACTTATGACATTGTGCACGTTGGTTAACTCAAGTTAAGGAACAGACGACTAAAGTGATCAATTTCAAATGTGAGTATGAAGAAAATTGAATCACGATAGTTGAGAGATAGAACCGGATTTCGGATAACACGGGAGCACGGTTCTTCAGAGATTCCAAGAGTGCACTTATCCCTGTAATCACATCACCACACAAATACAAACACCTATATAGGTCCCCCTACACTTAGGAGGTTAAAACATAAAAGGATAGATACTCGGGTCGCCTCCCGAGGAGCGCTTGTTTTTGATAACCGAGTCACGAGCCTGACTCGACCCAAAATTAGTTCATGGGGAACGTGGTGAGGGATGAAATCATCTCCTGAGAGATGTCCTCACCAAAGTACAACTTCACTCGTTGGCCATTCACCTTAAAATTAGGTCCATTAGGTTGAGCGAGCTCGAGAGTACCATATGGAAAAATTTGGGCAATGGTGAATGGGTCGGACCAACGAGATTTCAGCTTGCCCGAAAAGATTTTCAACCGAGAGTTAAAGAGTAAAACTTCGTCTCCAACTTGGAACTCTCGGTTCTTAATCTTAGAGTCGTGAATGAGCTTAGTCTTCTCCTTATAGATCAAAGAATTTTCATAAGCCTCATTACGGAGTTCATTCAGCTCATTGAGTTGGATCTTGCGTAGGTCACCGGCTTTATTAATATCAAAATTAGCCCACTTCAAGGCCCAGTAAGCCTTGTGCTCCAACTCAATGGGGAGGTGGCATGCTTTCCCGTACACGAGACGATATGGTGTACAACCAATCGGAGTCTTGTATGCAGTACGAAAAGCCCACAAAGCATCATCAAGTTTATCAGCCCATGAGGCACGATGCTCTCCCACGGTTCTTTCGAGAATTCGCTTTAATCCTCGGTTGGATATTTCAGCCTGGCCATTAGTTTGTGGGTGGTAAGCGGTGGAAAGACGATGATTTACACCATACTTAGCCATGACTCTAGCAAATTGGTCGTTGCAAAAATGAGTCCTGCGATCACTAATAATGGCACGAGGCACACCGAATCTAGCGAATAGCGATTTCAAAAAGTTACAAACCACCCTTGCGTCATTAGTGGGTAAAGCTTTGGCTTCAACCCATCTGGAGACGTAGTCAACGGCTACAAGGATGTATTTGTTTCCTTTAGATGAAGGGAATGGCCCCATAAAGTCGCTACCCCAAACATCAAAGATTTCACATTCTTGTATGAAATTCTGAGGCATCTCGTCTTTATGTGTGATCTTGCCTTGTTTTTGGCAAGCATCACAATATTTAACCATCTCGTGAGCATCACGGTAAATGGTGGGCCAATAAAATCCCGATTCAAACACTTTTTTGGCGGTGTAGTTGGCACCAAAGTGACCACCGGTGGGTCCTTTGTGGCAAGCGTCAAGGATTTCTAAAGCTGCCGATCCATCAACACATCAGCGAATAATCAGGTCAGCACATTGCTTGAATAGATACGGGTCATCCCAAAAGTAAGTCTTAATGTCGTTAAATAACTTCTTCTTTTTCTGGGATGTTAACCCATCAACGAGAATTCCACCCGCCAAGTAGTTTGAAATGTCCGCAAACCACGGGGTTTCATCAGCAGTCGAGTTGATAGACATTAAGGTCTCCAAGGGAAAAGAATCATTGATTTCTTTGTTCGGATGATCCCCTTGGTAAGGATCCTCAAGTCTACTGAGATGATCCGCGACTAGGTTTTCAGCTCCTTTTTTATCGCGAATTTCGATTTTAAATTCTTGGAGTAGCAAAACCCAGCGAAGAAGTCTTGGTTTGGAATCTTGCTTAGTCAACAAGTACTTCAACGCGGAATGATCGGTGTAAACGATTGTGGTGGAAAGGACAAGATAGGGGCGGAACTTTTCAAAGGCATAGACAACAGCTAAAAGCTCTTTTTCGGTTGTCGTGTAATGCAATTGAGCCCCAGTCATTGTCTTGCTAGCGTAATGAATTGGTTGGAAGTGTTTGTTCACCCTTTGGCCCAAAACCGCACCAATAGCAAAGTCACTAGCATCGCACATCAACTCGAAAGGCAGCTCCCAATTAGGGGTAACCAAGACGGGTGCCTTAGTTAGCTTATCCTTAAGCGAGTTGAAGGCTTCGATACACTCTTTGGAAAAGATAAAAGGAGTATCTTTTTCCAAGAGGTGGGTCATCGGGCGAGCGATTTGAGAAAAATCTTTGATGAATCGACGGTAGAAGCCCGCATGACCCAGGAAACTTCTCACACCCTTCACTGTTGAAGGTGGAGGCAACTTAGCGATAACATCGACTTTAGCACGGTCTACTTCGAGACCGGCTTTGGAGATTTTGTGTCCTAGCACGATGCCCTCTTTTACCATAAAAATTGCATTTTTCCCAATTAAGAACAAGGCGAGTGTCTTCATACCGCTTCAGCATACGTTCTAAATTGGCAAGGCAAGCAGAGAAAGAATCGCCATAAACCGAGAAATCATCCATGAATACTTCCATAGTGTCTTCCACCATGTCATGGAAGATAGCCATCATACACCTTTGGAACGTCCCAGGAGCATTACATAAACCAAAAGGCATGCGTTTGTAAGCAAATGTTCCATAGGGACAAGTGAATGTGGTCTTTTCTTGGTTCTTGGGATCGATGGGAATTTGAAAATACCCGAAGAAACCGTCTAAGAAGCAGTAATAGTCATTACTATCTAGACGCTCGAGCATTTGATCCATGAAGGGAAGAGGAAAGTGGTCTATTCTCGTGGCATCATTGAGCTTGCGATAATCAATACCAACTCTCCACCCAATAACGAGACGAGTGGGAATCAACTCGTTGTGTTCATTGGAAACAACGGTTATTCCGCCATTCTTGGGCACACAATGGACGGGACTTACCCACGGTGAATCCGAAATATGGTAAATCAAGCCGGCATCAAGAAGTTTAATAACCTCTTGTTTGATGACGTCATGAATTTTAGGATTAACCCTTCTTTGGCTCTGGATTGCGGGTTTAAAGTCATCTTCCATGAGAATCTTGTGAGTACAAAAGTTCAGATCAATTCCGCGGATATCGGAAATTTTCCAAGCAATTGCTTTCTTATGATCTTTAAGCACGGCGATGAGGCGAGATTTTTCTTCTTCTTTCAAGTCCTTCGTGATGATGACAGGCGACTTCTTTTTTTCTTCAAGGAACACGTACTCGAGATGGGGTGGCAACTCCTTAAGTTCTAAATCTGGAGGATTTTCGATGGGAGGCGTTTTCAAAGTCGGAGCATCGATAGCAATAACCGTGGGAGATGGTGGAGAAAGATTGTCTTCTTTGAGAAGGTTTTCAAAGAAATGCATGTCTTCATCCCAATCGGTGGGAGAATCGTCATTTGGTAAGTTCACATCTCCCATGGTGGCTTCAAGATCTTTCCAAAAGAAATCACTTTCTCCAAATAGAGATAGTGATGAATCAATAGAGGAAACGGTCTCAACATTGGGAAGAGAGGTATGAATATTTTTACAAGCATCAATAAAGTGTTCCTCACAAGCCTCATCCAGAACGTCAATACAATTAACACTCTCGTATGAATAAGGTTGTTTAGAAAACTTTCCCATGTTGAAGACGATTTTATCGTCGCCCACTCTCATGATAAGCTCACCGGCTTCAACATCGATGAGAGTGCGACCGGTCCTCAAGAATGGACGACCAACGATCAATGGCACACGAGGGTCCATGTCGTAGTCAACGACAACGAAATCGGCAGGAAACGTGAATTTGTTGACTCCTACAAAGACGTCTTCGGCTATCCCCACTGGATAAGCAACCGTACGGTTGGCTAATTCCAAAGTCATTTTGGTGGGGACTAGCTCAGGGAGAGATAATTGCTTCCAAACGCTTAGAGGCATTAAATTAATATTGGCACCTAGATCGGCTAGGGCCATGCAATTCTCTACTCCCGGGAAGTTACAAGGGATTAAGAAACGACCCGGATCACCAAGCTTGGTTGGCAATTTCCTTAAGAGTACTGCAGAGCAATTCTCATTAAGTTGGGTGTTAGCAATATCAAGAAGCTTCTCCTTGTCGCTAAGAAGATATTTGAACATTTTCGCGTACTTAGGCATGTGAGTGAGAGCCTCAGCGAAGGAGATGTTAAAATTCAATTGTTTAAACATTTTAAGAAAGTTCGAAACCTGAATATCATCCTTGCTTTTGAGCTTCTCTTTCCTCAACCTAGATGGATAAGGTATATCGGAAGAAGAGGAAGGCTTTGGGATCGAAGGATCACTCACATCCTTGGGTGGAGGAGGGGTAGAAGTAAGAGGTGGAGAAACTGGGGAAGGAGAAGGTGACTCGTTTTCCTTAGTCACAATTACCGGTGGAGGTATAGGAAGCTCGGGTTCCTTGGTACCTCTGCCACTGCGAGTGGTGATTGCTTTCATCTCCCCTCTTGGATTCGCAACGGTGTTACTCGGGAGAGTACCCGAAGAAGAGGGTTGATTACCTTGGAAAAAACTAGCCATCATGTTCTTTAAGTCATTCGTTTGACTATCCAAAGTGTTTCTCATATCAGCTCTCAGATCGTTCCCTTGTTTCACCAGGTCTGCTTTCAAGTTGAGCACTTCCCGCTGAAGATTTCCCACGATCACATCGTTGGTCCTCATGTAGGTTTCCACTTCTTGGTGTAAAGCGGTGGGTTGGTTGGGAGGAGCATTGTATGCGGGTGGTTGATAAGCAGGTTGCTGGTAAACTTGGTTGTTTCTTTGAGGTGGATGTGGTTGTTTGTGAGGTGGTATGTATGGTCTACGAGATTGTTGTTGTTGTTGAGGAGGGCGGTTGAGGTTTTGTTGTTGGTTTGGGTTGTTAGGAGTAAAACCGGGTGGTGAGAGATAGTTGTTCGAACGGTAGCTAAGCAGGTTGCGGTCACCTTGAGGACGGGCTTGATAAGCAGGTTGAGGATAGGTACCGTATGCTGCATTCACATTCTCAGAAGGGTAGTCTTGGGTGGCGGTACAAGTGGTGTAAGAGTGAGGACCCCCGCATATTTCACATGGTTGGCTAACAGCATTGACTTGAGCGTTTTTAGCATTGATGATGTTGGTGTTGCTGGCGGTTTGGGTAGCAAGCGATTCAAGAAGCGCAGTGATTTTGTCAATTCGCTTGTCGCTGTCACTAGTACTAGCACTAGCGACATTGGTCCGAACACTCTTGGTTTGCACACGAGACTTATTCTCAATGACATCCCAAGCAGCATTGGAAGTCTTAGCCAAAAGATTACCCCCCGAGGCACTGTTTAGTGAATCTTGGTCATTCATGCTTAAACCATTATAAAAAGTGTTAATTTGGTGCACTTTGGTAAAACCATGTTGTGGGCATTTTCTTAAAAGATATTTGAAACGGTCCCAAGATTCACTAAATGACTCATCGTACTTTTGTTCAAAATTGATAATTTCATTCCGCAAAGCGGTAGTACGAGAGGGTGGGAAAAAGTAGGTGATAAACTTGGTCTCCAAATCCGTCCACGTAAGAATACTCTGTGGCGGTTCCTTAGCAAGCCAATGCCGGGCTTGTCCCTCTAAAGAAAAGGGAAAAAGTTGTAAACGGATTACCTCTTGTGGAACACCATCGAATTTGACCATATTCGTGAGTTGCAGGAATCTCTTGATGTGGTAATGTGGATCATCAATGGTACGCCCTAAGAATGGTTGAGCAGAGACCATCTGGATAAAGCCGGATTTGAGCTCAAAGTTGTTGGCTGCAAACGCGGGTATGACAATTGGATCATTGTTGCCGTCTACATGTGCTTGCAGAAGTTCAATCATCGGGCGATTATCCGGTAGAAGCTCATTGTTGTTGTTATTATTGTTGTTGAAAGGTGGGTTGTTGTTGTTATTATTATTGTTTTGAGGTGGGTTATTGTTGTTGTTTTGTACACCGGCCATGTCTAAGTCTTCGAGAGGCTCGGGCTCTTGATAAGACGTTGATCGTGTACGCATGCACCTGCAAAAGAACTAACAAGGCAATAACAAAGAAATATTTTTGGTTTTTATGTTTTTTTTTTATTATTTTTTTTTATTATTTTTTGTATTTTTGAAAATTTTATATTTTTTAGGATTTTTGAAAATTTTTATGAAAAATTAACGTTCACGGTGAACGGATCCCAAAATCCAAGTTCTCACAAAAAACTGTTGATCTTAACGAGAAGAGCTGGCAGCGGCGCCATTTGATACAAGGCTTTTGTGTGGGTTTAATATTTTAGTTCTCGGTATCCTCTCGAATTGATCACGGCTCTAAGTGGAATGATTTGTTCTTGGTTAATAAAAAGGTGTTGGTTTGTTTATCTATTTTTAACTAATAGTAAATAAATGTAACTGACGTGAATAGAGTATAAGCTTTGAAAAATTAAGCTAAATTGACGAGTTAAAAATAAAAGCTTGAAAACGTAAAGAGGAGATTAGAAAAATACTTTGAAAACTTAACTAATTTAAAACTTAAAACTTTATAAAACTTTAAAACTTAGTGCATCGGAATATAAGAAATGCAAAGCTGTCGGAATGTCACAATCATCACCATCGGAATACAATTAAAATGATCCATCGGAATGTTTCAAGTGAAGGTCCATCGGAATCTTAAGGTAAACTTCTATCGGAATATGGTCTATCGTAAAGTGCAGCTATCGGAATGAGCCAGATCGGAAAGTTAGATCGGAATGATGTAAACTAAAAATGGGCAGAGTTTCGATTCAACAAGGACCTTAAATCCCGTCGGAATATGCGATCGCAATATGCGATCGCAATCCCAGATCGGAATAAGGGGTAAGATACAACCTTTCGCAAAGTAAAACCCTTAAGGGTTATTGCGATACTAAGCAAGAAACCGTCGAAATGTGATAAAACCCTTATATTGCGATGGAAACAAATTCAATCCGAGAATGGTAATAAGCTGAAACTTCAATAAGCACTTACAATAAGCTATTTTAACCGGGACTTAAACACTTCAAAAAGATTAAATTGAACAACTTTTAAGACGAGAAATCATAAACTTTATAAACAAAACTTTTGAATGACTAAACCTTGATGAAATCCGAAAACCAATAAGCTAAAACATGAAGTAAGCTAATAAGCAATAAGAACTTATATCCTAAGTCAAATAAAAGCTTAAAAAGTAGTAAAAAGGTTAATCTTTTAACTACTTAAACATGAAACGAAATCAAACCGTATGATTGTAAATTTCGGATCAAAGGCAAAATGAAACCAAGAAATGTAGGAAGAGATTAAAGAACACAAACTTAAACTTAAACTTTTAATTAAAAGAACTCAAAGTACAAAGATTAATGAAAAGCTTAAATTTTGAAAGATGAAAACAAAGAAAAATTCTAGTGAGAGAAAGTTTGGAACTTTCTCTCTCTAAAACTAGAGAGAAAATGAAAACTAAAAACTAAGACTAACTAACTTCTCTCAAATTGTGAAGTGGGATCTTTATATAGGCGTGTGATATGGGCTTGTGTATGGGCTTTGGTATCGGGCTTCTTTTCTTCTTTCTTCTTTAGTCTTTACGTTTCTTTAAATAAATGTTCCGACTTTGGATTTTGAGAAGTGTCGGTGAATAATTCCAACTCGTCTTATAATCTTTTGTTTAATAGACTCGAGTTCTTCGACATATATGAATCTTCCATCTTTGGCTCTATTCTTCGATAAATCTTTAAATAGGCACAATGACTTCAAGTCTTTTGCATCTCTTGGACAATAGACTTCGTCTTGAGTCTTTTTCCTCGATAAAACCCGTGCAATCCCATGTTTTCTTCAATACTCTCCCGGTTGACTCTGAAAACACAATAAACACAAAAACCACGCATAATTCCAAACAAATGATATTAAATACGTGTTTTGGTCTAGTTTTAGCCAGAAATAAGTGGTAAAAGGATGGGTGTTTTCACACCTATCAGTAATGCACTCGGAGAAATCATGACCTCCACCAAAATACATGCAAGAAACCTCAACCGCTTTAGCCGTAGCAGGAGCACTTTGTTCACCAACCTTAAACTCAATCAAAAGACCCTTAAGCTTATCAAAGATTTTGTTCTCTAAATTTTCCTCGATATGGCAAGCATCGAGGGTATGAGACAATGAAGGTGAAGCCGGAGACGAAGTCTTACGAACACTCGATGTGCTACGAGGACAATAGACCTTAGGCCTATTCTCAATAATCAACAACGCTTCCTCGACGGTTTTACACAAAAAATTACCACCCGTGCCGGCATTAAGATAATCTCTCTCATGATCGTTCAATCCATTGTAAAACGTGTCAATTTGATTCAAGTCGGAAAAACCATGATGAGGACACTCGTGCAATATTTCCTTAAACCGATTCCAAGCCGTAGAAAAACTCTCATTAAATTCTTGTGAAATTTTTGAAATCTCGTTTTTCAAATGCGTAGTCTTAGAGGGCGGGAAAAATTGGTTCACAATGTTTGAAACGAGATCCTTCCACGTCAATATAGAATTGGGTGGCTCTCTCTCTAATCAAATTTTAGCGGGCCCCGCTAAGGAATACAGATAAAGCATCATCTTATTCGAGTCGTCGGCAACGTCCTTAAACTTGCAAGTGGCGGTAAGACGATTGAATTGGCGGATATGGTTGTGCGGGTTGTCATTTTCATCTCCACGGAATTCGTTGTTTTGGATCATCGAAAACAAACCCGTCTTAACTTAAAAATTCTCCGCAAGGATTGAGGGAATCACAATAGCCTCTCCATAACCCTTGGTGGGTTCTTGAAGTAACTCCATCATAGTTCGATTAGCCATGGTTGCTTCTTGTTCTACGATACGTGGGGATGAGCAAAGAAGATTCTTTTTGGTGTTTTTGACTTTTTCAATTTTTTGTGGATTTTGATTGTTTTTACTTTTTTTCGATTTTGTGATGTATTACGTAGACAAAAATCTACAGATCTCTCCTCAAATCAAATCTCTTGAATAAAGGAGCCTCAAGGAATGAAAACGATCACGTGAAGTGAAGGCCATCGATGACTTTAGAACGTTGGTGGAACACCAAAACGTTCAAGAGGGTTTAATCAATTGAAACCAAGAAAATATATATGATATGTAGATAATACTTTGGTTGGAAAACCCTCGATTAGCCCTTTTTATCTAAACACGCACAAGCAAGCGGGGAAACGACGCGGCGCGAAGCACTTAAGAGCCTTTTTCCTTAGGGTATATTTTATAATACACGCCTTATACCCACCTTATAGTTTGTGTTTGTCTAAATCAAGCTTCACGAAAGTAATTATCTATTTTGCCTTTATTCTTTGTTTGAGATTCGATACAATGATCGAGTGATGGAATCCCGAATCAAGGTTGTGTTTTCACACTTTTGGAGTCCTTGTGAATTTATTGTTCTACGTATACAATATAGTAATATTCACATAAAAAAACGAGAAATCGATAATACGTATTAGTAGAGTTCTACTAATACAATTATATTTATGGATAATATAAAACAACAATTGTTCAAATCAAAACACAACGCGCCTCCCCGGCAGCGGCGCCAAAATGATAGTTGAGTTTTACAACCTTGTTTAGGAAAATAAAGTGTAATTGGGGTAAGTACGACGGTTTAGGATAACCAAGCACTAATGACCCAATGTAGAGGAGTTCGTTCTCAAGGAGGCAAGTGTATTGTGTTAAGAAGTGATTAATCTTTGAAATTATGATTATCAAGAAAGAAAAGAGAAAATAAAGTAGAAAAGGATGACGGTTAGGATTATGAATTAAACTAAGACGAAAAGTCGTGCACGTAAAACCGTAAAATATGATGAAATTTAAAAATTAACCTAAAAATTCCTAGAAAATTGCAATAAATCCTAAAAAATATAATTAGAGTTTATAAAAAATCAAAATTCACTCTATTAAATAATAATTTTTTAATGCTAATTAAAGCCCAAAAAATCAATTTAATTAACAAAAAGCCCAAAATGAGATTTTTCACTTTGTAAACCTCTAAAATAACTTAAATAAATTAAAAATTATTTTTGAAAAATTTAAAATTATTTAAAACTATTTAAAAATGATTAAAAACTATAAAATCTTAAAATAATTCTAAAGATTTTTTAAATGACAACAAAACTAATCTAAAAGTTTAAAATTCCTAACTTAATGTATTTAAACTAGGAAAAGTGAGAAAGTTGCAAAAATCTTAAATTTAATTTTTAATAATAAAATAAAAATAAAATAATATTAAAAATCCAAAATTTATAAAAAGTTCTAAAAAGTTGCAAACTAGTTTATTTAAACCTATTTAACACAGAAATGAACTTGAAATTACAAAAAATACCCCTATTGGGCCTCCAAATGGGTTGAAATGAAAAACAGTCCACCTAATTGGGCTTTTGGGCCCAATAAGCAAAAAGTTGTCCAAATAATCCCAAAATCACCTATCCGACTCAAAATTTGATTTTAAGAACAAAAGTCTAAAGGCCCAACAGCTGAAAGTGAGCTTATCATAACTTAATAGAAAACAACTTATTCTTAATGGGCTTTTTGGCCCACTAAGCCATAAGCTAATGCCATAAGCTCTAATTTGACACACAAGCTTCTTTTGGGGTACTTAAGAGATCTGTGAAAAGAAATTTTTAAAAAGCCCAAGAAATAAGCCTGAAATAATCAAAAGCTCTCTACAAAAAACGACAAAATAGTCGTTTTTCAGTTCTAGGCTACCTCAAGTGCTGATACAACTTGCAAAAGGTTCTAAATGACTTAATTAAGCAAAATCAACAAAAAGTTTTCAACTAAGCACAAAGAATAAGCACTTATGAAAAAGTCAAGTCAATTGGTTTTCTAGTCAAACCTAAAAGTCAAACCCTAAAAAGCTCCAGATTAGTTCAATGGGTAAAATAAGGAATATTGATTACAAAATCAAATTTGTTGTAAGTCTGAATAAGCTAAAATATATTATGAATAAGCTGTCTGAAAATTAACACTAGCAGGGGCTAGTTTTGGGTGTCCGTCAGTGGGAAAAGTTGCCACTGCTTGACTTCTTTGACTTTTTGTCTTATGTGAATTTTTGTTGGATTCAAGGCACAAAAGGCACCATTATAACCATTGGGTTATAAGGAGTCAATATCAATCATAAAATCACAAAAACAACAGGCCAAATGATACAGTTAATTTAATCTTTGCCCATATATCACACATACATGAACATAAGCAGTTTTCAAACAAATAAGTAGTTTTAGCAAGAATAAGCCAACCAAATTGAACCAAATGCACACAACAACTTAAATTAATTCAAATGAACATAAATCAACTGGTTTCATACACTGGATTAAAGATTAGAACAAGATTCAAGCTAATTCAAGTTACTGATGAACAAAATGAAGAACACAAATGAGGTTGCTGATATACTTGACCACAGATCCAATTTCAAACACTCAAATCTCTTAAACAGGTTATATAAAGTTTGTTTAATCCCTTTTATCCCTAAATGTAACACTACCAAATTTTGGATAGCAGCGGAAGGGTCATTAGGAGTATTACTTCATAGCACAACACACAAGTTACAGAATACGACTCAAAAAGAGGCGTTTGAAAATTTTAATCCTTTCGATAACCCAAATTCAGAGTTTATAAGCAGAAACAGGTTCCAACAATATTGTGATAATAAACAATTTCAAACAGTTTACCGAATGGTAATCATTATTTTATTGCCTTTAAAATATCCAGTGCGACTCCATGCTCCAACTGTTCTTAAACCCGAGTACCTGAGAAATACATGCTAAAACGTCAACACAATGGTTGAGTGAATTCATAGGTTTGCAAGGAAAAGCAGTGGACCGCAAGATTTCAAAAATTCAGTTTACAAATGTCAGATAGCATCAGTTATCGCATTTAGCTCATGAAACCGAACATTAACATCCGTTATTCCGTTCAAGTTTCAAATACAGTGCGTCTAGTCGGTTTTCTGTTAAACCCGGACGGAGAGATCAATCCCAATAGATCTATTCACAGCATTCGCGTTTACTCGACCAGTACAGTCGGTCCAAGTAACTAACGGTTCATGATTAAAAGGGATAAAATAAGCATAAAGTTCAAGCACTTGCGTCCATTCGTAAAAAGTAGCATGTATCCCCCTCTCGGGTTTAATAAAATAATTAAAGTAGTAAAAGCGAGGCTATGAACTCACCATAACAAATAAAGCCCGAGTATAAGAGCGAATACAAAGTATATCAATTAAATAAACCCTCGAGCATAAACATCACTTGAAGCCTTGCACTATAAAATATCCTTTTTAAAACTTAAAATCTTTCTTCATCATTGTTCTTGCTACGCCCTTGCCATTTTTATCACATATCCAAAAATATATAATAGTTCTCCTTTTATAACAACAACCGCCAAAGTGTAATGAATTTGTATTTCATTTATAAGTGCAAAATATACTAAAGCTAAATGTCCACCTCATGCTTACCGAGACTTCCACATATATATGTCTAGACTTATTTGTTGTCTTAAAAGTAGACTTATGTATCTAAATCATTCACTAGATACTCACGTGGCTTTACCTTTTCATCGCAAGTCATTCAGGTAATTGATAAAATATGTAAACAAACATTCTAAGACATCAAACCATAAAATGACGCAACATAGTTAATTGAGAACATTAGTCATGTGATAAAAAATAAATTTGCTATCCAATACTTATTAAATCAGATCTTATATTAATTTGTAAATATAAGTGTTGACCCTCTCACATGGGGGAGTGGTGTCATAATACATAAGATATGTTTATATTTACTAAATTTTGTTTCATGAAATATAAAGCGGGTATAACTGAAACCCGATATTTTAAAAGTTACGCGATTTAAAAGATAAGCGGTAAACACGAAAAATAAACGCTCAATATAAAATAAAAACTTCGACATTCGGATAACACTTATGTTTCGATATATAAATGAGGGCTTATTATTTAATAAACGTTAACGCTTCATATAACAAATGACACTTAAAGGTCTATCTTAAATTTACAAGAATGTCCGTAAAACGAACAATTAATATAATGACAAGAAAAATATTTCTATGTCATAACGAGAATATTTAAGGTCGATGACGGGCATAAACTCTACCGATAAATAATAAATGACAGTATTTGATACGTTAAGCTATAACCTTGTCCATTAACCCCTAATTCAATATATTTTTTTTCTATTTTATAAAAACAAACATGATAAATAAAAGTCGGGTTATAAATATTTATCCGAAAATTAAGAATTGCTACAGCCTAACCACCTTAAAAGAACTCTGTCCCAGAGTTCAGTTGTTTTATATGTTCTCGATACGTTCGAGAAGAGGTGTGAGTACTTTTAAGTTTACAAGAGTCGATACCCGCTTGGAATAATCCATACAAATGTATCAAAAATATAAAAAGATTAAAGAGTTATTCTTACAAGATAATAACAATATGAATTAGAATAGCGATAGATAACGGATGAATCGTACAATCGAATTACGATTTGAAATGAAACAGTTTGTGCGAATGCCACATGCTTAAGCCCACTCATTTACAAATCATTAATTACATGGGTTCGTCAGGTCCATCTAATTAAGATTTGGAAACTAATGGTTTGGTAATTTATAATTTGTTTGTTCAAACGAGTGACGAATTCGTTTCAACAAGATAATTATAAATTAGCCTACATAAACATCGTTTGCACAAATCATGAGATAAAAAAACAAATCAAATGTCTATAAAAAAATAATCTCCTTTGTGGCATGATTCTTCAAAATCATTCAGAGTGAAAAGAAAATCAAGGAACACAATAAATTGTGTTTCAAAAGGAATAAGTGTCTTCAAATGGCACATCACGAGGTGATAAGCCAAAGTCGTACTCCAATCAACTGGAAGGCTTTGTAACAGTGTTCTATGAAATAACGTATATAGTTTCAAAGCACAAAATGAGTATTCAAACTCGGAAACAAAAGGTAATTAACCAATGGAATCGGCACTTGGAGGTGAGTTCACGTTTATACAAAAAAAAGTGTCATAAAAGTCATGAAAATGTTGCAAAAACCATTGCTTCACTCGCAATGTTTATACAAATAATCCCTTCATATAAACATAATAACGAGAAAGAAATAAATATCAGTATACATATTTTATAAGCTTTTGGGTAGCATGAGCGCGCACCGATGATCTTCAAGGCAATAAAATTGTTTTAGCGAAAAAGCTGTTATAGTCTAGGTTTTGAAAACGACCTAGTTCTCTATAACAATTGCTCTGATACCAATCTGTAACACTCCCAAATTTTGGATAGCAGCGGAAGGGTCATTAGGAGTATTACTTCATAGCACAACACACAAGTTACAGAATACGACTCAAAAAGAGGCGTTTAAAAAGTTTAATCCTTTCGATAATCCAAATTCAGAGTTTATAAGCAGAAACAGGTCCCAGCAATATTGTAATAATAAACACTTTCAAACAGTTTATCGAATGGTAATCATTATTTTATTTCCTTTAAAATATCCAGTGCGACTCCATGCTCCAGCTGTTCTTAAACCCGAGTACCTGAGAAATACATGCTAAAACTTCAACACAACGGTTGAGTGAATTCATAGGTTTGCAAGAAAAAGCAGTGGACCACAAGATTTCAAATATTCAGTTTACAATAGTCAGATAGCATCAGTTATCGCATTTAGCTCATGAAACCGAACATTAACATCCGTTATTCCGTTCAAGTTTCAAATACAGTGCGTCCAGTCGGTTTTCCGTTAAACCCGGACGGAGAGGTCAATCCCAATAGATATATTCACAGTATTCGCGTTTACTCGACCAGTACAGTCGGTCCAAGTAATTAACGGTTCATGATTAAAAGGGATAAAATAAGCATACAGTTCAAGCACTTGCGTCCATTCGTAAAAAGTAGCATGTATCCCCCTCGCGGGTTTAATAAAATAATTAAAGTAGTAAAAGCGAGGCTATGAACTCGTTGGCGTCGTTTGGCACAACGATCATTCATCCCATCTTATGGACACAATGAATAGGACTCACCCAAGGGCTATCGGAAATAGGTAAATCATTCCCAGGTCATGGAGTTTAAGGACCTCCTTTTTGATGACGTCGTGAATTTTAGGGTTCGCCCTCCTTTGACATTGGATTGCGGGTTTGTAGTCCTCCTCCATTAAGATTTTGTGGGTACAAAATTTGGGATTGATTCCCTTAATGTCGGATTATTTCCACGTAATTTCCCCTTTGTGATACTTTAGAACATCGATAAGTGCGGTTTTTTCGTCATTCGAAAGATCTTTCGCAATAATAACCGGCAACTTATCATCTCCTTCCAAGAATGCGTATTCAAGATGAGGAGGTAAATCTTTCAACTCGAGGATTGGAGGTTCCTCAGTTGAAGATTTGGCATTGATACTCATAACCTCCTTGGGTGGAGGAAATGGGAAATCGTTAAGAAAATCCTTGATAATCGAGAAGTCCTCATCGTTGTCGAGGTCTTCGTTACAAGTACGTGGAACATCAAATTCTTCCAACATAAAACCATCACCTTCAAATGGAGTGAAGGATGGTGTCGAATTTTTCAAGAATTGGATCCAGCATGTGGGATTGCCACTATTTTCATCGTCACCAAAACCTAAAACTTCTTGTGAAAATTCCTCGCAAACGACATCGATCATATCAGCGAGGTTTATGGTCGCGATGGAATAATCATGAGAACTTGGAGAGTTTTGTGTTGCGTTTATAGCAAGTTCCTCGTCATTGAAACGTAAGGTGATTTTTCTAGCATGCACATCAATCAACGCCATTGACGTATCCAAAAACTAACGACCAAAAATAAGAGGAACTTGAGGATCCGTGGGAATATCGACAACGATAAATTCTACAAGATAATAGAACTTTCCAATTTCACAAAAACGTCTTCGGCCAATCCACATGCGGGAATAGTGGAATGATCGGCCAATTCGATAGACATTAGTGACGGAGTATGATTAGGAAGATTGAGCGACTTGAAGATTGCAAGAGGCATCAAGTTAATACTAGCACCAAGATCGGCCAAGGCATAGCATTCTTTCATATCTTGAATTGCACATGGAATCAAGAGTTTACCGGGATCACCGACTTTTTGAGGTATGCGATTAAAATAAACCGATGAACAACTATACAATTGTTGCAATTTATCCTTGTTGTTCAACATACTCTTAAAGTTAGCGGCAAATCGAGGCATCATGACCAAAGCGTTGGCAAAACTTACATTGAAATGCACATCACGAAACATCTTCACAAAAAGCTCAAATTGGTATTTGTCGCGCTCTTGACGTTTCTCCTTATGAAGTCTCGATGGGTAGGGCAAAGGTGGTGTGGGTTGAGGCATAAGCATAGCCTTTGAAAGCTCGGGTGCCAATGATGGTAATGGGTCAACCGTAGGTGTGGCATGAGCGGTACTTCGTGGGATTGTAAATTGCTCCTTTTCGACCACCACCTCGCGTTCGTCCTCAATTTCCTCCACCGTTGGAGTAATAGGTTGAGGAGTCGGTTCCTTAAGTGTCTTACCACTTCTTGTGGTAATCACTTTCATCTCTCCCTTAGGGTTCGATATGGTGTTGCTAGGAAGACTACTCGAAAACGGTTTACACATTATATCCTCAAACATGGATGAAATTTTATCCTCAAACATAGATTGCCTCTTATCGGCCTTAAGCATCTCTTGTTTTATTTCATGTTGCCCTTGTTCCATCTTTTGTTGGTTTTGTTGTAACCTATTCACATTACCATCCATTTTGTTGGTATGGATCTTAAGCTCATTTGCTAACTCATTTTTCAACTCCTTTTCTAAGTCATTCTTAAACTTTGATCTTAGGCTAATGATATCTCTTTGAATATTATCAAACCTAGCATCATTCCCATTAACGTATTCAACAAATTCATTTGGAAGATCTTTCAAGTTTGGAAAACTTTTGTTGTTGTTTTGAAAATCATTGTTTTGATTTTTGTTTGAAACTTGATTGTTATTAGCCCCTTGATTCCCATAGTTGTTACCCTTGTAATTGTTTTTGTAACCAACTTGATTGTTTCGATAGTTGTTAGCCTTTTGATTCGGAGCAAAACCCGGTGGAGTCATTTGATTAGTGCGCGTAACTTGACCTTTTGGTTGTAAGTTCTCGTGGCCGCGTAGGCACTCGAAGTGTTACCACCGTTGGTAATTGATACAAGGCTTTTGTGTGGGTTCAATATTTTAGTTCTCGGTATCCTCTCGAATTGATCACAGCTCTAAGTGGAATGATTTGTTCTTGGTTAATAAAAAGGTGTTGGTTTGTTTATCTATTTTGAACTAATAGTAAATAAATGTAAGTGACGTGAATAGATTATAAGCTTTGAAAGATTAAGCTAAATTGACGAGTTAAAAATAAAAGCTTGAAAACGTAAAGAGGAGATTAGAAAAATACTTTGAAAACTTAACTAATTTAAAACTTAAAACTTTACAAAACTTTAAAACTTAGTGCATCGGAATATAAGAAATGCAAAGCTGTCGGAATGTCACAATCATCACCATCGGAATACAATTAAAATGATCCATCAGAATGTTTCAAGTGAAGGTCCATCAGAATCTCAAGGTAAACTTCTATTCGAATATGGTCTATCGTAAAGTGCAGCTATCGGAATGAGCCAGATCGGAAAGTCAGATCGGAAAGTCAGATCGGAATGATGTAAACTAAAAATGGGCAGAGTTTTGATTCAACAAGGACCTTAAATCCCGTCGGAATATGCAATCGCAATATGCGATCGCAATCCCAGATCGGAATAAGAGGTAAGATACAACCTATCGCAAAGTAAAACCCTTAAGGGTTATTGCGATACTAAGCAAGAAACCGTCGGAATGTGATAAAACCCTTATATTACGATGGAAACAAATTCAATCCGAGAATGGTAATAAGCTGAAACTTCAATAAGCACTTACAATAAGCTATTTTAACCGGGACTTAAACACTTCAAAAAGATTAAATTGAACAACTTTTAAGACGAGAAATCATAAACTTTTTAAACAAAACTTTTGAATGACTAAACCTTGATGAAATCCGAAAACCAATAAGCTAAAACGTGAAGTAAGCTAATAAGCAATAAGAACTTATAGCCTAAGTCAAATAAAAGCTTAAAAAGTAGTAAAAAGGTTAATCTTTTAACTACTTAAACATGAAACGAAATCAAACCGTATGATTGTAAATTTCGGATCAAAGGCAAAATGAAACCAAGAAATGTAGGAAGAGATTAAAGAACACAAACTTAAACTTAAACTATTAATTAAAAGAACTCAAAGTACAAAGATTAATGAAAAGCTTAAAATTTGAAAAATGAAAACAAAGAAAAATTCTAGTGAGAGAAAGTTTGGAACTTTCTCTCTCTAAAACTAGAGAGAAAATGAAAACTAAAAACTAAGACTAACTAACTCCTCTCAAATTGTGAAGTGGGATCTTTATATAGGCGTGTGATATGGGCTTGTGTATGGGCTTTGGTATCGGGCTTCTTTTCTTGTTTCTTCTTTAGTCTTTACGTTTCTTTAAATAAACGTTTCCGACTTTGGATTTTGAGAAGTATCGGTGAATAATTCCAACTCGTCTTATAATATTTTGTTTAATAGACTCGAGTTATTCGACATATATGAATCTTCCATCTTTGGCTCTATTCTTCGATAAATCTTTAAATAGGCACAATGACTTCAAGTCTTTTGCATCTCTTGGACAATAGACTTCGTCTTGAGTCTTTTTCCTCGATAAAACCCGTGTAATCCCATGTTTTCTTCAATATTCTCCCGGTTGACTCTGAAAAGACAATAAACACAAAAACCACGCATAATTCCAAAAAAAATGATATTAAATACGTGTTTTGGTCTAGTTTTAGCCAGAAATAAGTGGTAAAAGGATGGGTGTTTTCACACCTATCAAATCCCCTACACTTAACCATTGCCATGCCCTCATGCAATGCTTAGCGATAAAGCAAGTTTACACTTCTCTCATAATCAATCAACCTTGGCCTTATTAAAATACTACTAAACAAAAATTAAAGTACTAAGAGAAATTAAAACTTAAAAGTAAACAAAAGGATAGAAAATAGCTATGTGGAAATAACTTGCAAAGGGATCTAAGACTTACATTAGGGCTTCGGTGCTGCGACGATTCATCACCCTCAAGTTTCATGTTCCCTACACTAAGCTTAAAAACGAGATCATTGTTATTATAAGTTAGCAAATCAAACACTTACCCACATGGCGTAATTATATGCTTAAACTCCCTTATTCCTAGGTGTATCTCTTATATTTTATTTTTGTCTTAGAATGATCACGAAGATGCATTTTTGGACTTATTTCGATAGTTATTTAGGCTGAAAGCAAAGTAGGACGATTTGATCAATAGTTAGCTAGAGGACAAAATCTCTTAAAACTGCTTCTCGGGATATCAAAATGTTCATATCTTGGCATAACTCGGTTCATGATTTGAGACCTTTCTCGGGCCGATATTTGGCATGTACTTCATACTTCATATCTTGAGAGACGTTCTTGAGATAATGGTCTTCTCATCGTTAATAGAGTTTCTTCACTTGGAGACTTTTGAGGGGTACTCCAACTTTGTTGACCACGACTTTATGATTATTCTTCAATCTCTAATTAGGATTTTGAGATACAACGATCCGCCTCCTTTTCGGACTTGGATCTATTTATCCTTATACCTTGTTAGGGTCTTTTCGGATAGACTTCTCCATGATCTTTATGGGAGTTGATTGCTTTTCGTCGTGAGTCTTGATCCTTCATATTGATTTTGGGAATAATGCTTTTCACATCACTTTGGATCTTCAGCAATAAAATTGAATCCTCATGCATTTTCGGACTCGCCAATCTTCGCGCCCCGCTTCATAAGTTATGCCTTGGCTATGAACTCTTATCATTACCGAGCAACTTTTAAACGATCTTGGGCTATAAGCTAAGTAACTTTTCAAATCGTACGACCTTACTTATTGCAGATAAATTATTAGCAAGTGATGGGAGAATAGGCAGATAATTACACCAAGTGAGCTTGCGCAAGAATACCGACTTATAATTGACTCTATCATTTCTTGTTCTCCACAATTTAAAATCTCAAGTAATGAGATTCGTGGATGCTTAGCCTAATAAACCAATTAAGGTCTACATGGTTAAGGATACTAGCTAGAATAAACTTAAATAAGTCTATTCGGGTTGAGTCAAAATAATCGCAACGGGCCTAATATGTCAAAGACTTCTAAACTAGCTACACCACTTTATTAATATTTTTTTGACTTTTTTGTGGGATATATACAAATGCAAGCAACGATAAAAATTTTAAAAATTACGACTAAATGGCCAAAGTTAATAAAAAAATTTGAAAAATGTTGAAAAATATGATTTTCTTGGTTAAATGAAGGCAATTTCATGGAAAAGTCCACTTAAAACTTCGATAGAAGTCCCCCCTACACTTAAGATAAATATTGTCCTCAATGTTTAAGCATGTGGGAAACGTTTCCCCTACACTTATGACATTGTGCACGTTGGTTAACTCAAGTTAAGGAACAGACGACTAAAGTGATCAATTTCAAATGTGAGTATGAAGAAAATTGAATCACGATAGTTGAGAGATAGAACCGGATTTCAGATAACACGGGAGCACGGTTCTTCAGAGATTCCAAGAGTGCACTTATCCCTGTAATCACATCACCACACAAATACAAACACCTATATAGGTCCCCCTACACTTAGGAGGTTAAAACATAAAAGGATAGATACTCGGGTCGCCTCCCGAGGAGCGCTTGTTTTTGATAACCGAGTCACGAGCCTGACTCGACCCAAAATTAGTTCATGGGGAACGTGGTGAGGGATGAAATCATCTCCTGAGAGATGTCCTCACCAAAGTACAACTTCACTCGTTGGCCATTCACCTTAAAATTAGGTCCATTAGGTTGAGCGAGCTCGAGAGTACCATATGGAAAAATTTGGGCAATGGTGAATGGGCCGGACCAACGAGATTTCAGCTTGCCCGAAAAGATTTTCAACCGAGAGTTAAAGAGTAAAACTTTGTCTCCAACTTGGAACTCTCGGTTCTTAATCTTAGAGTCATGAATGAGCTTAGTCTTCTCCTTATAGATCAAAGAATTTTCATAAGCCTCATTACGGAGTTCATTCAGCTCATTGAGTTGGATCTTACGTAGGTCACCGGCTTTATTAATATCAAAATTAGCCACTTCAAGGCCCAGTAAGCCTTGTGCTCCAACTCAATGGGGAGGTGGCATGCTTTCCCGTACACGAGACGATATGGTGTACAACCAATCGGAGTCTTGTATGCAGTACGAAAAGCCCACAAAGCATCATCAAGTTTATCAGCCCATGAGGCACGATGCTCTCCCACGGTTCTTTCGAGAATTCGCTTTAATCCTCGGTTGGATATTTCAGCCTGGCCATTAGTTTGTGGGTGGTAAGCGGTGGAAAGACGATGATTTACACCATACTTAGCCATGACTCTAGCAAATTGGTCGTTGCAAAAATGAGTCCCGCGATCACTAATAATGGCACGAGGCACACCGAATCTAGCGAATAGCGATTTCAAAAAGTTACAAACCACCCTTGCGTCATTAGTGGGTAAAGCTTTGGCTTCAACCCATCTGGAGACGTAGTCAACGGCTACAAGGATGTATTCGTTTCCTTTAGATGAAGGGAATGGCCCCATAAAGTCGCTACCCCAAACATCAAAGATTTCACATTCTTGTATGAAATTCTGAGGCATCTCGTCTTTATGTGTGATCTTGCCTTGTTTTTGGCAAGCATCACAATGTTTAACCATCTCGTGAGCATCACGGTAAATGGTGGGCCAATAAAATCCCGATTCAAACACTTTTTTGGCGGTGTAGTTGGCACCAAAGTGACCACTGGTGGGTCCTTTGTGGCAAGCGTCAAGGATTTCTAAAGCTGCCGATCCATCAACACATCAGCGAATAATCAGGTCAGCACATTGCTTGAATAGATACGGGTCATCCCAAAAGTAAGTCTTAATGTCGTTAAAGAACTTCTTCTTTTTCTGGGATGTTAACCCATCAACGAGAATTCCACCCGCCAAGTAGTTTGCAATGTCCGCAAACCACGGGGTTTCATCAGCAGTCGAGTTGATAGACATTAAGGTCTCCAAGGGAAAAGAATCATTGATTTCTTTGTTCGGATGATCCCCTTGGTAAGGATCCTCAAGTCTACTGAGATGATCCGCGACTAGGTTTTCAGCTCCTTTTTTATCGCGAATTTCGATTTTAAATTCTTGGAGTAGCAAAACCCTACGAAGAAGTCTTGGTTTGGAATCTTGCTTAGTCAACAAGTACTTCAACGCGGAATGATCGGTGTAAACGATTGTGGTGGAAAGGACAAGATAGGGGCGGAACTTTTCAAAGGCATAGACAACAGCTAAAAGCTCTTTTTCGGTTGTCATGTAATGCAATTGAGCCCCAGTCATTGTCTTGCTAGCGTAATGGATTGGTTGGAAGTGTTTGTTCACTCTTTGGCCCAAAACCGCACCAATAGCAAAGTCACTAGCATCGCACATCAACTCGAAAGGCAGCTCCCAATTAGGGGTAACCAAGACGGGTGCCTTAGTTAGCTTATCCTTAAGCGAGTTGAAGGCTTCGATACACTCTTTGGAAAAGATAAAAGGAGTATCTTTTTCCAAGAGGTGGGTCATCGGGCGAGCGATTTGAGAAAAATCTTTGATGAATCGACGGTAGAAGCCCGCATGACCCAGGAAACTTCTCACACCCTTCACTGTTGAAGGTGGAGGCAACTTAGCGATAACATCGACTTTAGCACGGTCTACTTCGAGACCGGCTTTGGAGATTTTGTGTCCTAGCACGATGCCCTCTTTTACCATAAAATGGCATTTTTCCCAATTAAGAACAAGGCGAGTGTCTTCATACCGCTTCAGCATACGTTCTAAATTGGCAAGGCAAGCAGAGAAAGAATCGCCATAAACCGAGAAATCATCCATGAATACTTCCATAGTGTCTTCCACCATGTCATGGAAGATAGCCATCATACACCTTTGGAACGTCCCAGGAGCATTACATAAACCAAAAGGCATGCGTTTGTAAGCAAATGTTCCATAGGGACAAGTGAATGTGGTCTTTTCTTGGTTCTTGGGATCGATGGGAATTTGAAAATACCCGGAGAAACCGTCTAAGAAGCAGTAATAGTCATTACTATCTAGACGCTCGAGCATTTGATCCATGAAGGGAAGAGGAAAGTGGTCTTTTCTCGTGGCATCATTGAGCTTGCGATAATCAATACCAACTCTCCACCCAATAACGAGACGAGTGGGAATCAACTCGTTGTGTTCATTGGAAACAACGGTTATTCCGCCCTTCTTGGGCACACAATGGACGGGACTTACCCACGGCGAATCCGAAATATGGTAAATCAAGCCGGCATCAAGAAGTTTAATAACCTCTTGTTTGATGACGTCATGAATTTCAGGATTAACCCTTCTTTGGCTTTGGATTGCGGGTTTAAAGTCATCTTCCATGAGAATCTTGTGAGTACAAAAGTTCAGATCAATTCCGCGGACATCGGAAATTTTCCAAGCAATTGCTTTCTTATGATCTTTAAGCACGGCGATGAGGCGAGATTTTTCTTCTTCTTTCAAGTCCTTCGTGATGATGACAGGCGACTTCTTTTTTTCTTCAAGGAACACGTACTCGAGATGGGGTGGCAACTCCTTAAGTTCTAAATCTGGAGGATTTTCGATGGGAGGCGTTTTCAAAGTCGGAGCATCGATAGCAATAACCGTGGGAGATGGTGGAGAAAGATTGTCTTCTTTGAGAAGGTTTTCAAAGAAATGCATGTCTTCATCCCAATCGGTGGGAGAATCGTCATTTGGTAAGTTCACATCTCCCATGGTGGCTTCAAGATCTTTCCAAAAGAAATCACTTTCTCCAAATAGAGATAGTGATGAATCAATAGAGGAAACGGTCTCAACATTGGGAAGAGAGGTATGAATATTTTTACAAGCATCAATAAAGTGTTCCTCACAAGCCTCATCCAGAACGTCAATACAATTAACACTCTCGTATGAATAAGGTTGTTTAGAAAACTTTCCCATGTTGAAGACGATTTTATCGTCGCCCACTCTCATGATAAGCTCACCGGCTTCAACATCGATGAGAGTGCGACCGGTCCTCAAGAATGGACGACCAACGATCAATGGCACACGAGGGTCCATGTCGTAGTCAACGACAACGAAATCGGCAGGAAACGTGAATTTGTCGACTCCTACAAAGACGTCTTCGGCTATCCCCACTGGATAAGCAACCGTACGGTTGGCTAATTCCAAAGTCATTTTGGTGGGGACTAGCTCAGGGAGAGATAATTGCTTCCAAACGCTTAGAGGCATTAAATTAATATTGGCACCTAGATCGGCTAGGGCCATGCAATTCTATACTCCCGGGAAGTTACAAGGGATTAAGAAACGACCCGGATCACCAAGCTTGGTTGGCAATTTCCTTAAGAGTACTGCAGAGCAATTCTCATTAAGTTGGGTGTTAGCAATATCAAGAAGCTTCTCCTTGTCGCTAAGAATATATGTGAACATTTTCGCGTACTTTGGCATGTGAGTGAGAGCCTCAGCGAAGGAGATGTTAAAATTCAATTGTTTAAACATTTTAAGAAAGTTCGAAACCTGAATATCATCCTTGCTTTTGAGCTTCTCTTTCCTCAACCTAGATGGATAAGGTATATCGGAAGAAGAGGAAGGCTTTGGGATCGAAGGATCACTCACATCCTTGGGTGGAGGAGGGGTAGAAGTAAGAGGTGGAGAAACTGGGGAAGGAGAAGGATGAGGAATAGGAGAAGGTGACTCGTTTTCCTTAGTCACAATTACCGGTGGAGGTATAGGAAGCTCGGGTTCCTTGGTACCTTTGCCACTGCGAGTGGTGATTGCTTTCATCTCCCCTCTTGGATTCGCAACGGTGTTACTCCAGAGAGTACCCGAATAAGAGGGTTGATTACCTTGGAAAAAACTAGCCATCATGTTCTTTAAGTCATTCGTTTGACTATCCAAAGTGTTTCTCATATCAGCTCTCAGATCGTTCCCTTGTTTCACCAGGTCTGCTTTCAAGTTGAGCACTTCCCGCTGAAGATTTCCCACGATCACATCGTTGGTCCTCATGTAGGTTTCCACTTCTTGGTGTAAAGCGGTGGGTTGGTTGGGAGGAGCATTGTATGCGGGTGGTTGATAAGCAGGTTGCTGGTAAACTTGGTTGTTTCTTTGAGGTGGATGTGGTTGTTTGTGAGGTGGTATGTATGGTCTACGAGATTGTTGTTGTTGTTGAGGAGGGCGGTTGAGGTTTTGTTGTTGGTTTGGGTTGTTAGGAGTAAAACCGGGTGGTGAGAGATAGTTGTTCGAACGGTAGCTAAGCAGGTTGCGGTCACCTTGAGGACGGGCTTGATAAGCGGGTTGAGGATAGGTACCGTATGCTGCATTCACATTCTCAGAAGGGTAGTCTTGGGTGGCGGTACAAGTGGTGTAAGAGTGAGGACCCCCGCATATTTCACATGGTTGGCTAACAGCATTGACTTGAGCGTTTTTAGCATTGATGATGTTGGTGTTGCTGGCGGTTTGGGTAGCAAGCGATTCAAGAAGCGCAGTGATTTTGTCAATTCGCTTGTCGCTGTCACTAGTACTAGCACTAGCGACATTGGTCCGAACACTCTTGGTTTGCACACGAGACTTATTCTCAATGACATCCCAAGCAGCATTGGAAGTCTTAGCCAAAAGATTACCCCCCGAGGCACTGTTTAGTGAATCTTGGTCATTCATGCTTAAACCATTATAAAAAGTGTTAATTTGGTGCACTTTGGTAAAACCATGTTGTGGGCATTTTCTTAAAAGATATTTGAAACGGTCCCAAGATTCACTAAACGACTCATCGTACTTTTGTTCAAAATTGATAATTTCATTCCGCAAAGCGGTAGTACGAGAGGGTGGGAAAAAGTAGTTGATAAACTTGGTCTCCAAATCCGTCCACGTAAGAATACTCTGTGGCTGTTCCTTAGCAAGCCAATGCCGGGCTTGTCCCTATAAAGAAAAGGGAAAAAGTTGTAAACGGATTACCTCTTGTGGAACACCATCGAATTTGACCGTATTCGTGAGTTGCAGGAATCTCTTGATGTGGTCATGTGGATCATCAATGGTACGCCCTAAGAATGGTTGAGCAGAGACCATCTGGATAAAGCCGGATTTGAGCTCAAAGTTGTTGGCTGCAAACGCGGGTATGACAATTGGATCATTGTTACCGTCTACATGTGCTTGCAGAAGTTCAATCATCGGGCGATTATCCGGTAGAGGCTCATTGTTGTTGTTATTATTGTTGTTGAAAGGTGGGTTGTTGTTCTTATTATTATTGTTTTGAGGTGGGTTGTTGTTGTTGTTTTGTACACCGGCCATGTCTAAGTCTTCGAGAGGCTCGGGCTCTTGATAAGACGTTGATCGTGTACGCATGCACCTGCAGAACTAACAAGGCAATAACAAAGAAATATTTTTGGTTTTTATGTTTTTTTTTTTGTTTTTTTGAAAATTTTATATTTTTTAGGATTTTTGAAAATTTTTATGAAAAATTAACGTTCACGGTGAACGGATCCCAAAATCCAAGTTCTCACAAAAAACTGTTGATCTTAACGAGAAGAGCTGGCAGCGGCGCCATTTGATACAAGGCTTTTGTGTGGGTTTAATATTTTAGTTCTCGGTATCCTCTCGAATTGATCACGGCTCTAAGTGGAATGATTTGTTCTTGGTTAATAAAAAGGTGTTGGTTTGTTTATCTATTTTGAACTAATAGTAAATAAATGTAAGTGACGTGAATAGATTATAAGCTTTGAAAATTAAGCTAAATTGACGAGTTAAAAATAAAAGCTTGAAAACGTAAAGAGGAGATTAGAAAAATACTTTGAAAACTTAACTAATTTAAAACTTAAAACTTTATAAAACTTTAAAACTTAGTGCATCGGAATATAAGAAATGCAAAGCTGTCGGAATGTCACAATCATCACCATCGGAATACAATTAAAATGATCCATCGGAATGTTTCAAGTGAAGGTCCATCGGAATCTTAAGGTAAACTTCTATCGGAATATGGTCTATCGTAAAGTGCAGCTATCGGAATGAGCCAGATCGGAAAGTCAGATCGGAATGATGTAAACTAAAATGGGCAGAGTTTCGATTCAACAAGGACCTTAAATCCCGTCGGAATATGCGATCGCAATATGCGATCGCAATCCCAGATCGGAATAAGGGGTAAGATACAACCTATCGCAAAGTAAAACCCTTAAGGGTTATTGCGATACTAAGCAAGAAACCATCGAAATGTGATAAAACCCTTATATTGCGATGGAAACAAATTCAATCCGAGAATGGTAATAAGCAGAAACTTCAATAAGCACTTACAATAAGCTATTTTAACCGGGACTTAAACACTTCAAAAAGATTAAATTGAACAACTTTTAAGACGAGAAATCATAAACTTTATAAACAAAACTTTTGAATGACTAAACCTTGATGAAATCCGAAAACCAATAAGCTAAAACATGAAGTAAGCTAATAAGAAATAAGAACTTATATCCTAAGTCAAATAAAAGCTTAAAAAGTAGTAAAAAGGTTAATCTTTTAACTACTTAAACATGAAACGAAATCAAACCGTATGATTGTAAATTTCGGATCAAAGGCAAAATGAAACCAAGAAATGTAGGAAGAGATTAAACAACACAAACTTAAACTTAAACTTTTAATTAAAAGAACTCAAAGTACAAAGATTAATGAAAAGCTTAAATTTTGAAAGATGAAAACAAAGAAAAATTCTAGTGAGAGAAAGTTTGGAACTTTCTCTCTCTAAAACTAGAGAGAAAATGAAAACTAAAAACTAAGACTAACTAACTCCTCTCAAATTGTGAAGTGGGATCTTTATATAGGCGTGTGATATGGGCTTGTGTATGGGCTTTGGTATCGGGCTTCTTTTCTTCTTTCTTCTTTAGTCTTTACGTTTCTTTAAATAAACGTTCCGACTTTGGATTTTGAGAAGTGTCGGTGAATAATTCCAACTCGTCTTATAATCTTTTGTTTAATAGACTCGAGTTCTTCGACATATATGTATCTTCCATCTTTGGCTCTATTCTTCGATAAATCTTTAAATAGGCACAATGACTTCAAGTCTTTTGCATCTCTTGGACAATAGACTTTGTCTTGAGTCTTTTTCCTCGATGAAACCCGTGCAATCCCATGTTTTCTTCAATACTCTCCCGGTTGACTCTGAAAACACAATAAACACAAAAACCACGCATAATTACAAACAAATGATATTAAATACGTGTTTTGGTCTAGTTTTAGCCAGAAATAAGTGGTAAAAGGATGGGTGTTTTCACACCTATCAGTAATGCACTCGGAGAAATCATGACCTCCACCACAATACATGCAAGAAACCTCAACCGCTTTAGCCGTAGTAGGAGCACTTTGTTCACCAACCTTAAACTCAATCAAAAGACCCTTAAGCTTATCAAAGATTTTGTTCTCTAAATTTTCCTCGATATGGCAAGCATCGAGGGTATGAGACAATGAAGGTGAAGCCAGAGACGAAGTCTTACGAACACTCGATGTGCTACGAGGACAATAGACCTTAGGCCTATTCTCAATAATCAACAACGCTTCCTCGACGGTTTTACACAAAAAATTACCACCCGCGCCGGCATTAAGATAATCTCTCTCATGATCGTTCAATCCATTGTAAAACGTGTCAATTTGATTCAAGTCGGAAAAACCATGATGAGGACACTCGTGCAATATTTCCTTAAACCGATTCCAAGCCGTAGAAAAACTCTCATTAAATTCTTGTGAAATTTTTGAAATCTCGTTTTTCAAATGCGTAGTCTTAGAGGGCGGGAAAAATTGGTTCACAATGTTTGAAACGAGATGCTTCCACGTCAATATAGAATTGGGTGGCTCTCTCTCTAATCAAATTTTAGCGGGCCCCGCTAAGGAATACGGATAAAGCATCATCTTATTCGAGTCGTCGGCAACGTCCTTAAACTTGCAAGTGGCGGTAAGACGGTTGAATTGGCGGATATGGTTGTGCGGGTTGTCATTTTCATCTCCACGGAATTTGTTGTTTTGGATCATCGAAAACAAACCCGTCTTAACTTAAAAATTCTCCGCAAGGATTGAGGGAATCACAATAGCCTCTCCATAACCCTTGGTGGGTGCTTGAAGTAACTCCATCATAGTTCGATTAGCCATGGTTGCTTCTTGTTCTACGATACGTGGGGATGAGCAAAGAAGATTCTTTTTGGTGTTTTTGACTTTTTCAATTTTTTGTGGTTTTTGATTGTTTTTACTTTTTTTGGATTTTGTGATGTATTACGTAGACAAAAATCTACAGATCTCTCCTTAAATCAAATCTCTTGAATAAAGGAGCCTCAAGGAATGAAAACGATCACGTGAAGTGAAGGCCATCGATGAATTTAGAACGTTGGTGGAACACCAAAACGTTCAAGAGGGTTTAATCAATTGAAACCAAGAAAATATATATGATATGTAGATAATACTTTGGTTGGAAAACCCTCGATTAGCCCTTTTTATCTAAACACGCACAAGCAAGCGGGGAAACGACACGGCGCGAAGCACTTAAGAGCCTTTTTCCTTAGGGTATATTTTATAATACACGCCTTATACCCACCTTATAGTTTGTGTTTGTCAAAATCAAGCTTCACGAAAGTAATTATCTATTTTGCCTTTATTCTTTGTTTGAGATTCGATACAATGATCGAGTGATGAAATCCCGAATCAAGGTTGTGTTTTCACACTTTTGGAGTCCTTGTGAATTTATTGGTCTACGTATACAATATAGTAATATTCACACAAAAAAACGAGAAATCGATAATACGTATTAGTAGAGTTCTACTAATACAATTATATTTATGGATAATATAAAACAACAATTGTTCAAATCAAAACACAACGCGCCTCCCCGGCAGCGGCGCCAAAATGATAGTTGAGCTTTACAACCTTGTTTAGGAAAATAAAGTGTAATTGGGGTAAGTACGACGGTTTAGGATAACCAAGCACTAATGACCCAATGTAGAGGAGTTCGTTCTCAAGGAGGCAAGTGTATTGTGTTAAGAAGTGATTAATCTTTGAGATTATGATTATCAAGAAAGAAAAGAGAAAATAAAGTAGAAAAGGATGACGGTTAGGATTATGAATTAAACTAAGACGAAAAGTCGTGCACGTAAAACCGTAAAATATGATGAAATTTAAAAATTAACCTAAAAATTCCTAGAAAATTGCAATAAATCCTAAAAAATATAATTAGAGTTTATAAAAAATCAAAATTCACTCTATTAAATAATAATTTTTTAATGCTAATTAAAGCCCAAAAAATCTATTTAATTAACAAAAAGCCCAAAATGAGATTTTTCACTTTGTAAACCTCTAAAATAACTTAAATAAATTAAAAATTATTTTTGAAAAATTTAAAATTATTTAAAACTATTTAAAAATGATTAAAAACTATAAAATCTTAAAATAATTCTAAAGATTTTTTAAATGACAACAAAACTAATCTAAAAGTTTAAAATTCCTAACTTAATGTATTTAAACTAGGAAAAGTGAGAAAGTTGCAAAAATCTTAAATTTAACTTTTAATAATAAAATAATAATAAAATAATATTAAAAATCCAAAATTTATAAAAAGTTCTAAAAAGTTGCAAACTAGTTTATTTAAACCTATTTAACACAGAAATGAACTTGAAATTACAAAAAATACCCCTATTGGGCCTCCAAATGGGTTGAAATGAAAAACAGTCCACCTAATTGGGCTTTTGGGCCCAATAAGCAAAAAGTTGTCCAAATAATCCCAAAATCACCTATCCGACTCAAAATTTGATTTTAAGAACAAAAGTCTAAAGGCCCAAAAGCTGAAAGTGAGCTTATCATAACTTAATAGAAAACAACTTATTCTTAATGGGCTTTTTGGCCCACTAAGCCATAAGCTAATGCCATAAGCTCTAATTTGACACACAAGCTTCTTTTGGGGTACTTAAGAGATCTGTGAAAAGAAATTTTTAAAAAGCCCAAGAAATAAGCCTGAAATAATCAAAAGCTCTCTACAGAAAACGACAAAATAGTCGTTTTTCAGTTCTAGGCTACCTCAAGTGCTGATACAACTTGCAAAAGGTTCTAAATGACTTAATTAAGCAAAATCAACAAAAAGTTTTCAAATAAGCACAAAGAATAAGCTGGAATAAGCAAATAAGCACTTATGAAAAAGTCAAGTCAATTGGTTTTCTAGTCAAACCTAAAAGTCAAACCCTAAAAAGCTCCAGATTAGTTCAATGGGTAAAATAAGGAATATTGATTACAAAATCAAATTTGTTGTAAGTCTGAATAAGCTAAAATATATTATGAATAAGCTGTCTGAAAATTAACACTAGCAGGGGCTAGTTTTGGGTGTCCGTCAGTGGGAAAAGTTGCCACTGCTTGACTTCTTTGACTTTTTGTCTTATGTGAATTTTTGTTGGATTCAAGGCACAAAAGGCACCATTATAACCAGTGGGTTATAAGGAGTCAATATCAATCATAAAATCACAAAAACAACAGGCCAAATGATACAGTTAATTTAATCTTTGCCCATATATCACACAGACATGAACATAAGCAGTTTTCAAACAAATAAGCAGTTTTAGCAAGAATAAGCCAACCAAATTGAACCAAATACACACAACAACTTAAATTAATTCAAATGAACATAAATCAACTGGTTTCATACACTGGATTAAAGATTAGAACAAGATTCAAGCTAATTCAAGTTACTGATGAACAAAATGAAGAACACAAATGAGGTTGCTGATATACTTGACCACAGATCCAATTTCAAACACTCAAATCTCTTAAACAGGTTATATAAAGTTTGTTTAATCCCTTTTTATCCCTAAATGTAACACTACCAAATTTTGGATAGCAGCGGAAGGGTCATTAGGAGTATTACTTCATAGCACAACACACAAGTTACAGAATACGACTCAAAAAGAGGCGTTTGAAAATTTTAATCCTTTCGATAACCCAAATTCAGAGTTTATAAGCAGAAACAGGTTCCAACAATATTGTGATAATAAACAGTTTCAAACAGTTTATCGAATGGTAATCATTATATTATTGCCTTTAAAATATCCAGTGCGACTCCATGCTCCAACTGTTCTTAAACCCTAGTACCTGAGAAATACATGCTAAAACGTCAACACAATGGTTGAGTGAATTCATAGGTTTGCAAGGAAAAGCAGTGGACCGCAAGATTTCAAAAATTCAGTTTACAAATGTCAGATAGCATCAGTTATCGCATTTAGCTCATGAAACCGAACATTAACATCCGTTATTCCGTTCAAGTTTCAAATACAGTACGTCTAGTCGGTTTTCTGTTAAACCCGGACGGAGAGATCAATCCCAATAGATCTATTCACAGCATTCGCGTTTACTCGACCAGTACAGTCGGTCCAAGTAACTAACGGTTCATGATTAAAAGGGATAAAATAAGCATAAAGTTCAAGCACTTGCGTCCATTCGTAAAAAGTAGCATGTATCCCCCTCTCGGGTTTAATAAAATAATTAAAGTAGTAAAAGCGAGGCTATGAACTCACCATAACAAATAAAGCCCGAGTATAAGAGCGAATACAAAGTATATCAATTAAATAAACCCTCGAGCATAAACATCACTTGAAGCCTTGCACTATAAAATATCCTTTTTAAAACTTAAAATCTTTCTTCATCATTGTTCTTGCTACGCCCTTGCCATTTTTATCACATATCCAAAAATATATAATAGTTCTCCTTTTATAACAACAACCGCCAAAGTGTAATGAATTTGTATTTCATTTATAAGTGCAAAATATACTAAAGCTAAATGTCCACCTCATGCTTACCGAGACTTCCACATATATATGTCTAGACTTATTTGTTGTCTTAAAAGTAGACTTATGTATCTAAATCATTCACTAGATACTCACGTGGCTTTACCTTTTCATCGCAAGTCATTCAGGTAATTGATAAAATATGTAAACAAACATTCTAAGACATCAAACCATAAAATGACGCAACATAGTTAATTGAGAACATTAGTCATGTGATAAAAAATAAATTTGCTATCCAATACTTATAAAATCAGATCTTATATTAATTTGTAAATATAAGTGTTGACTCTCTCACATGGGGGAGTGGTGTCATAATACATAAGATATGTTTATATTTACTAAATTTTGTTTCATGAAATATAAAGCAGGTATAACTGAAACCCGATATTTTAAAAGTTACGCGATTTAAAAGATAAGCGGTAAACACGAAAAATAAACGCTCAATATAAAATAAAAACTTCGACATTCGGATAACACTTATGTTTCGATATATAAATGAGGGCTTATTATTTAATAAACGTTAACGCTTCATATAACAAATGACACTTAAAGGTCTATCTTAAATTTACAAGAATGTCCGTAAAACGAACAATTAATATAATGACAAGAAAAATATTTCTATGTCATAACGAGAATATTTAAGGTCGATGACGGGCATAAACTCTACCGATAAATAATAAATGACAGTATTTGATACGTTAAGCTATAACCTTGTCCATTAACCCCTAATTCAATATATTTTTTTTCTATTTTATAAAAACAAACATGATAAATAAAAGTCGGGTTATAAATATTTATCCGAAAATTAAGAATTGCTACAGCCTAACCACCTTAAAAGAACTCTATCCCAGAGTTCAGTTGTTTTATATGTTCTCGATACGTTCGAGAAGAGGTGTGAGTACTTTTAAGTTTACAAGAGTCGATACCCGCTTAGAATAATCCATACAAATGTATCAAAAATATAAAAAGATTAAAGAGTTATTCTTACAAGATAATAACAATATGAATTAGAATAGCGATAGATAACGGATGAATCGTACAATCGAATTACGATTTGAAATGAAACAGTTTGTGCGAATGCCACATGCTTAAGCCCACTCATTTACAAATCATTAATTACATGGGTTCGTCAGGTCCATCTAATTAAGATTTGGAAACTAATGGTTTGGTAATTTATAATTTGTTTGTTCAAACGAGTGACGAATTCGTTTCAACAAGATAATTATAAATTAGCCTACATAAACATCGTTTGCACAAATCATGAGATAAAAAAACAAATCAAATGTCTATAAAAAAATAATCTCCTTTGTGGCATGATTCTTCAAAATCATTCAGAGTGAAAAGAAAATCAAGGAACACAATAAATTGTGTTTCAAAAGGAATAAGTGTCTTCAAATGGCACATCACGAGGTGATAAGCCAAAGTCGTACTCCAATCAACTGGAAGGCTTTGTAACAGTGTTCTATGAAATAACTTATAGAGTTTCAAAGCACAAAATGAGTATTCAAACTCGGAAACAAAAGGTAATTAACCAATGGAATCGGCACTTGGAGCTGAGTTCACGTTTATACAAAAAAAAGTGTCATAAAAGTCATGAAAATGTTGCAAAAACCATTGCTTCACTCGCAAAGTTTATACAAATAATCCCTTCATATAAACATAATAACGAGAAAGAAATAAATATCAGTATACATATTTTACAAGCTTTTGGGTAGCATGAGCGCGCACCGATGATCTTTAAGGCAATAAAATTGTTTTAGCGAAAAAGCTGTTATAGTCTAGGTTTTGAAAACGACCTAGTTCTCTATAACAAGTGCTCTGATACCAATCTGTAACACTCCCAAATTTCGGATAGCAGCGGAAGGGTCATTAGGAGTATTACTTCATAGCACAACACACAAGTTACAGAATACGACTCAAAAAGAGGCGTTTGAAAAGTTTAATCCTTTCGACAATCCAAATTCAGAGTTTATAAGCAGAAACAGGTCCCAGCAATATTGTAATAATAAACACTTTCAAACAGTTTATCGAATGGTAATCATTATTTTATTTCCTTTAAAATATCCAGTGCGACTCCATGCTCCAGCTGTTCATAAACCCGAGTACCTGAGAAATACATGCTAAAACGGCAACACAACGGTTGAGTGAATTCATAGGTTTGCAAGAAAAAGCAGTGGACCACAAGATTTCAAATATTCAGTTTACAATAGTCAGATAGCATCAGTTATCGCATTTAGCTCATGAAACCGAACATTAACATCCGTTATTCCGTTCAAGTTTCAAATACAGTGCGTCCAGTCGGTTTTCCGTTAAACCCGGACGGAGAGGTTAATCCCAATAGATCTATTCACAGTATTCGCGTTTACTCGACCAGTACAGTCGGTCCAAGTAATTAACGGTTCATGATTAAAAGGGATAAAATAAGCATACAGTTCAAGCACTTGCGTCCATTCGTAAAAAGTAGCATGTATCCCCCTCGCGGGTTTAATAAAATAATTAAAGTAGTAAAAGCGAGGCTATGAACTCAACTTAACAAATAAAGCCCGAGTATAAGAGCGAATACAAAGTATATCAATTAAATCAACCCTCTAGCATAAACATCACTTGAAGCCTTGCACTACAAAATATCCTTTTTAAAACTTAAAATCCTTCTTCATCATTGTTCTTGCTACGCCCTTGCCATTTTTTTCACATATCCAAAAATATATAATAGTTCTCCTTTTATAACAACAACCTCCAAAGTCTAATGGATTTGTATTTCATTTATAAGTGCAAAATATACTAAAGCTAAATGTCCACCTCATGCTTACCGAGACTTCCACATATATATGTCTAGACTTATTTGTTGTCTTACAATTAGACTTATGTATCTAAATCATTCACTAGCATATTCACGTGGCTTTACCTTGTCATCGCAAGTCATTCAGTTACTTAATAAAATATGTAAACAAACATTCTAAGACATCAAACCATAAAATGACGCAACATAGTTAATTGAGGACATTAGTCATGTGATAAAAAATAAATTTGCTATCCAATACTTATAAAATCAGATCTTATATTAATTTGTAAATATAAGTGTTGACTCTCTCACATGGGGGAGTGGCGTCATAATACATAAGATGTGTTTATATTGACTAAATTTTGTTTCATGAATTATAAAGCGGGTATAAATGAAACCCGATATTTTAATAGTTACACGATTTGAATGATAAGCGGCGATTTGAAAGATAAGCGGTAAACACGAAAAATAAACGCTCAATATAAAATAAAAACTTTGACATTCGGATAATATTTATGTTTCGATATAAATGAGGGCTTATTATTTAATAAACGTTAACGCTTCATATGAAGAAATGACACTTAAAGGTTTATCTTAAATTTACAAGAATGTCCGTAAAACGAACAATTAATATAATGACAAGAAAAATATTTCTATGTCATAACGAGAATATTTAAGGTTTATGACGGGCATAAACTCTGTCGATAAATAATAAATGACGGTATTTGATACGTTAAGATATAACCTTGTCCATTAACCCATAATTCAATATATTTTTTCTATTATATAAAAACAAACATGGTAAATAAAAGTCAGGTTATAATTTTTTATCCGAAAATTAAGAATTGCTACACTAAACATGCATACACTCTATGTGTTCCAGATTTTTAGGTCAAACAGTCAAAATCAAACAAGTTATAGCACAATCTTAGATTTGATGTTTTAAAGAGCAAACTTGGCAAATATCAGAACACAAGCACTTGTATAGCAGATATAAACACAAACTAACACTTAGCACTTGCTCAAAATCAAACAAGCACCTTAAATCAGTAGACCCAAACACCCCTTTCACTTTTTAATCCAAGATTTAAAGAAGTAAATGTGTGTTTCAGTTTTACCCAATCCTAATCTAGCATAATAACAACAATATCATGCAGTATCAAGCAAATTCAAGCCACAAGAACACTTCTTATAACAATAGAACACCAAATCACAAAATATCACTTTTTCCACTAATTTTTGGGAAAAGAGACTCAAACCTCATGAATGTACATCCACACTCATGAATTTTTGAGCTGATGTGTCTAGCTAAACAAGACACAAGCTTCCAATAACACTTGCTAAGATTCAACAAGGTTAAAGACACAATTTATATAAAACAGAAAAATGAAAAACAAAGAAAAGCTTTATTAATGCAACCTTGTTCCCACTCCTTGATTATTCCCAAACCACAAGTTCACTACACCTTGATAATCTTCTTATCAGGGTGTTATGAACACTTGTAATCCAAAAATTCCAAGGGCTTGAACCAAGAACTTAGCAAAATATCATGTTTTAGGAAAATTGGCAATTTCTTGCACAATATTTAAAAACAGGTTTTAAGATTCAACAAACTTAAACACGTAACAATAATAAGCAAAGAATAAAGTTGGCACTTGGATTCCTTCAAATATTCAAACACGTTTGTGGAGGTATTAGCTGTTGGAATTTGATCTAAGGGCTCCAAGGAATGCTTAGGAACAAAGCAGAATGTAGGGCGTTGGATTCACTAGCTATTTTGGCTTCTTCCCAAAAGAATGTGCAGGGCATGTCCCATGTGAACTTGCGAGTGAGGTGGCAAAGTGTTTAAGGTGTGGGTTATGATTAACACATCCTTAATCATCATTCTGGAAGGATTTAAGGTTTAATTGTAAGTAATGAAGAAATACCCAAAATTGATTAAGAACATGAAGAACAGGTTTTTGATCTGTTTTGGATTTTAAATGATGTGTTAGGCGCATTTTATTTAACTAATCAGGATTAGTTAATTTAGTTGTGAGTGGTATTATGACATGGCACAAGGGAGTGTTTTGATTGGTTGAGAGGTGTTAGTGGGGCACGTGGCATGCAACCACTAGTTAAGGTAAGTTCTATGTCTTGGCAGCCTTAATCCCCCATCTTCCATTCTCCTTTCACTTGTGGTTAATACATGGTAAATTCAGAATCCCTTTGTTAAGTAAGTTTCAAAGTTTTGATTTTGGCCACAAAACTCTTGCAAAGGTATTTCAAGGACTTGTTTTGCCAATTCATGATATTTGAAGGACTGATTTTGGCATTTTCTTCATTATTCAAGGTCTTGACTTGTTTGTTGACATCTTGGAGGACTAAAAATGACAATTCTTCATTTTTTGAGGGACCTTTCTTGCCAATTCTTCAAAGTGGAGGGTCCTTTTTGTAAATTTGATAAACTTTAGGGACCAATCTTGTAAATATGACTAAACAAGGGTTTAAAGTTTCATTTCTTCAATATTGGAGGACCCTTCTTGTACAATATTCATTTCTTCAAGGGTTATTCTTAGAAAATCAACTCTAGGGCCCGGTTCATTGTGCGGTTTCGTTTCTCGTGTACGTTTTTGCTTTTTCCTTGTGATCTTTTGTCATTTTCTCAATATCCGTACCTAAAATACACATGTAACAAACACAAGCATATATTTGGCATATTTCATGATATTTTATGCATTTTAAGCCCATTTTCGACGTTAAGAATGTGTATAAAAGCAGTCTCATCAGGCGGAAAACACTGTCCAATTATGCACACTTGCTTAAGCAAGATAGACATAATTGCCCTCAAGTGTCCCTTGCTAACCAAAGTTCTTAACAATGAAGTTATCTAATATAAATCCCTTGTAACTTCCCATGTAAGCCCAATAAAAACGTACCCAAGTCTCCCAACCGACCACAACCAATTCTAGGTCAAAAAGTCTTAGTAGCTTGCAAAGTATATCAACTTTGCATGCTACAGTGTGTTAGGACCTTTGTAATAGTCATTTGTAATAGGTATGCTAGGAGGTATGTAGTTCCTCCTGGTCCTAGTAGTAGTAGGAGCAACACGTGCTCCTGGTCTTTAGAAAGTCAAACATTATTATTTTTTGTAGTTTGTTAGGATATGCATGAGATATGTTAGGAAAGGATATACACGTTTTGGTTTAATGTTGTATTAGGGTTTCCTTGTAGTATAAAAGGAACCATTGGCATAAGGGTTAAACACACCTTCATCAAACATTATTTAGTTCATATTAATATTAGAAATCCTTAGTAATGATCAAGTCATTATAGTTATTTTGTTTCTTCTTGTTCATAGTATTTGTATTCCGCACTTCTACTGTGTAGGTTATCTAGAGTCTCTCTGTGAATAGACTTGTGATTACAGAAGTCGTTCACCATCCTTAACAGGCTGCAAGATCCATATCTAATGGACCCAACAAGTGGTATCAGATCCTGGGAGAGTCTCTACATGAGAAGAATCAATTTTCTTTTTACTAACATCTTTGTTTAATGATGTCTGCCTCTAGTTCTACTGAAACAAGAGATGCAAGAACCTCTAAAACACAGCAACCTCAGCAAATCGTTGTTACTATTTCCAATACAAATGGAAAATTCCCTCTCTTGAAGAAGGATGAGTATGATAGATGGGCAATGAAGATGGAATGCTGGATCACCAATACTGATCTAGACCTTTGGAAAATTGTTTAGAATGGCAACAGTAAGAAGCTTACCGGAAGAGACAAGAATGGTAATGTCATCCTTCAAGATCCTAAAACTCATGAAGAAATCACAGCTGTTCAGAAGGAAATCAAAGCAAAAACTATTTTGCTTCAGTCCCTTCCTGATGATCACATGGGTGATTTTTGTCACTTGGATGATGCTAGAGAGATTTGGAATGGAGTAAAGGCAAGGTTTGGAGGGAATGAGGAATCAAAGAAAATGCGCAGATCCATGCTGACAGATGAATTCACAGAATTCAAGATCTCTGAAACTGAAGGTATTCATCAAGGGTATGATAGGTTCCAAAAGATACTTAGCCAGTTGAATCATCTCAGGTCCAAACCTGATAATGGAGACATTAATGCAAAGTTTCTTAGAGCTCTACCTCACTCATGGAATCAGGTAGTCATCTCTCTCAAAGCAAAAGGTGGCCTCGAATATCTAAATTTTGATGACCTGTTTTATAAACTCAAAACCTTTGAGCCTCATGTGAGAGGATACTCAAGTGATTCCTTTCCTATTCCTGCTAACTCTGCTTTTGTGAGTTCCATGGGATCTAGTCCAATGTCTTATGCTAGTAGCCCAAGCTACATTGTGTCTTCTCAACATACTTCTACTCCTGAACCAAAAGTCAAGAATGGTAGCATGGTAGAAGCTGTTCTTCACTCTTTTGTTGCTGATGTTGATCCATAACAGCAGCTTGCTTTTGATGATTTCAAACAGGTTGATAAACTTGACTTGGATGAAATGGATCTAAAATGACAGATGGCTATGCTCACTCTCCGGGTTCATAAGTTTGAAAAGAAAGCCGGTCGAAAATTTAACTACAACCCGAGAGAGCCAGTCAGGTTTGATAGAAGCAAGGTTAGATGCTATAACTGCCAGCAGCAAGGTCATTTTGCTAGGGAATGCCCTAACAAAACTGACCAGGAGAAGAACATGTATTCAGCCTTCAATTTTTAAGTGCTCAAGGATGACAAGAAAGCTTTAGTGTCCGTTCACTCTATGGTTAAATGGAATGATCATCAGACTGCTACCTTGGAGTCAGTTGAAGCTTCTACTGATGTGTTTGCAATGATTGCTGGGAACCTATCTGATGTCGAGGAAGCAGAAGAATTTGCTCTTATGGGCATCTCACCTCAGGTAGGTACAACATTGCCCTCTTGGTTGTCACGATAAATATTCAGAATTGTTGACTCAATACAATGAACTAAATAAACAAAATGACAAATATTTTTTAGATGTTCAAGCATATAAGAGTTCTTTAAAAACATTGGAACAACAAAAGAGGTGGCTTCAAGATACTCGACGTGAATATGATGATAAAATTAAAATTTTAAACATTGATTTTGAAAATACCACTAACATGCTTAAATATACTGAAAAACTAAACAAGGACAGTATTAAAGATAAGCAAGACATGCAAGAAAAATAGGATGCTACACTTTTACGATTTGAAAAATGGCAAAAAGCACCCAAGAATCTTTCAAAGTTAATTGATGGTAGCATGTCTGGTAGAACTAAGAGAGGTTTGGGCTTCGATAAATAATTTTGATTCAGAAGATGTGTTTGATTTATCTTTATCATGTGTCTTTGATCCTAACAAGGAGGAGGAGGGAAAACCTAGTTACAATAGGTTTCAACCAGCTGCAGCAATGCATGTTGTTCCTCCACCTCTTACATGAACTTTTATGACCATATCTAGGCATACTGACTTGGATGGATCACAAATGCATGAGTTTCCAAAAAGCTCTACTAATACTAATGACTTTGTCTCCTGTACTTTCAGTGACAAGGCCAGTGACTATGCATCCTGTGGTTCAAGTGAAGAGTCAAGACCTACAAGCTCCAAGACAAATGACCTTGCTGCTACTAGTGCTAGGAAGAGTGAAGAGAGAGTTGCTTCTACTTCAACTGTTTCGAGTTCTAGTTTATTGAGTCCTAGGAATGTTGATTCTCCTAGAGTTGTGTGTAATAAATTTAGAAATGTGAAACAATGTCATTTGAATAAAAGGTCTTTTAAAACATGCTTTGTTTGTGGAAGTAAATTTCATTTGATTAAGGATTGTGATTTTTATGCTCAACCTTCTTCTGTTTATCAAGCTTATCCTGCTCCTGGTTCACCAGGAGTTGCTCCTTTTTCTTCTAGAAGACTAAACCCATGTGCCCAATCCTATTCGTCTACTAGAAGGACCTCTCCTTTAGCTTCTGATCTTGGAGAAGCAATGGTTGCACCCAAAATAGACCAACCGGCAACTATTTTCAGAACTTTAATCAGAATTATGCTTTTAATTCAGGCCAAATGTACTTTGGGTTGGGAAACTTGGGTACTGCTGTTAAGCCCTCAGCAGGTTGTTCTTGGTCAAACAATAACACCCATATGATGAATAGGCAACCTAAGAACAACAGTGGATCTCATCAATCTTCTTGCTATCTACAAAAGATCCACAAGGCAGACTCAAACCTGAAAAGGTCTGGGTCCCCTTAAGACACTAACTTTTACATATATCTTTTATGTTGTTGTAGATTACTCCATACCAAGATCCTACTCTAGGAATAGTTGCTAGTGGATGCTCTAGGAGCATGACAAAGAATAAAGGACTTCTATCTAACTTTGTACCATTTCAAGGCGGAAAGGTCTACTTTGGAGGTGGTGAAGGAAGGATCTCTGGCAAAGGAACAATACAGACACCTAACCTTAATTTTGAGCAGGTCTACTATGTGGAAGCACTTCAACACTTCAACTTGATCTCTGTCTCATAGATTTGTCACAAGAAGCAGTTTGTTCTGTTTATGGATACTGAAGCACTGGTGTTATCCAAAAACTTTAAGCTCCTGGATGACTCTCAAGTTCTACTCAGAATCCCTAGAAGACACAATCTCTATAGTATCAAGCTGAATGAAGTTAATCCTACTGGTCAAATAGTGTGTTTGGTTGCTAAAGCCTCAGAAGATGAAGCCACTAAATGGCACAAAAGGATCGGACATGTAAACTTCAAGACCATTCACAAATTGGCAAATATGAACTTGGTTTCTGGTTTACCTCCCAAAACTTTCAGAAATGACATCAATTGCCTTGCGTGCAGCAAAGGCAAACAACACAAAGCATCCTTCAAGTCCATTACTGCTCTCAGTCTCATAACTGAACCATTGTAGCTACTACACATGGATTTATTTGGTCCTACCTCCATTAGGAGAATTGACCACAAACAATACTGTCTTGTGGTAACTGATGGGTATAGCAGGTTCACGTGGGTTTTCTTTCTGGCTGCCAAACGTGAGACCTACTCAATTCTCAAAGATTTCATTACACACATTGAGAATCAGCTGTCCAAGAAGGTGAAATGTGACAATGGAACAGAATTCAAAAATGCAGACCTCATAGCACTTTGCAATTCCAAAGGTATCAAAAGAGATTATAGTGTTGCAAGGACTCCTCAACAGAATGGTGTTGCATAAAGGAAGATTAGGACACTAATAGAAGCTGCGAGAACCATGCTTGCAGATTCCAAGCTTCCTACTATGTTTTGGACAAAAGCTGTCAATACTGCAAGTTATGTTTTGCATAGGGTTTCAATTTCCAATCCACACAAGAAGACTCCCTATGAGCTACTCACAGCTAAAGTACCCAACATTGCTCATTTGAAGCCATTTGGTTGTCCTGACACCATTCTGAATACGAGTGACTATTTGGGAAATTTGATGGCAAGGCAGATGAAGGATACATAGTCGGATATTCAGCTCACTCTCAGGCTTATCGTGTCTATAATCTCCATGCCAAGCGTGTCATTGAAACTATTAATCTCAGGTACTTTGAGGAGAAGACAAACATCCAAGGAAAAGGTCCTGAATGGTATTTTGATCTTGATTATCTTAGTGACTCATTGGGATATTTTCGTTTCAAACCAACCAAGATACAGGTCCACAAGTGTTTGCAACTTCTAGTGCCGGTGCTCATTCTAGTTTTTCGGACTCAGATGAGGAGGATGATATTTTTGTTGTTCCATCTTATTCCACCATAGTCTCTCCAAATACCAATGCTACTCCTATTGATGCATCTCCATCAGACATTGTGGACTCACAAGGAGCTCTTGACACATTGCTCAAGCAACAACAAGATGCTACTACAGTAGCTGCTAAAAGAGGCTTTGAGTTTCCCTTGAGTACCCCTGTTGTCCAAGTTACTCCTAGTGCTCCTAATGTTACTCCTAGTGCAATTTTAACACCTATTGGTAGTCCGGTTAGTGATCCAACTTCCTAAACTAGATTATCTAGTCCTTCTGACCTGGGAAACTATCAAAAGAAGACTTCTACTAAGCTGGAGGATATTCATATGCAACCAATAGATGGCATTTTTGACTCTGCTTCATATGATGATGAAATTGTTAGGGATCTTAATAACTTGGCACCAGAAGTGGATGTAGCTCCTATTCCTGTAAGCAGATGAATAAAGACCATCCTACTACTCATATCATTGGAGATCCTGGTTCTACTGTCAAGACTCACCGCATGCATAAGAAATCAACGTCTGATCATCATGCTCTTGTGAGCGATATTGAAGACCAAAGCGTAATAATCACACAGACTTTCTTCACTGTTTGTTTGCTTGTTTTGTTTCATAGGTGGAACCTAGGTCAGTCTCACATGCTCTTGAGGATCAAAGTTGGGTGGAGGCTATGCAGGAGGAGATGCAGCAGTTCTTATTTCAGAATTTTTGGATCCTAGTTGACTTGCCCGATGGAAAGACAACAATTGGTACCAAATGGATTCTCAAAAACAAGAAAGATGCAAGGGGTATTGTGGTGAGAAATAAGGCTAGGCTGGTTGCACAAGGTCACACACAACTTGGAGGAATTGACTATACTGAAGTTTTTGCTCCAGTTGCTAGGATTGAGGCCATTCGTCTATTTTTGGCTTTTGCTTCTTATGTTGGCTTTATGGTTTTTCAGAGAGATGTTAAGAGTGCATTTCTCTATGGGAAGATTGATGAGGAATTTTATGTCACTCAACCTAAGGGCTTTGTGGATCCACTTCATCCCAAGAAAGTTTACAAGGTGGTCAAAGCTCTATATGGACTTCATCAGGCTCCTAGAGCTTGGTATGAGCGTCTGTCCACTTTCTTGTTGAAACACGGCTACAGAAGAGGCACTATTGACAAAACACTGTTCCTTAAAAGGAATACCAAGGACATCATCCTAGTTCAAGTGTATGTGGATGATATTATCTTCGGTTCTACTAAGAAGGAATGGTGTGATGAGTTTGAACAACTAATGAAAGGCGAATTTTAGATGAGTGCCATGGGAGAACTTACAATTTTCTTTGGTCTTCAAGTCAAGCAACAGCCGGAAGGTATTTTCATAAGTCAAGACAAGTATGTTCATGAGATTCTTTAGAAGTTTGATGTGGAACCTCTTAGACCAGCAGCAACCTTATGAAGTCACTAAAGTCAAACTCAAGAATAAGCCAGATCCTCCGATAAATGTTCACATGTACAGGTCAATGATTGGCTCACTCGTGTATTTGACTGCATCACGTCCGGACATTATGTTTGCAGTAAGTGCTTGCTCTAGACATCAGGTGGCTCCAACCGTATCTAACTTGAATGTAGTCAAGAAAATCTTCAACTATATCAAGGCACAACCCAAGCTAGGCTTGTGGTATCCTCGAGAATCACCTTTTGTTCTTGAAGCCTATAGTGATAGTGATTATGCATGTGCTAATAATGACAAGAAATCTACTACTGGTGGTTGTCAGTTTTTGGGTCGAAGACTTATCTCATGGCAATGTAAGAAACAGACAAAAGTAGCTACCTCTTCAAAAGAAGCTGAATACGTAGCTGCTGCTAGTTGTTGTGGACAAATCTTGTGGATATAAAATCAGATGCTGGATTATGGGTTCAACTTCATGAACACCAAAATTTTCATCGACAACCAAAGCACTATCTGCATTGTGAAGAATCCTATTTTTCATAAACGAACCAAGCATATTGATATTAGGCACCATTTTATAAGGGATGCCAATGAGAAGAAACTGATACAGGTTCTTAAAGTGCATACGGATGATAATGTTGCTGATTTATTGACTAAAGCCTTTGATGGTCCACGGTTCAACCACTTGGTGGTTCACATTGGAATGGTCAATCCTTGAGGCCTAGGATTGAGGGGAGGCTAAGCCTAAGGGGAGGCTTATTGTACATATTTCATTGCATAGTCTAACATATGGTAGATTCTAACAACAGTTTTAATGGGTATTTGCGGTGTGTGCAACTTCTGGTGGAGGAATTTGGTTACTCCTAGGCAGTCTTCAGCTCATAGTGTGTACAAACCCTTCTATTTCACTCATGGTTGGCTTCTAGTATTGCTTTTGGGTCACTGTTCACTTCGTTGACTTTCATTGAACACTTTGTGCTCCTAGTGTTGACCTTTACGCGTTTTGACTTTTATTCAACGCAAGTTACTTCTAGTATATATCTTTTTATTTATATTGGGTAACTGGGATTTGCAAATAATGGTTAAGGGGCAAGTGGTTACTCTTGCATTAATAACTTAATTTTTGAAAGGGCAACCCCCATAAATAGGGGTCAATGAACAGTTTTATGACCATTATTTATGGTCAAATCCCTCAATTGACTCAATCAATCATCTTCCATTACTTCAATCATCAACAATGGCTGCTCTCCAATACAAATCCAATCATAACAAGGTGGCCTATCTTGGCGAAGGTCCTAAACGAAAAGAGTTTACAGACATACTGGAATACATTGAGGCTTCCAATCTAAGATATGCTTTTACGGTTTGCCCTACTGTGTATGATAGTGTTATACGTCAGTTCTGGGCAACTGCCCACCTCGTTGATGTTTTAGGACGCCCACTAGAGCTCCATGCTACCATAGATGGTCGCTCATATGTGGTGTCTGAGGCATCTATTAGGTCTGCCCTTCATCTTTAGGATGAAGGTGGTATTGTCTATATTCCCAATTCAGAGGTATTGGTTGGTATGACTGCTCTAGGCTATAATCATGGGGGGAGTTTAACTTCCAGAAAAACAGGTTTTCCCCTCAATAGAAGCTACTGGTTCACTTCTTGATTCATTGTTTGAGTCCAAAGTGTGGGAGTTAGGATGCATTTCCCACCCCCTTGCTACTGGTTTGATTTGTATTGCACAGTGTCGTGTGTTTAACTTTTCTTGTTACTTGTTTGATGGTATGATTTGTGATCTTAGTAGTACTGGCTCTAGGAAGAAGTTCTTGATGTACCCTAGGTTTTTGCAGCAGGTTCTTATGTGCCTACCTAGGAATAGGGAGAAATATGAGACCCCAAAGCTTAGTTCCAAGGTGTATTCGAATATGGCACTTGGTTTTAAGGTTCTTTGGAGGCCTCTTACTGATGCTATGCTGGGCCTTGCCCAAGGGGATCCTAATGTGATTCCACCGACTGATGAAGCCGAGGACGAACTTCCATTGGAGGATGATCCTATGGAGGAGGAGCATCATGCTACTGGTGTGCCTCATGTGGAGGTGGAGGATCCCGCTAGAGAGGTGGTGGTAGAAATACCATCCACCTCAAAGGCTGCCCCCTCTTCTCGCCCACATGAGTCCCCATTTGCTGATACTCCCCCTCCTAGTCCAGCTCCGCATTCTGTTGAGAAGCCATCTAGCTCTCATGCTCATATGGATTACCCATCTGTTGCTTATGGTCCCAATGATGCATCCCCCAAGCCAAGTCTTCTTGGTGGGGAAGCTGAGGAACCTGTTACACTAACTTCTTTGCTAGCTCTTATGCACAGGTATTATGCGAAGGTTGTTGCTTTGGAAGATGATTTTAATCAGCACCCAAGCTCACACAAGACTTCGTACTTCCCTTGGCGAACAAGATTAAAGTATTGGAGTCACAGCTGAAGCGCCAAAAGAAGAAAGTTGTGCTTTTTGATTCTGATGAGGATGTTGAGGAGGATGGGCTGACTATTTTGGCTAGGACTGCTTTTGCTGATAAGATGAGTGATGATTAGCCTGCTCCTCCTAGTCCTTCAAGCATCCCTAATGTTGTTGTTGATCCCAGACCAATGGAGGACGCTGCTGGTCCTTCTGCTGGTCCATCTGCTGGTCCTTCTCATGATCCTAATGGCAAAGCCCCTATGACTAATGCACCCTCTCCTCCAAGGAAGCGTACTCGCAGACAAATAGAGGAAGAAAGGTTGGGGGAAGAGGCTACTCAGCGATTGCAAGAGGAGATTGATCAACAAGCTAGGGCTAAGGATGAAGCCCTTCAACAGCAAAGGCGTGAGCAGTTGAGGCATGATGCCATGCATTGGGATGACAATAACAGGATGAGGGTTCTTACCATACTTATTTCTGACTACTCGCAGTTCACAGATTTGTTGGGAGCTGATGTGAATCAAGGAAATTGTGTTCAACGGGTAATGGCTTTGATGCGTCAACAACAGTTGTCTCTTGCTTCCCAGCTTCGTAAAAAGCGCCGTAACAGACCTATGTCGAGAACCGAGGAGAGGAAGTTGATGCACCAATATGTTAAGAATCAATCGGCTGCTTACTTTCACACTGGATGGACATGGGAACGGTTGAGGGGGTTGTCCTTTTGATGAGCTTAAATATTTGTACACAAAGATGATCAAGCGTCAAAATACAACGGTCCCGGAACGCTTTATTTATCGCCCACCTCCAAGTATTGTTATCACTTCTCAGCCTACTACTGCTCCCACCTCTTGTTCTGGTGTTCCCAAGGATACTTCTGCTGTTCCATCTGTTGGTGCTCTTTCTACTGTTGTTCCTACTACCACCGCTTCGACTGTTCATACCACTCACTCTCAGGTTAATACTACCAATACCAATGAAGCTACTACCACTCCTGCTACTAATTCCACCCCTGCTACTCCGGTGACTGAACCACTTCCTACCTCATCTGCTGGTGCAGCAAAATCTGATCCTAGGGTTGGTAAGGACTTTGAGTCTACTATTGCTGATGCTACTGCTGGTGGACAGGTCAAGGTTGAATTTTCTTCTGGTGTCCCTTTACCTCGTCGCTCCATTAGGAAGAAGAAGGCTTGTCGTGGTAAGTCTATCCCATTTGAAAAGAGAGATCTAGCAAATCTCATTGATGCTGCTTCAAATAGTGAGACAGAGTTGCACATGGGTAAGGGTTGGATTGTCGCTTGGGAGGTTTGGCCATCCCCTATTGTTCATGGTACTTTTACTCATAAGATTACGACCAATGATGGCTATGCTCGCTATGTCTCGGGATTGCAAAAAAATTTGACATGGGTGGAGCGTCGTGATCTTATGCTGTTATATGGTTTGGTGGATGCTGAGATTCCTCAATCTCTGAGTGAGCTTCCCAACTGGCCTGGATTGACTATTTGGGTTGATTTGAAGCTGATGTTAGATTCCCCTACTTATTCTCCCCAAGCTGGTGTATGGAAGGATCAACCTCGATGGGTGATCAAGAGGTCGAAACTGTATTCTGGTTTTGGTGTTCATGTGTTAGAGCTTGAGACTGGTGTCGTGGTGTTTATGCTTACAGATATGGAGTATCCATTGACAATTCCTACCATGGAAGCTATGCTAGAATGTCTTCTGCAGGTATCCAATGCTCCTTCTGGTAATGAGTCTACCATGGCCACTACCTTGGTCGAAGGTATTCAAGCCCGGTTACATGCAGACAAAGTTGCAGCTTCTGGTAAGTGATTGGTCTGGTTCTTCTATTCTTGTGATATACTAACATTCTTTTCACCAATGTGTACAGTGATTGGTGACTCACATTATAGATAAAAAAACAAATATACTTTTTATATAATATCTGCTTATACTTTAAACATGTAATGGAATTTCAAACTTGTACATAATATAATATCTGCTTATACGTTTCCATCATGACATTGTTTTTCACTTGACATTTTTACACTTGGGCTGTTTTTTAGAGGTACTTCTAGTGTTGGACCTAGTCCACACAGCAAATGGTGCTCAACTCACCATGTTTCACAGACAAGAAAGAGTTGATTCACCATGAGGGTACGACTCTGTTGTGATTATCAAATCCGTTTATGGTTTCCAGGTTACCAAAAACTGGATGGTTTTCACTTGCCTTGGTCCTAGACTGAAAAGTGGCTAGTCCAAGGGGGTAAGGATCTTGGTAAAGATCTATATCAAATACGTTGATAATTGTAATAGCTTACTCAAAGCTATAGGGTTTTCAGCTCACTGATGCTTCATTGGTAAGAGTTGTCTTTTCCGGAAGGGTACGACTTCTGGTAAAGATCTCTATCAAATCCGTTGAAGGCTGTGATGATTTGCCCAAAATCCTCAGGGTACCCCCACTGACCATTGATTAACGTTCTAAGAGTTGGGTTGGGTTCTGGTCTCCCAGGGTGATGCTTATTCCACCACAAAGACTAGCTAGCCCAAGAGCGAGCAACTACTTGGTAAAGGCTCATAAAATCTGCTCATGTTGCTGTGAAGATTCAACAAGGTGCAGATTTGTTTCAAGCTTTCAAGAAGATTTTTGGTGTTCCTCGTTGCAGCAGTCTTTGTGTTGTTCATGATGATGGTTATGATGCTGTTATTTGTGTTGCTGTTCCAATCCTCAAGCTGTTTTGCAAGATCTACCTGGAAACTTGAACTCAACAAGTCAAATTCAAGTTTAGGGGAGGATTGTTAGGACCTCTGTAATAGTCATTTGTAATAGGTATGCTAGGAGGTATGTAGTTCATCCTGGTCCTAGTAGTAGTAGGAGCAACACGTGCTCCTGGTCTTTAGAAAGTCAAACATTATTATTTTGAGTAGTTTGTTAGGATATGCATTAGATATGTTAGGAAAGGATATGCATATCAGAATTACACGTTTTGGTTTAATGCTGTATTAGGGTTTCCTTGTAGTATAAAAGGAACCATTGGCAGAAGGGTTAAACACACCTTCATCAAACATTATTTAGTTCATATTAATATTGTAAATCCTTAGTAAGGATCAAGTCATTATAGTTATTCTGTTTCTTCTTGTTCATAGTATTTGTATTCTGCACTTATACTGTGTAGGCTATCTAGAGTCTCTATGTGAATAGACTTGTGATTACAGAAATCGTTCACCATCCTTAACAGGCTGCAAGATCCATATCTATTGGACCCAACACAGTGCCTCACGATTTAGTAAACTAACTCGTAGTCACCAGTGGACACAATCTAGAATTGTGATAAGAGTATTATAAGAATACCCAAAAGTCCTAAAGGTTTCCTAAAAGCTCCCCTTAAACTATGATATACAAGTTGCCAAAAATAAAATATGCAATAAAAGTTTATGTCAAGATAGGAATGTGAACATTCCAACCATCATCCATAAACTTGATAACACTTCTAGTAAGCTCCAAATATCCATAAGAAACTCTGTATCCATTTGTACAATGCTCATAATGTCGGCATAATTAGATCAAAAACCACAAAACTAACATGTTGCCGTCAACGTCCATTTTAACACTTATCAGCGTTAAAATAACCTTTGTCAGCGTTAGATAAATAAAGTGGAAAACCTAATTTTGCACAAAGACCAATAACAGTGCATATCATGTACATACTGTTACAACAATAAGTTCTAAAAACACATTTTAGGTAAGATTGATCATTCCAATACTTGTTACCAAGTATTGAAACCTCTCAGCATCAAAAGGTTTAGTTAACAAATCTACCACATTTTCTTCTGTGTCAACCCTATCTGGTTGTATTAAACCTTTTTCAAAACATCTCTTCTAAAATGATGTCTAATTTCTATGTGTTTTGTTTTAGAATGATGTACAGGATTTTTAATAATGCATAATGTACTATTATTGTCTACAAAAATCTTGGTATGCATAAAATTATACCCATAATTGAACAGTTTGTTCTGAATCCATAAGACTTTTCCACAACAAGCAGCTGCAACAACATACTTTTCTTCAGTTGTAGAGTTGGCCACCACTGTTTGTTTCTTGCATTGCCAAGATATCAGTCTACTCCCAAGAAATTGGCATCCACCAGTTGTGGATTTCCTATCAAACATGTCACCTCCATAATCACAGTCTGAATAAACAATAAGCTCCAATGGAGAATCCTTTGGATACCATAATCCCAAGGTGGGATAGCACCTAAGATATCTAAAAATCCTCTTGACAGCATGAAGATGACACTCTTTGGGAGTCACCTGATGGCGTGCACATGCACACACAGAAAACATAATGTCAGGTGTAGAAGCTGTAAGATACATCAATGATCCAATCATTGACCTATAATGCCTGACATCTACCTCTTTTCCATCTTCAATCTTTCCCCAAGGGTGTTGCCTATCCATGGGTGTGCTAGCCTGTTTTTCATGTGGAGAAAAGCCAAACTTCTTCAAGAATTCTACTACATACTTGTCTTGAGAGATAAAGATACCATCTTCTTTCTGTTGAACTTGTAAACCTAGAAAGAAGTTCATATCTCCCATAGCACTCGTCTTGAATTTGTCTGTCATGATCTTGGAAAAGTCTTCACTCATCTTTAGACTTGAAGAGCCAAAGATGATATCATCCACATAGAACTGAACAAGTAGAAAGTCCTTACCAATCTTCTTGGTAAATAAAGTCTAATCTATGGTGCCCCTCTTGAATCTATTTTCCACCAGATAGGTGGAAAATGTTCCATACCATGCTCTCGGGGCTTGATGAAGTCCATACATTGCTTTCTTCACTCTATTCACCTTGTCTGGATGTTCTGAATCTTCAAAACCAGGAGGCTGCATTACATAAACCTCCTCTGCAATTGTGCCATAAAGAAAAGTACTCTTCACATCCATTTGATAAACTGTGAAGCCCATGCAAGAAGCATAGGATAGGAAAATCCTTATTGCTTCAATCCTTGCAACAGGTGCAAAAACCTCTTCATAGTCTATCGCTTCCTCTTGTGTATAGCCTTGAGCAACTAAACGTTCCTTGTTTCTGATCACAATCCCTCTTTTATCCTTCTTGTTTCTAAGAACCCATCTTGTCCCTATAGGTCTTACATATCTAGGACAATCCACTAACTCCCAAACGTCTTGAATAGCAAATTGGTGAAGCTCATCCTGCATTGCTTCCACCCAACTTGGTTCTTTGAGATCATCAAATATCTTCTTGGGTTCCTGTTGTGACAGAAAACAAGTAAACAAACATGCCTGTACAAGAGGGGTATCAACCTTCATGTGGATATTGGCAATAAAACCTCCTTGATTCTGATGAGACCTTCTTGTTTGAACAGGAGACAACACATCACCACTGAGTAGAGAAGGAGGATGATTTCTGATTGTAGATGTAAGTGTGCCTCCTTCAATAAGTGTGTTGTCTTCAATCTCAGTCTCCATGTTGCCAATATCATCTTCATATTCTCCTCCATCATCACCAGAATGAACCTATTCATGAACTGTGGAAGGTTCACCTTGTTCAAAAACATTAGAAGAGAATAAATGGTCAAAAGGGTTGTCAACGGCTGAACTTGGCCTGTCAACGTTTGAGCAATCAACGCCTGAATTTGGCCTATCAGTGTCTGAATTGCCTTTATCAACGCTTGAAGATTCATGCATGTTTTCATCAATTGGCTTTTCTTGTGGACCACCTTTTTCCTTTCCAGCAGCAGCAGCAGCAACAAATCCATCTGTCCATATAGGGATGGTAACATTCTCAAGTATGGGAGCTAATTTGACTGCATGTGATCCTACTTCCTTGTCAACCTGTTTACCTGAAATTTCAACAATTGGTTCTTCCACAACATTTGAATCCTCTTTCACAATGTCTGGATTAGTAACAGGCATATAATTTAAGGTTCTAGATAAAGGTTCTAAATCAAAGAACCAATATGGTCCACTCTCAGGATCACTAGGTTTACTTTCTAAAAATTTAACATGTACCTTTTCAAATATACGTTTTTCTTTAACATGTATCTCTTGTAAGTGGTACATCATCTAAAAATTTAACATGTACCTTACAAGAGAAACACAAAGAGTTTTGCCGACATTAACTAGGGGAAGATTGTTGGGTCAAAAAGTTGATGTGGCATAAACTCAAAACGAAGAAAACATGAAGGCATTTGTTTCAATGCTGACACATTGTGTCTAGGTGTTGACAAATGTAAAGGGACGCTGACAGAAGTCAAACACTGTTAGAAAGTCTATTTAGGATAAATATTCAGAATATTATTTATTAATATTATGTATTAGTTTATTTAAATAGAAGATATACATGTTTATTCATAGTTATCTCTTGTAAAACCCTAATCCTTTACTCTACACTGAATAGACCATAAAATAGCCTTCATCACCTTTAGCACTAAGCATTCCTAAGGCATCACTAGTATCAAGTATCACTACATGACATCCAAAGGGTTTATGAAAACCAATATTAGGTTTCCTATTCCAAAATAGCTCATAAGGTGTCTTTTGTGGATTTTATTGATCAATGCCCTATTCTTAACATAACAGGCTGTATTCACTGCCTCAGCCCAAAAAGTAATGGGAAAATGAGCATCAACCAACATTGTCCTAGCTGCTTCTATGAGTGTTTTATTCTTCCTTTCAGCAACCCCATACTGTTGTGGGGTTCTAGTAATGCTAAACTGCCTAGTAATCCCTTTATTAACACAGAAGTCATCTAACAATTTGTTCTTAAACTCACCACCATTATCACTTCTAAGTATTTTAACCTCATTCCTTGTTTTCTTTTCAATTTGGGTAATAAAGTTAATTAAAACTGTGGCAGTTTCACTTTTTAAGGCCAAAAAGAAAGTCCAAGTAAATCTAGAAAAATCATCAGTTATGACAAAACAAAAGGATTTACCATTTAAACTTTCTATATTAGTTGGGCTGAATAAGTCCATATGTATCAAGTGAAGTGGTTTAGAACTTGAGTGCACAAGTTTAGACTTAAAGGAGACTTTATGTTGTTTGCCTTTAAGGCATGCTACACAAGAATGATCATTGTGGAAAGCCTTTTCAGGAAAACCATCAACTAAATCATGTCTCACAAGCCTGTTTATGTTCTTAAAGTTTATGTGCCCTAACCTTTTGTGCCATAGATTACTCTCATCAACTGAAGCCTTAGCATATAGACATGACAAATTATTATTCATCCTAATTCCATTAAGATTCAAATTATAAATGTCCTTATGCCTAGGTGTTCTATAATCAATAAACTTCTCATCAGGTATCTTAAAATTATTGTTTAACACCAAGAATTCAGTATCAGTGAAAAGAACCTTATTCTTGTTATCACAAACTTGTGATACACTAAATATATTATAATCAACTTCTTTTACCAGAAATACTTTTCCAAAACGCAAATTATTGGTGATAAGAGTACCTTTGCCAGAAATTGTACCATATCCTCCTCCAAAGTACACTTTGTCACCATCTTTAATGGGGGTAAAGTTGGTCAAATAATCTTCCTTCCCCGTCATGTGCCTAGAGCATCCAGAGTCCCAATATCCATAATCATTTACCTGCTTTTGAATGCCCTGTACATAAAGAAAACAAAATAGTTTCCTTTGGGAACCCAAGACTGAGTAGACTTGGATTCATTTGGTTGTTCCACAAGAATAGATTTAGTCCTTATAACAACCCCTTGTTCATCTCTTTGAGGATTGGACACCCAGTTAACCCCAATTGGTTTAGTTATGACATTTCAAATATAATGAAATCTGTTACAGGTCATAAAAATCCCATCAGAATTAGATTCTTGGTCTTGTTTGCGTCTCCATGTCAATCTAGATGAAGCTTTAGACCCCTTTATCTTTGGCTACAAATACTTGCTATTACCTGGTCTAACAGCGTTGGAAACATTCTTGTCAGCGTTAAAATTGTTCTTGACAACGTTGAAATTGCACTTATCAGCGCCAAAATTAGGGTTTGCTACAGGAACCCATTGTCTGTTAGACCATGTATTGGTCTTTTGAAAAGGCCTTTGTCCATGAGTATTAGACCCTTTAGTAAAGAATGGAGCTGGTCTAGTAACTTGTGGACTTTGTTGGACAAAAGGTTTGGGTTTGACCATAGTTAACTTTTTGTCAGCGTTGACTTTTGAAGCACTGACACATTTATAAGCCAAATGAGAAAAACTCCCACAAATAGAACAAGCTTTTCTAGACATAACCGTAGGTCTACATGAAAAGAACCCTGTCCTATTATCACTAATTTGACTTTTTGGTGACCTAGGTTTTCTATACATTTCTGCATACTTAATACTAGGTTTTCTATTAACATATGAGCCAAGTTCAACAGGTTTTCTAGTAGAAGGGTTGGTTATAGTTATGGGTGTTGACTCAAGTCGACTTTCACTAAGCATTCCACCTTTAACAAAAAATATGGGATTGGCTTTCTTCCATTGTTATAGGTCAGTCACTTTCTTCTTATATTCCTCTACTGGAGTAAGAACTCTTGGTAGAGGAATGAATTCCTTTTCTTGGAGTTCTGGTATACCAGTCCGAGATAAATCCTTTCTCAAGACACCATAAACGTTTCCAGCAGGTGGCGGAACAGCAGCATACTCTTTCATCCCAATCCCAGTCATATCCCTAGAGTCTCTTTGCTCACTTACACATTTTTCTAGGGTTTGAGAAGCTTTATCAAATCTTTGAATTTTACGCCCAACATTCTCTTTGTTTTTAATGGCCTCATCTAACTTAGCTTGTATGACTCCTTTGGATCTCTCCAAAATATCCCTATGGTCAACACTAACTTTGAGGTCATGAGACAAAACGTTAATTTGATCTTTTAGATCAAGCTCCATTTTCTTGTATTCAGCCACAGTCTTTTCAGTTTGAACAAGTGCCAGTTGATAATTAGATAACTTGTATTTTTCATCAAAAATATCTGATTTTAACTTTAAAATTTCTTTGTTAAGTGAGCAAAGTGAACATGCTCTTCTTCTTCCTTCTCTGCAATCAAGGCCTTGTTCTCTTCTACCTCCTTAGCTATAAAGCTCCAGTCCCATCCAACACCATCAATTTCTTGCATGGCAACAATAACCTTTGTGACTTCAACCTGAATGATTTGGCTTGAAGGCTTTCCAGCATCAGATCTTCTTGGAGATCTACATTCTCTCATAAAGTGGCCCATTCTATGGCAATTGTAACACTCAACCTTGGACTTATCAAATCCAGCAGTATCTTTAGCATTAAAGGTCATCTTCTTCATGAATCTTCTATTCCATCTATTGGCCCTTATGCTTGCAAGTGGCATATTCCACTTAATGTCCATCTCCTCCAAATTCTCCTTACTGATTTGCTCAAGGTCCTCATATGTAATCACCGAACCATTGGCAATACAACAATGTATGCACACACTGTGTATAGATCAATGCCAGCAGGTTTAATTCTTGGTGAGTCAACAATGTATGTGTCAGCGTCTTAATGTGAGGAATTGACAAAGGTTGATCCAGCGTTGACAAAAGTTGATCCAGTTACAGGATGTACATATGGTTCTCTTTGATCAACTTGACCTTCACTATGTGAGAAGAAAGCCATGTTTCCAGAGGTAGATTTTCTTCCTTGATCCAAGAGGATTTCCTTCTCTACAATCTTTAGTTTATTGTAGACATAAACAAAAGTGGAAGTCTTGTGAGCATTCGTAGCAATAATATACCTTGCTTCAATCTTCCATGAATCACCAAGACTTTTAAGGAAAGTGTTAATGATATCAGCATCATCATACACTGTTCCCATGAAGGACAACTTTCTTGTGATGTCTAGAAGCCTACTTCTCACCCTACTTAAAATTTCATTGGGGAGAGCTTTGAACACATAATACTCATGTAAAAGTTGCTTCTTCTTCTCTGAGGCAGTATCATCAATACTACCATAGTTGACTTGAAGAGGTGCCCAAAGTTCTTTGGCAGACTCAAAACCTTTATACTTGTGCTGATTGGTTGGTCCTAAAGAAAGTTTGAGAATGCTTAGAGTTTTCATGTCATTCCTTCTCTTGTAATGTCCTCAGTTGAGACAGCTCTCCCATCTGAAGATCTTTCTTTTCGATCCTCTTCAGTTGAGCCATCAATGGATCTTATAGCAATAGCAGTAGCAACCTTAGCAGCCTTATCGAATGTGTTTCCATATTCAATAATTTCCCATAGAGTGATCATGAATCTGAAGGTACTGCTCAAAATTGAACTTCCATAGCTCAAAGTTGTCAGGGTCTAGCATGGGGATTTTTATATTGTGACTAGAGAATGAGGTCATATCAGGAGTAGACATCTGGTCTAGTTTTTAGGGTTTCTTGAAAAATTATGGTTTTTGGCGATTTAGGGTTTTTAGGGTTTCGTGTTCTTTAGATCAAAGTTCCCCAACAAGCTCCGATACCACTTGTTGATCGCAAACTTAGATCGATTAGCTTTGTGTTAACGAGAATGAATCAAGATTAACACTTAGAGAAACTTTGTGTTATGAAACAATCTAAGTATTATGAGGAATTAATACTTAGAATAAGAACACACAAAACATAATAAACCAAACTTTCACTTTGATTGATGATCGAACTTGCGTACAATGAAATTGTAAAACGTATATTAAACTAAAACCTAAAGACCTTCTTTTATATATTAAGGAGCCTTGCACAAGAGTCTACCTATCAGCTAACTTAGGTAAAGATAAATATAAAAAATACAATTTCGAACATATCTTTACTAGAAATACAAAACGTGTAGACTAAGTATTCTATCAGTGCTTGGACTTCTTCTCATCAACGCTTGATTTCTTCTTGTCAACGCTTGGCCTGTGAACGCTTGATTTCATCCTATCAACGTCCAATTAACTCTTGTCAGCGTCTAAGTGTCTTTGCTCATTTTATTCCCAACAAAAACAGCATCCAAGTTAGCGAAATATTTGACGTATGGGGAATTGATTTCATGGTACCCTTTCCCAAATCCCATAAGTTCGAATATATTCTTGTCGCTATTGATTACGTGTCCAAATGGGCCGAAGCCGAAGCTTTACCCACGAACGATTCACGAGCCGTAATCAATTTTCTGAAAGAGCTTTTCTCTTGTTATGGAATGCCGAAAGCTTTAATTAGCGATCGAGTTTCCAATTTTTGTAACAAATAAATGGAGAAAATCTTAAGGCGTTATGGAGACACCCATCGCTTTGCCACCGCATATCATCCACAAACGAGTGGACAAGTTGAGAATACCAACAGAGCCTTATAATGAATACTCGAAAAAACGATTAAGGACAATCCTTCCATTTGGTCAAGGAAACTTGACGACGCTAGGTGGGCATTCCACACAGTTTATAGGACACCAATTGGCACAACACCATATCGTTTATAGTACGGTAAAATGTGTCACATGGCCTTTGAAATTGAGCATCGTGCTTATTGGGCATTGAGAAGCTGTAATCTCGATCTCGAAATCGCTGGAGAAAACCGATTCTTGCAATTGCATGAACTCGATGAATTAAGACTTCAAGCTTACGAGAATTCCAAATTATACAAAGCACGTACCAAACCTTATCATGACAAGAATCTTCGCATCCGAAAAGAATTCAAGAAGGGATACAAATTTCTCTGTTTAATATGCGATATAAATTCAAAACTCCAAAGCTTAAACAAAAGTGGTACGGTCCTTTTATAGTAAAACATGGATACCCGTCCGGTTATGTTGAATTGTATGACAAGAATGAACAAAGCTTCATTGTTAATGGACACCGTGTTAAACTATACCATGATGAGTGGAGTGAACATTTTCCACTCGATAAAAATAAAGAAAACTAAAAAAAGTACGAGTCAGGCTGATGACTTAATAATAAAATAAGCGCTTCTCGGGAGGGAACCCGTGTGTTTTAAAATTTTAAGTGTGATTTTCCTTTTTAAAATAAATTCATGCTTACACCTTACAATTTTTAACCAATGTTTTGCTTAAGTGTAAGGGGGTGTAGCGTGTGTCGCTTTTATAAAAACCTATAAAAAGAAAAAATAGAGTGTTTTCGTATTTTTGTGTGTTTTATCTTTTTTGTAGGTATCGCAAGTTGAAGGCGAAGACAAGACTCTTGTATGATACATGATATGCCCGTGATTCTGGTTTTTCTCCTATTCCATATACTTTTGTTCAGTTTCATCACATTGTGGGACAATGCTAAACTTAAGTGTGAGGGGGTTGTAGGGAAATCGAGAAAAAAGATTCTTAATTGCCATATTTTTGGGCTATTTTAAAATTTTTTTCTGTTTTGCCCTTGTAAATAAAAAGTTTCAAGCAAATGTATATAAATAATTAAGAAATTATCCAATCGGTAATTTTTTAAAATTTAAGATATATTTTTATGTCAAACTTACCCAAGTCAAAGTCTCATATAATAGTAGAAGAAAAATCCGAAAATTAGAATAAAGTTGCAAGTTCCATGTTTGTCAATACAACATGAACTTTGTAAGTATGTTGATCCATGGCTAGGTGTTTTAGCCAAGAACAAGAAAAAAAATTCAAAAAGACAAATAAATAGCCAATGAGCTATAATGTTATGAAGTTGAAGGAAGAAGAAGAAATAAAAGGTATCGTTTAGCGAATGTGCTAAGTCGGGATACATGTTACTTCAGTTCATATGTTATTAGTGTAGTTAGAAATAAAAGACTTTCTAGATTTTTATGGGTATTGACTTTATATCTCAAATTTTCAACCTTAAAAACATAAGTCGATGAGTTTTATCTTGTACTTGTACTTGGTAGACTTGCACCGAATTTTTATATAATACATGTACCTTTGGATTTGATTTTCTTTTCTTCTTGGTTGAGGGAAAGCAAAACTTAAGTGTGAGGGGATTTGATAACGCCCAAATCCAACATGTTTTTAGGAGCGTTATTCGTACTTTTGTAGATGTATATTGGTTATATCTATAATCCTTTTGTGCATATTTGTGCCCAATTGTGTTTCCAAGTCTTTCTGTAGCCAATTTCAGGAATGAAGTGTAAAACAACGCAAACATGAAGATTAGTACGAGTACGTAGAATCCTAGTCAAGTTAAAGACCCGTGTACAAGTTACAAGCCTTTAAAGATCAATTTCGGTTGCAAGAACAAGTGTTTCCAAGGAGCATACAAGTCACTCAGCATGAAGTTGCCACCAACAGAAATAAAGTCGCCACAAGCAAAACTCATCCAAGTTGCCACCAGCAGGATTTAAGTTTCCACCCACATTTGTGTAGGCAGAATTTGTGTCTACATTCATGCAAGCTCATGGGAGAACACACAATATCATACAAGAAAGTTCTAGACTTCCTTTGGCTCCAAGCATTCGTCTTTGGCTCCAAGCCATGCATTTACTCCATGCCTTCAATTTTGCTTATAAATAAGACCCTTAGGGTCAAGTAACATATACCTTTTGATATCATCTCATAACCACAAAATAACTATCTCAACATTGTCCAAACCTCCATTCCCGGATTTGAGCAAGGTGGTGCAAGAAAAGTCACTTTTGGAGTCCGAAAAGCAAAGTTAACATCACGAAACTCTTAGGGATCATTACCCTAATCATTAGCAACATATTTCCACTTTGTAAGGCTCTTGATTATGACTTGTAAGACTATTATTTTAGAGTTTATTTCATTGTTTGTTATGAGTAGCTAAACTCATTCTACACTTGGTAGGATGATGTTTGTGGTATGAAGTATTGGTTGTGATTGTGATTTATGTTTATTTCAATGTCAAGCTTTCCTTTGAACCATTAGTACTTATGTTTCATGTGACAATTGTTATCAAAACTTAATTTGTTGGTGAAGATTTCATAGCTCAAAAGGGTTATTTTCTATCGGCAAGTCATAGACGGTTTGTCTATGATTGGCTATCTTTTGTATTGATCATTTCTTAAGAAGTTTTGATTATCAAGAAACATAATTATAAGTGTTAACAAATTCGTGAAACGACTGTGAATCGAATGTGTTGAAATTGGATTAAGTCTTGAATTGAGTGATTGAGTCTAATGCTTGTTTTCTTTAACCAAAGTCTTGACGAAGATTAAAGCTTTTGAAAACAATAGATTGGATTAACCATATAATTATCATAATTATATATGTTAAACATGTCATCACAATCATACCACTACGGATGCCTAAACTAGTCCTTACCAAGTGTTGCCTTTAATCTTATTATTAATCTTATCATTTTACTTGTTATTTGTTTGTCTTCAATTGCTACAATCAACGATTATAGTTTTATTTTTGAATGATCATATGTTTTCCAAATCCCTGTGAACGATCTCAGTATTACCACGTAAAATCTATACACAAACGAAAGTGTTATACATGCCCGTGCGTTTTTAGTCAATCCGATAATTCGTGTTTATAAATTAAAAACTTGTTCTCCAAATCCATCACAAACGGAGCGCATCAGTGTATGTGCAGGTACAATTCAAAAGACATTCACATATCTCCTTTCTTACTTGATTCTTTTGAAGATATTGGGTTGAGATTGTTGTAGTCTACCCATTGTAAACCATCTTTCATCAAACAGCTCCCAAAAGCCCATAGAATCAGATAATTCCTAAGTATGGAGATGGCATCAGCTGACATGGTGTGGCTTGGATGTAAGTCACACTAGGAAATTGGCTTGAACCCTCCAAATTGGTTCTTTGTGATTTTTATGTTTTTTGTGGAAATTTATATTTGACTGCTCTTGCTAGTTTAGGATTGATTGTTGTCACTAATGTTTGTTTTTGCATGTTCTTGTTAATTAAAAAAGGTCATTGAAGTTGGCTTGGGGTAAAAATATTTGTTAAAAGTTGAATTATGCCAAGTTTAAAGGGTGTTTAGACTGTGTATGTTAGGGGGTGGGTGACAATCCAAACTGACCATACATATGTGAACCCTTTGTATTTGACCAGTGTGACTGGATTTAGGCATTGGTTTGCATAGGGTAGTTTATAAAACAAATTTGCATGTTTAATATTTTAGGCTTAAAAAATGGTAAACTGCATACAGTCAGTGATTTACGTCTAATTTTTGTGTTTTAAATCCTAATTCTTGGTCAACAGTTTGAGAGTAGGGTGATATAGGATTGTATGCCAGGTTGTTTGAGTTTGGGAGAAGTTTAGTTAAGTTTTAATAGGTCAAAATTCACCTATCTGCTTAACACATCAGCAACTTGCACTCTCTATACTTACCATACATATCAGTTAGGATTTAGGGTGTAAATTCTTAGTTTTGTTGCTTGCAATTTGTTCCACATATAGTTTATAGGGTAGTCTTAGTGTGCATAAGCTGGTAATTCACTTTGGTAGGATTTTTTGCGGTCAAAATTTCCATTATCGCTCACTATTTGCAAAGCATAGCCATTAGACCCCATTTCGTTGTTATTTGGCTGAATTTTGTATTGATTGTGGTTCCCATTAATCGTTCGACTCGATGGTTAAGAACCATTATATCTAGGTTGATCATCGTTCATATGATAACATAGCGGAATAGAACAATGATCATGACAAGGTGTTTAGGAACAAAGAACAAGAATTAAAACAATTGGGATGTTCATTATATTAATAACAAACATCCACTAGACGTGTATACATTGAATCCCACGTCTAGTGCGACACACACTTTAGGTTTACATTGTGAATGAATGATATATTATATAAAACCTACGTCCTATGTTTTCTTTATATACTAGAAAACATAGCTTACAAAGAAAGCTAAAGTAATAAAAAGACTCCAACGGCTTGTTGTATTTAACTTTGGCAAAAGTAGTCCTTGTCTTCTTATTTTGTTGTGTTTTGACTTATCAACTCAATAATTCGACCCAACAATCTTCCCCTAGTTGATGATGTCAAAACACTCCTCTTAAGCGTGAATCCTTTGTATGTAGTACATGATCTCCAAGAAGCTTCCCCTTAAGTATAGCACATATTCTTCCCCTTTTTGACACATCAATAGGGAATATGTGAAAGTATGCAATCTTGTAGATTCTCCAAAAGTAGCTCTATGTAATGATCCTAAAGAAAAATAAATAAAGTATTCTTGATGTAGAAGTAAAATAACCCAAACTTATGTTCCATGTCTTGTTTATCCATGTGATGAAGAACTTATACTCATGCTATAAAGTATAAGTAGACCTCGATCCCTTGTCAATATTCTCATCCTTTGTGAGACACTGAGCACGATAATGTAACTCCTTCAAGTGTTTATGACAAGTCTTCGTCACCAACCATGTAAGCACGAACAAGTTATCTTCAAACCCGCTGAAAGTTTGAAGATATGATAGAACACAAACTCGCGAAAATCTTCTTCAATCACCAAACTTACCATAAGAATTCTTCCCCTTAAGCTAACACTTCTTCATGACAAGTCTTAATGAACCAATATCTTCATATGTAAAAGTTAGATGTCGAATAACTCTTTCACAAGGCTATCCCGATTACATAATCTAATATCAATCAAAGTCTTCATGAATTATTGCTAACTTACTTAAAAACCATTTACTCCATGTAAAAATATCCGAGCCATAAATATCATCATGATATTCTATATTAAAACGGAGATTCCATGTACCTTTGTGTGTATAATCCTCCTTTTTGTGTGCTTAAAACGTACCAGTTTTCTCAAACAGCAGCAAACTTTGTGTTGTCCAATATCTCTTCTGTCCAATATCTTGGTCAGATGATTGTCCGATATCTGACAATACGTATCAGCGTTGAAGCTCATATATCGGACGACACTGTCAACTCTATCAGTGTTGACTTATTCTGTCAGCGTCAAACTATTTTCTGTCAGCGTCAACATTACTCTTGTCAGCGCCAACCATAAACCTGTCAGCGTTCATTCTTTACTCTTGTCAGCGTCAAATTCTTATCAGCGTCTAACTCTTAATATTCTTTTTGAATAGGCTTTGATCAAGTGACCGCATGTACACCATACCTAATCGTGTGAACACATCTATTTCCACCAATAGAAAACCTTGTTTCGTGTGAATGCAATGATCTTCAATCAATCAAAAATCCTTTGAACCGTGTATATGCAAAGTTGAATAGCCAATCAAAAAGTTCAAACCGTGTGAACACAATTGTTAGACTATGAAAGAATATGATCGTGTGAACGCAGTTTTGGAATTTATGACCATATTCGTGTAAAACATATTCTTTCCACCAATAAAGGATCTCTTACCGTGTGAATGCAACTAAGAGTAGCCAATAGGAACGTTTACAAGAACTCTTCATCGTGTGAATGGAAACTGTATGAATGGCAGAATCATGGTCGTGTGAATGTAACATGGTCGTATGAACACACATGGAATAACCAATCAGAACGTGTAGATCGTGTGAACATAGATAACCATATTAACTCAAGACATAACCAATCAAATCGTTCTCTTCGTGTGAACACAAATTTCTTTGTGCCACGATCTGCTTGTCATTCATAACACCAATTCGATTTCAACCAGCAGCTTTAAACTTCTTGAAAACGGATCTAGGGTTTGTAATTTATACATCGAAACCCTAATTAGGGTTTGTAAATTAACCATAGATCCTGAATTAACAGCCACCAATCTCACAAAATTCTGCTTTTTATGTAGATCTAGGGTTTGAAGAAACCCTAGTTCATGATTTCATGTGAAAGCAGAAAACTGAAAATCTTCCATCAGCCAACTTCGACGCTTAATAACTTTTGCCTGGGGATAAAACTCGACAATCCCTCCGGTGGATGTTTAGATCTATGTATGTAGAACACACATCTAAAATTTCGTGACGATCCAACGGTTCAAACAAAAGTTATGACCTTCTGAATACTGCTGCGCACACAAAAACGTCCAGAAAAATTCAATACGAATTTTTCTTCTTCACCATACACGAACACCTCGTCGGACCTAGATATCAAGAGCCTTAGGCTCTGATACCAATTGTGGTTCCCTATTGATCGTTAGACTCAATGGTTAAGAACCATTATATCTAGGATGATCATCATTCATATGATAACATAGCGGAAAAGAACAATGATCATGACAAGGTGTTTAGGCACAAAGACACGAAGTAAAACAATTGGATTGCTAATTATATTAATAATCAACAATCACTAGACGTGTATACATTGAATCCCACGTCTAGTGCGACACACACTTTAGGTTTACATTGTGAATCAATGATATATTATATAAAACCTACGTCCTATGTTTTCTTTATATACTAGAAAACATAGCTTACAAAGAAAGCTAAAGTAATAAAAAGACTCCAACGGCTTGTTGTATTTAACTTTGGCAAAAGTAGTCCTTGTCTTCTTATTTTGTTGTGTTTTGACTTATCAACTCAATAATTCGACCCAACATTGATTTGGTGTGATTCATTGTTTGTAGTGGTGTGTTTTCTGTTCCATTGACTCCCCACAACCCAATTGGTTGTGGGGGTGCCATTTGTATCCAAAAATACCATCAAACCAAGCTCAAACAATCTCTTTTTAGTTTCTGGGAAGAGCAGTGACACGATTCCGACTGACTGCTTTGTTCAAGCCACTGCTAGACTAAAAGACAAAAATAGGTCACAAGTCACCATTAGTTTCTGTTTTCTTTGTCTTATTAGGGTTTAATCCAACTTTTTCTGGCATTTTTATCTTTCTCATGTTATTTAAGATAAAATAGAATTTTCAGAAAAGTTATTTTATTTTTTACTTTATTTTAATATTTTCATCATTATTTTAATATTTAAATTGTTCTAAAAATAGAAAAATAGTGTTAAAAATTTAGGAAAAATAATTCTTAGTTTTTAAATAATATAAGTAAGTTATTTATTCGATAAAATAATATTTTGGACTTTTTATTGATTTTATTTAATTTTAGGGCTTTAATTAGCATTTAAAGTTAAATATTAAATCGATAATAAGTTTTAAAATATGTTTATTGAATTTTTATTCTCATTTATATTATTTTAGACTTAATTTTTATTTTTAATTAATTTTAATTTAAATTTTTAATTTCGTCGCGTTTTACGTTTTTACGTATACGTTTTAATTTTACGTCGTAGTGTAGTTTTTACCATAACTCGTTTTTAAATTCCAATCTTTCTTAACCAAAAACGTTACTAATCCAAACTTGATTTTATAATATTGGCACATAAAACATACACCTCCTTCGAGAACGAACTTGGACTATTCGATTTTGCGTTTTTCCTAAAACGTAAAGTTTAATACTTATGGCTTGTTATTTCTTTTTCCTAAAAGAAATATACTAAAAAAGTTACATCAATTTTGGCGCCGCTGTCGGGGAGGTGTTTAGTGCCATTATATTATCGTGTTTGTCTGAGTAGTGCGTTTTTGCTTTTTATTTTTGGAAAGCGTAAATATCGTACATACTCGTTTTTATTTTTCTTACTATACTATTGATATGAGTGATTTTACTCATATCAATTGTATCTAAAAACCATAAATAAATGCATGAAATGTATGAAATATGCTTTGTATATGCATTGTTTGTTATTTCGTGTGTGTAGGTACCAAGTTCACGAAAAACCGGCGAAATCGACACGAGTTTGATGAAAAGATCAACAAAGCCAAAATTCAAGCTCGGTTTCTAGTGGATTTAACTTATTGAAGATTATTTGGACCTTGTGGGCCCCACATTTGGTTATTGGGCCTGAAAGCACAATAGTGGATATATCTTATTTGTTTATGGTTTAAAGACCATTTCACAAAAAAACGAATGGAAACAATATGGGCTAAAAGCCTGATGAGATGACATTTATACATGATCTCATCGTTCTTTTTGGGCTTTAAATGCACTAAAATGTCAAAAAACACCATATATATATATATGCTTGTGTTTGTTTACTTGTGTATTTTAGGTATGGATATCGCGAAAAAGACAAAAGATCACAAGAAACAAGGAAAAACGGACACGAGAAACGAAGCCGTACAAAGAACCGGGACCCTAGTTAATGAATTATCCAAGATTAATCCTTGAAGACTTGAAGATATGCAAGACTGATCCTCAAAATGACACTTAAAACCCTTATGAATTCATAATTACAAGTTTGGTCCCTTAAGTTTGTCAAAATTGCAAAAGGTCCTTCAACTTTGAAGAAATGGCAAGATTAGTCCCTCAACTATTCAACATTGTCAATTATGGTCCCTAATGAAGGCAAACATCTATTGAAGACCTTTGAAGATCAAGAGTGTCCAGGATCAGCCCTTAAATTATGGAAAAATGGCAAAAATAGCCCTTGAAAACCTTTTGCCAAAGTTTTGGGGCAAAAGTGTGAAAGTGCAATCTTTATTAATGAAGGAAATGAGTTTTGTGGGCTGAAATACTTCATATGCATACTTTGCCAAAGACCAAGGGTTACTACTACCAACTTTGAAAGTTTAAACATACAAACACGCGCCAAACAAATCTCTCCCTAAGAAAACGGATCAAACTAGTTATTGTAGCACGTGATGAACCCAGTTTTTACTTTTTACCAACAAAGGGTAAATTGCAATTAGTTGTTCCCCCGTGTAATTCACACATGCAGATACCCATCCCAACATTAAATCCCTCTTCTCCACTCACCAAAGGACCCCACACACCAACCCGTTACCCAATCACATCACATCCTCCTCTCCAAGAAAGGACACGTGTCAAGATCAACATCTTAGACTCTCTGTTTAACTAGCAAGCTAAAATGAACGGTTTTGATCATTTTGGACAGCTCACCAACAACAAACGGCATCAAGCACTCAAGGATAATTTAGGAAATTCACATCTAGGGTTTATGAACAGTGTTATGTAAGCATTTGCCTATAAAAGGAGACCTCAACTTGTGAGAGTCCCTTTGTTCCAGATTTTGGCTATCATCTTTGTAATTCCTTTTTATTTAAATTAAATTTGAATTTCCTAAAATTTGTGGAATCTCTTTTGTGTTTATTAAAAGTTGGTGTTTGAATAGCTGAAATATGTGTTCCATTTGATCTTTTAGACCTTCCTTAATCTTGTGGTTAAGGCACGTCTATGTTTGATAGGTTTTCAAAGGTTCAAAAACCTTGAAATCCTAGTTTCTGTTTTGGTTATTATCTTGTACTAACCCTTAGCCAAAAGCCTTAAGCTCCTTCAAGCTTATTGACACCAAGCCTGAGAAGAGATTTAAGCTCTTGGTTGAGTTGTTTGCTCATTTATGTTGAAGAATCATCATAATCAAAACCTTGTTCTACTTTGAACATCAGCAGGTTTTGATCTTCCTTTATGAAGAACCTTGGTCTTGGTCTAGTTGTTGAACAAGGTCCAAGGAGCATTGCTGGTCCTCCTAGGATGTTGTGGGGGACAGGTATAATCCCTTGTTTAAGTTTCCCCAATTTCATGCTATTGTCTGTTTTATGATTTGGTCTGTGACTTTGTATTCTTGTGTTTAAGGTTGTGATTTTTGTGTTTGAATCTGTTAGTAGTCATCTAGGAAGTGTGTTTGATTCATAAAATCAGTAGGTTGTTAGTTAAAATCACAAGTTGCTTTGAAAAGTTGTGGATTAAGGTGTGTTTGGTATAATAGCCTGTTTTGGTTTTGTGTTATTTTGAGGTTGTGCTTTGTGTTGCTTTGTGTTAGAACCTGTCTCATAGGTGCTAAGTGACATTTATCTGCAAGCTTTGTGCATATAAACACCTAGTATCAACAATAGGCTCTAAAATCTTGTAAACTTGTTGAAATTGGCTGTGGTTTAAGGGACACCTAGTTCTAATCATAGACTAGGGTTAACAAGTGATTAAACCTAGTTAGTTACATCAAGGAAGTAGGATTGAAGTGTTGAATTTGGATCTTTGGTCATTTATATCAGCAAAGTGTTCAAGTGTTCTTGAAGTTTATATCAGCAAGTTGAATCTTCTTTGATCTTGTTCCATACTTTGATTCAGTGATTGATTTAAGTTTGTTTGTGCTTAATAACAGTTTATATAGCTTGTGTATGCATCTGGTTGATTTTTGAGTGCTTATTCTAGCTTAAACTGCTTAAGTGTTCATAACTGCTTAATATCCATATTTGTTTTAGATCTGAGCATCTTTTGATTTGTCTGTGCTAATCGGTGATACTGAAGTGTGTTTTTGTGCTTGATTGTGACTCCTTGTGATTAACTGATCACTTGAGTGCCCTTGTCTTCCAACAAAACATACAGAATCTCTCTAAAATCAAAGGTCAAATAGTCAAGGCAGTGGGAACTGGTTCCTACTGAAAGTTCCTCCTGCTAGTGTTAATTGGACATCAGCTTATCAATAAGCTATTATAGCTTATTTTAACCAGCAACAACTTTGATTTTTTAATAGGTGCTCATTATTTGACCCATTTGTTCATACTGGAGCAATTGGTGGGTTGACTTTAGGGTTTGACTAGAAAACCAACTTGATTGACTTTTTTATAAGTGCTTATTGGCTTATTCCACCTTATTGGTCTTGCTTATTGAATTTTGGTTGATTGTTTTGGCTTATTGAAGTCATTTGTAACATTTTTCAAGTTGAATCAAGTCTTGAGGTGTCCTAGATCTCAAACCCGACAATTTTGTCTTTTAGTGGATTTGTACTTGGCTTATTTCTGGCTTTTTGAGTGTGCTTTTTCAAAAAAATTTTATACAGATCTCTTTAGTATCCCAAAAGAAGGTTGTGTGTCAAATTAGAGCTTATGGCATTGGCTTATTGCTTAATGGGCTTATTGGCCCAATAAGGATAAGATGTTTGTTCATTAAGCTGTGATAAACTCACTTTCAGCTTTTGGGCCTTCAGAGTTTTGTGTTTAGAATTGAATTTTGAGTCAGATAGGGCTTTTCCAAGTCATTTGGGCTTATTTTGACTTTTTGGGCTAAAAAGCCTATTAAGCTTGACTGTTTTTGCTTTTAGCCCATTTGGGGGCCCATTAGGGGTAATTTTGTAATTTCACTTTCATTTTCTGATTATTTAGGTTAAAATAAACTAGTTTACAAGTTTTTAGAATTTTTTATAATTTTTGGATTTTTAACATTATTTTAATATTATTTTATTATTATTTTTCAAATTTCACATTTTTGCACTTTTTATATTTTTCTTAGCTTAAATACATTAAAATAGGATTTTTGCAACTCTTAGATTAATTTTTATAATTATTTTAAGTTTTAATAGTTTTTAAATCATTTTAAATAGTATTTATTAGTTTAAAAATTTATAAAAATAGTTTTTAATCTTTTTAGGTCATTTTAGAGATTTACCAATTGAAAAATATTTATTTGGGCTTTTTGATAATTAATTTGATTTTTAGGGCTTTAATTAGCATTTAAAAATTAATATTTAATTAATTAAAAGGTTTGAAAAGGTTTTGATCACTAGTAAACTCGTAGTTTATTTATTTTGATTTTTGGTGAATTTTTGGTAATTTTTAGAATTAATTTTTATTTTTACTCATTTTACGGTTTTATGTGTAGTCGTAGTAGTAATTAATTTCACGTCTTCGTCATCCTGTTTTCTCATCCCTTTCTATCCAAATATTAATCTCAAATCTTGCTACATTTTAGTCACACGCATATACCTCCTTGGGAAACGAACTTCATTGGGTCATTAGTGCTTGATTTTCCTAAATCATCACTTAATATTTACCGCTCATTTACGCTATTTTGTTTTCCTAAACAAGAGGTGTAATTTACCACAATCATTTTGGCGCCACTGCCAGGGAGGTGTGTCGTGATTAATTTGTCTTGTTGTTTTTAATATTAACCAAAATAGTATTTGTATTAGTAGAAATCTACTAATACGTATTATCGGTTTTTTGGTTTTTCTTGTGAAATTATTATTACTATATTGTATTAAGTATCAAAATCAATACAAAATATCTCCAAAGGTGTGAAAACACAACCTTAATTGGGATTTGATCTCCTAATTATTGTATTCGAATCTCAAACAAAAGAAAAAGGCAAAATAGATAAATACTTTCGTGAAGCTCGATTTTGAAAAATACGAACTATAAGGTGGGTATAAGGCGGGTATTATAAAATATACCCTAAGGAAAAAGGCTCTTAAGTGCTTCACGCCGCCTCGTTTCCCCGCTTGCTTGTGAGTATTTTGAGATTGAAGGCTAATCGAGGGTTTTGCCGCCCAAAGTATTATTACGTATAATATATTTGTTTGGTTTTCTTTGTGATTAAACCCTCTTGAACAATTTGGTTTTCACCAAAGTTCTAAAGTCATTCGAAGGCGTTCACTCCACGTGATCGTTTTCATTCTTTTGAGGCTTCTTTAATCAAGAGTTTGATTCGAGGATAGATTTAGTAGATTGTTGTCTACGAAGATACACCAAAATCCAAAAAAAATTAAAAACAATCAAAAACACAAAAAAATTGAAAATTCACAAAACACCGAAAAAGAATCTTCTTTTCTCACCTCCCATTCTTCGTGAAGTTTATGAAGTCTCGTAATCAAGAAAAACGAGCTCGTAAACGTCTTGAAAAGCAAGCAAATCAAGAGACGTTGATTGAAGAACAAACTCCAATTGTTGAATCTATTGTAGAACAAGAAGTCGTCAGTTGCTACAAGCACCCACCGAGGGTTTCAGAGAGGCCATTGTGATTCCCGCTATCCTTGCGGAGAATTTCGAGATTAAGTCGGTTTTAATGTCGATGTTGCAAGTTTAAGGATGTTCCACATGACGCCATTAAGATGATGTTGTTTCCATACTCGTTAGATGGACCCGCAAAAATTTGGCTTAAGAAAGAACCGCCAAATTCGATTTTAACATGGGGTGATCTCGTTTCTAAGTTTGTGAAAAAAAAATTTCCACCATCTAAAACAACACATTTGAAAAATGAGATTTCAAGATTTGTACAAAGAAATAATGAAAGTTTTTCAATGGCATGGGAACGATTTAAAGAAATGTTACATGAATGTCCACACCATGATTTTTCGGAATTACATCAAGTTGATACTTTTTATAATGGGTTTAATGATCATGAACGAGATTACTTGAATGCCGCCGTGGGTGGTGATTTTTTGTGCAAAACGACCGATGAAGCTTTAAAGATTATCGAGAATAGATCTAAGGTTTATAGCCCTCGTAACACACCGAGTGTTGCCAATTTGGGTTCGTCATCGTCGTCATCGTCTCGTAGCATTAATGCCTTACATGATGAAGCTAATGAGGAAAATCGGTTTTTCGATAGATTTGCTAATCTTATGACTCATTGGAAAGCACAAGAGGCTTTGAATTCCGCTTCGGCTAAAGCGGTTGAAAAGAGTTGTCTGTCTTGTGGTGGAGCTCATGATCTTTCCGAGTGCATTACCGCCGGTGGTAACACTTCGAGTGGTTACGTAGCAACGGGAACATACAACCAAAACGGCCAAGGTTCCCGCCCTAATCAAGCTCCACCAAATCAAAATGTTAATAACTATCGAAATAACAACCAAAATGGTGGTTATCAAGGCAATTCACGTAACTACAACAAAGGGAATTATCAAAGTGGGAATGGACAAGTTACTAATCAAAACAAAAACCGTGATTTTCAAAACACTACACAAGGTTTTCAAAATGCTCACACTAAAAATCTTCAAGGAGAATTTTTGGATTATGCTATAGCAAATGATGCTAAATTTGATAACATGCAACGTGAGATCATTAACTTAAGATCCGAGTTGAAAAACGAGCTTAAAAACGAACTTGCTAATGAACTTAAAACTCATGCAAATAAAATGGTGGGAAATGTTCAACGTCTTCAACAAAATCAACAAAAGATGGAACAAGGACAACATGAGATTAAGCAAGAATTGTTAAAAGCAGATTTAAGGCAATCAAAATTTGAGGACCGAATGGCAAAAATGTTTGAAGCAATCATGTGTAAACCCTCTTCCTCGGGTGGTCTTCCTAGTGATACCATTGCAAACTCGAAGGGAGAAATGAAGGTTATTACTACACGAAGTGGTAAAACTTTCAAGGAACCAATCTCTCGTCCAAGTACTTCTACGGAGAAGGAAATCGAGAAAGAGCCCGAGGTGATGGTCGAAAGGAGCATATCACAAGCCCACGAAGTACCGCTCAAACCACACCTACGGTTGAACCAATACCAATTATGGAACCCGAGATTCCAAGGCCGTTTCCTAATGTCCAACCCACACCACCCTTACCTTACCCTTCAAGACGAAACAAGGAGAAATTGCAAGAACGTAACAAACAACAAATCGAGTTTTTTATAAAAATGTTTCAACAAGTGCATTTTGATGTGAGTTTAGCCGACGCGTTGTTATATATGCCTCGTTTCGCTTCCACTTTTTAAAGTATGATGAGCGATAAGGAAAAGCTTTCAAAGCTTGCTAATTGTTCTTCGGTTTAACTTAACAGCATAGCGGAAAAAGTTGGTGACCCCGGAAAGTTTCTCATTCCTTGTGACATACGAGATATGAAAGAATGCCTCGCCTTGGCCGATCTTGGTGCGAGCATTAATTTGATGGCATTTTCCATTTGGCAATCGCTTTCGCTTCCGGCTCTTACTCTTTCGAACATGTCTATCGAGATGGCCGATCATTCTACGATTTTAGCATGTGGAGTAGCCGAAGATGTTTTCGTGAAAGTGGGGAAGTTCTACTATCCTGTTGATTTTATAGTAGTTGACATCCCAGCGGATCCTCAAGTTCCTCTAATTTTAGGTCGTCCATTTGTAGACACCTCGAGATCGCTTATCGACGTTCATGCAAGAACTATCACTTTGAGATTCAACGAAGACGAACTTGTTATAAACGCTACTCAAAACTCAAAACCTTCTCATGTTTATGCAATCGCTACCATCAATCACATTGACTTAGTTGATGTGGTTTGCGATGAGTTTTCACAAGAAGTGTTAGGTTTTTCCGATAGCTCGTCAAGTGGCAATCACACTATTTTGGATCCGATTCTTTCTTATTCTACACCAAATCTCACTCCATTCCAAGGAGGCGATTTTACTTCAAATGAAATCGACAATGAAGACGAGGTGTTGATTAGTGATGATACTTCTATTCCACCATTTCTTCCGCCGATGGAAGTTATGAGTGTTGAACCAAAATCTTCAATCGAGGAACCACCTATCCTTGAATTGAAAGAACTTCCTTCTCGCCTTGAATACGCATTCTTGGAAGGTGATGACAAGTTGCCGGTTATTATTGCAAGAGGTCTTGCCAATGATGAAAAAACCGAGCTCTTGAAAGTTCTTAAAGCTCATAAAGGGGCAATTGCGTGAAAAATTTCTAACATTAAGGGTATTGATCCAAAATTTTGTACTCACAAGATTTTAATGGAGGAGGACTACAAACCCGCAATTCAAAGTCAAAGAAGGGTGAATCCCAAAATTCACGATGTCATTAAAAAGGAAGTTTTAAAACTCCTTGACGCGGGAATGATTTATCCTATCTCCGATAGCCCATGGGTGAGCCCAATCCATTGTGTCCCTAAAAAGGGAGGAATGACCGTTGTGCCTAATCAAAACAACGAGTTAATTCCCACTCGTGTTGTGACCGGTTGGAGGGTGTGTATTGACTACCGAAAGTTAAATGACGCCACTCGTAAAGACCACTTTCCCTTGCCCTTCATGGATCAAATATTGGAGCGACTTGCGGGAAATGAATTCTATTGCTTTTTAGATGGTTTTTTCCGGTTACTTTCAAATCCCTATCGACCCTCGTGATCAAGAGAAGACTACGTTTACGTGTCCTTATGGAATGTTTGCTTATCGTAGGATGCCTTTCGGACTTTGTAATGCACCGGGTACGTTTCAACGGTATATGATGGCCATTTTTCACGATATGATCGAGAAGTCAATGGAAGTGTTTATGGATGACTTTTTGGTGTTTGGCAATTGGTTCACGTCGTGTTTATCTAATCTCGAGCAAATGTTAAACGTTGTGAAGAAACCAATCTTGTGCTTAATTGGGAAAAAATGTCATTTCATGTGTAAACAAGGAATCATCTTAGGACATAAGGTCTCAAAAGCGGGGATTGAGGTCGATAAAGCTAAGGTAGACGTCATCGCCAACTTACCTCATCCCAAAACCGTTAAGGGAGTTAGGAGTTTCCTAGGCCACGCGGGATTTTATCGTCGTTTCATCAAAGACTTTTCGAAAATCTCTCGACCTATGACACACCTTATCGAGAAGCATGCTCCTTTTAATTTCAATGAGGATTGTGTTAGAGCTTTTGAAACTCTTAAAAGGAAACTTACTGAAGCTCCCATTCTTGTTGATCCTAATTGGGAATTACCCTTTGAAATCATGTGCGATGCAAGTGATTATGCTATAGGGGCCGTCTTAGGGCAACGTTATGAAAAGCATTTCCGTCCTATCCATTATGCTAGTAAGACGATGACCGAGGCTCAATTAAAGTACACCACAACGGAAAAGGAATTCCTTGTTGTGGTCTATTCTTTTGAGAAATTCCGACCTTATCTCGTCTTAACTAAAAGCATCGTGTATACCGACCATTCGGCTATCAAGTATCTCTTAGCTAAGCAAGATGCTAAGCCGAGATTGCTTCGTTGGATGCTCCTCCTCCAAGAATTTGATGTCACCGTGCTTGACAAAAAAGGAGCCGAGAATCTAGCGGCCGATCATCTCTCTCGTCTAGAAGATTCTCACAAAGATGTTTTCGAGAATAAGGAAATCACCGAAACATTTCCTCTCGAGACTCTCGGTGTAGTGAATTCTAAAGACACCACCCCATGGTTTGCCGACATTGCAAATTACCATGCGGGGAATTTCGTAATCAAGGGTATGACGACACAACAAAAGCGAAAATTCTTTCCTGACGTCAAGTTCTATTTTTGGGACGACCCTTATCTCTTTCGGGTTTGTGCGAATCAACTCGTTCGACGTTGTGTTTTTGGTACCGAAGCTTATAATATCCTTAGAGCTTGTCACGAGGGACCCACGGGTGGTCACCATGGTGCTAATATCACGGCTAAGAAAGTGTTCGATGTTGACTTCTTTTGGCCTTCTATCTATCGTGATGCACACGCACTTGTGAAGTCGTGTGATTCGTTCCAACGTCAAGGAAAATCATCTCAACGTGATGAAATGCCGCAAAACATAATTCAAGTGTGTGAGATTTTCGACATTTGGGGCATAGACTTTATGGGGCCGTTCCCATCGTCTCATGGTAACAAGTATATCCTCGTCGCGGTGTACTACCTTTCAAAGTGGGTGGAAGCTAAGGCTTTACCTACTAATGATGCTCGTGTGGTAGTGAAGTTTTTGAAGCAACTATTCTCTCGGTTCGGAACCCCTCGTGCTATTATAAGCGATCGTGGAACCCATTTTTGTAATGACCAATTCGAGAAGGTCTTAAAGAAATATGGAGTTACTCATCATCTTTCTACGGCTTATCACCCGCAAACGAGTGGGCAAGTCGACGTTTCGAACCGAGCTTTAAAAAGGATTTTAGAAAGGTCGATTGGAGAAAACCGTGCTTCATGGTCCGACAAACTCGATGGCGCTTTATGGGCCTTTAGGACCGCTTATAAGACACCTATCGGTTGTAATCCTTATAAGTTAGTCTATGGGAATAATTTTCATTTGCCCATTGAATTGGAGCACAAGGCATATTGGGCCCTTAAGCATGCAAATTTTGACTTAAAGACCGCGGGAGATCACTAGAAAATACAAATGAATGAATTGGATGAACTAAGAGACAATGCTTATGAAAATTCATTGATTTTCAAAGAAAAGACTAAAAAGTTTCATGATGCAAAGATTAAAAACCGGGTTTTTCACGTTGGTGATCAAGTGTTACTTTTTAACTCTGGACTTAAGATATTTTCCGGGAAATTGCAATCTCGTTGGTCGGGTCCTTTCACCGTTACACAAGTGTTTCCTTATGGGACCATCGAGCTAGCTCAAGATGATGGTCCTAACTTCAAGGTGAATGGACATAGACTTAAGCACTACTTTGGTGGGGAAATTCCTTCAATGGTTGACCTCGACCAAGTCACCTTCCCCAATGATAATTAGCATTGAGGGGATCGAGTCAAGCTCATTACTCGGTAATTAAAAATGAGGTGCCTCGTGGGGGAGATCCCATGCTTATCCTTTTATGCTTACTAATAACTAATGAGAGGGGATTTGTGCCCTTCCAACTCGTTGTCTCGTAGGTGTTTGTGATTGTGTTATCTAGATCATCATCATCATCTACGATTGAAGACTCTCGTGTTCGTTTACGTGAGCTTCCATCGTTTGCTTGAAGAAGTTTTTCACGAATCCATTGACATATCCTTTATTGTTCTAACAATTATCTTTTAGCATAACTCATAAACGGCTTTAGATATATTGTTGATCACCCTTTCCATGCCAGATCCTAAGCATTCGATTCTTTGTCTCTAGTATAGGGGTTCTCCACCTTTAGACTCGAAGCATTGAGGACAATGTTTACTTTTAGTATGGGGGGTGAATAGATACTTGCTTGGCTACGCCCTCACGTTTTCCAACTTTCAATGTTTTGTTTTGTTTCTAATAAGGCTAAAAATGGCCAAATTTTAAAAAAATTCTTAGTTTTGAATAAGTGTTTTTAAGACACACATGTATATTTTCCGATGGGTAGAATAAGAGCTAATTTTTTACTTGATGGGCATTTGGAGCCCTTTACACTCCTTAACCCTCTCAATTCAAGTTTTGCTAGACTTTTATATAGGGAACTTTAAAACGCGAAAGTCTTAGCTCATTCGGGTTAAGAACAATAACTTTTCGCAAGTTCCTATAATTGATCCTAGAAAGTCACTTATCAAGGGAACTATAAAATGCATTCTCTAAACTTGAAAAAGTCCAAGAAAGTGCAAGATCCTATAGGTCGCTTGAAAACCCAAAACTTTGATTTGATATAGTCTTAATGAAAGCTAATCCAAATTTGGCTTAATTTTGACTTACATGGCTAAGTATTCACGAGTCTCTTTAATTCGAGGTCTTTATATAGTGAAGAACGAGAAGTGATAGAGTTAGACAAGTGATCATGCTAAACGTAGAACATGAAAATGTTCTTTCAAAAACTCATATGTTATTAATTGTGGCTTTTTCTTCCTATAAGATTAATGCATTAGGAATAAAAATAATTGCAATAAGTAAGGTCGTACGATTTAAAAGGTTACTTAGCCTCTAGCGCAAGATCGTTTAAAAGTTTATCGGGGTTGAATAGAGTTCATAGCCAAGGCATAACTTATTGAAGCGGGACGCGAAGATTGGTGAAGATCCAAAAAGGCCCTAACAAGGCATGAGGAACTCTATTTTGTTGCTAAAGATCCAAGACTATGTGAAGTATCATTATTCCAAAATCAATATGAAGGATCGAGACACACGACGAAAAGCAATTACTCCCCTAAAGATCATGGAGAAAGTCTATCCAAAAAGACCCTAACAAGGTATGAGGATAAATATATCCAAGTCCGAAAAGGAGGCGGATCGTTGTATATCAAAATCCAAAATAAAGATTGAAGAAAAATGATGACGTCGTGGTCCAAATATGAAGAATCTCTCAAAAACGTCAAGTGAAGAAATTCCAAAATATGAAGAGAAGACCATAATTTCAAGAACGTCTTCCCAAGATTTGAAGTATGAAGTACATGCCAAATATCGGTTAGAGAAAGGTATCAAATCGTGAAAAGAGTTATGCCAAGATATGAACTTAAGGAGATACACGAGAAGTTGTTTTAAAAGATTTTGTCCTTCGGCTAACTATCGATTAAATCGTGCTACTTTGCTTTCGGACTAATAACTACTTTAATAAGTCAATATGAATCACTTGTGATCCATGACAAATAGTTAAAAAAATGCTAGTAACCCATTTCCTTTTATAATAACTAGGATTGCGGGGAGAAAAAGTATTACACAATTTGGATGTATGAGTAGTGTTAGCATTGTGACTTGTACCAACAATGATCTCGTTTTTGCACTTAGCATGGAATGTATGACAATCAAGGATGAAGAAACTTACTCTTAGGGACATTTACTTGTTTCTATTCTTTGACCCTAAAAGTCACATTCGTGATGAAAATCATACATTATGTCTTTACACATCTTCGTAGTATTGTTGCAAGTCTTTTACTTTTCAATAAAGGTTAATAAAATTGAATTTTGGTGATGCTTAGATACTTTATTCTAGCATTGCGTGAGAGCACGAAAATGGCTTAGTATGAGGGAGTGATAAGATGACATTTATACATGATCTCATCGTTCTTATCGGGCTTTAAATGCACTAAAATGTCATAAAAAACCATATATATGCTTGTGTTTGTTTACTTGTGTATTTTAGGTATGGATATCGTGAAAAAGACAAAAGATCAAAAGAAACAAGGAAAAACGGACACGAGAAACGAAGCCGTACAAAGAACCGGGCCCTAGTTCATGAATTATCCAAGATTAAACCTTGAAGACTTGAAGATATGCAAGATTGATCCTCAAAATGACACTTAAGACCCTTGTGAATTCATAATTACAAGTTTGGTCCCTTAAGTTTGTCAGAATTGCAAAGATTTCCTTCAACTTTGAAGAAATGGCACGATTAGTCCCTCAACTATTCAACATTGTCATTTATGGTCCCTAGTGAAGGCAAACATCTATTTAAGACCTTTGAAGATCAAGAGTGTCCAAGATCAGCCCTTGAATTATGGAAAAATGGCAACAATAGCCCTTGAAAACCTTTTGCCATAGTTTTTGGGCAAAAGTGTGAAAGTGCAATCTTTACTAATGAAGGAAATGAGTTTTGTGGGCTGAAATACTCCATATGCATACTTTGCCAAAGACCAAGGGTTACTACTGCCAACTTTGAAAGTTTAAACATACAAACAGGCGCCAAACAAATCTCTCCCTAAGAAAACGGATCAAACTAGTTACTGTAGCACGTGATGAACCCAATTTTTACTTTTTACCAACAAAGGGTAAATTGCAATTAGTTGTTCCCCCTTGTGATTCACACATGCAGATACCCATCCCAACATTAAATCCCTCTTCTCCAGTCACCAAAGGACCCCACACCCCAACCCGTTACCCAATCACATCACACCCTCCTCTCCAAGAAAGGACACGTGTCAAGATCAACAGCTTAGACTCTCTGCTTAACTAGCAAGCTAAAATGAACGGTTTTGATCATTTTCGACAGCTCACCAACAACAAACGGCATCAAGCACTCAAGGATAATTTAGGAAATTCACATCTAGGGTTTATGAACAGTGTTATGTAAGCATTTGCCTATAAAGGAGACCTCAACTTGTGAGAGTCCCTTTGTTCCAGATTTTGGCTATCATCTTTGTAATTCCTTTTTATTTAAATAAAATTTGAATTTCCTAAAATTTGTGAAATCTCTTTTGTGTTTATTAAAAGTTGGTGTTTGAATAGCTGAAATATGTGTTCCATTTGATCTTTTAGACCTTCCTTAATCTTGTGATTAAGGCACGTCTATGTTTGATAGGTTTTCAAAGGTTCAACAACCTTGAAATCCTAGTTTCTGTTTTGGTTATTATCTTGTACTAACCCTTAGCCAAAAGCCTTAAGCTCCTTCAAGCTTGTTGACACCAAGCCTGAGAAGAGATTTAAGCTCTTGGTTGAGTTGTTTGCTCATTTGTGTTGAAGAATCATCATAATCAAAACCTTGTTCTACTTTGAACATCAGCAGGTTTTGATCTTCCTTTTTGAAGAATCTTGGTCTTGTTCTAGTTTTTGAACAAGGTCCAATGAGCATTGTTGTTCCTCCTAGGATGTTGTGGAGGACAGGTATAATCCCTTGTTTAAGCTTCCCCTAAAAATTTCATGCTATCGTCTGTTTTATGATTTGGTCTGTGACTTTGTGTTCTTGTGTTTAAGGTTGTGATTTTTGTGTTTGAATCTGTTAGTTGTCATCTAGGAAGTGTGTTTGATTCATAAAATCAGTAGGTTGTTAGTTTAAATCACAAGTTTCTTTGAAAAGTTGTGGATTAAGGTGTGTTTGGTATAACAGCCTGTTTTGGTTTTGTGTTATTTTGAGGTTGTGCTTTGTGTTGCTTTGTGTTGGAACCTGTCTCATAGGAGCTAAGTGACATTTATCTGCAAGCTTTGTGCATATAAACACCTAGAATCAACAATAGGCTCTAAAATCTTGTAAACTTGTTGAAATTGGTTGTGGTTTAAGGGACACCTAGTTCTAATCATAGAATAGGGTTAACAAGTGATTAAACCAAGTTAGTTACATCAGGGAAGTAGGATTGAAGTGTTGAATTTGGATCTTTGGTCATTTATATCAGCAAAGTGTGCAAGTGTTCTTGAAGTTTATATCAGCAAGTTGAATCTGCTTTGATCTTGTTCCATACTTTGATTCAATGATTGATTTAAGTTTGTTTGTGGTTAATAACAGTTTATATAGCTTGTGTATGCATCTGGTTGAATTTGGAGTGCTTATTCTAGCTTAAACTGCTTAAGTGTTCATAATTGCTTAATATCCATGTATGTGCTAGATCTGAGCATCTTTTGATTTGTCTGTGCTAATTGGTGATACTGAAGTGTGTTTTTGTGCTTGATTGTGACTCCTTGTGATTAACTGATCACTTGGGTGCCCTTGTCTTCCAACAAAACATACAGAATCTCTCTATAATCAAAGGTCAAATAGTAAAGGCAGTGGGAACCAGTTCCTACTGAAATATCCTCCTGCTAGTGTTAATTGGACATCAGCTTATCAATAAGCTATTCTAGCTTATTTTAACCAGCAACAACTTTAATTTTGTAATAGGTGCTCATTATTTGACCCATTTGTTCATACTAGAGCAATTGGTGGGTTGACTTTAGGGTTTGACTAGAAAACCAACTTAATTGACTTTTTCATAAGTGCTTATTGGCTTATTCCAGCTTATTGGTCTTGCTTATTGAATTTTGTTGATTGTTTTGGCTTATTGAAGTCATTTGTAGCATTTTCCAAGTTGAATCAAGTCCTGAGGTGCCCTAGATCTCAAACCCGACAATTTTGTCTTTTACTGGATTTGTACTTGGCTTATTTCTGGCTTATTGAGTGTGCTTTTTCAAAATTTCTTTTTACAGATCTCTTTAGTATCCCAAAAGAAGGTTGTGTGTCAAATTAGAGCTTATGGCATTGGCTTATTGCTTAATGGGCTTATTAGCCCAATAAGGATAAGCTGTTTGTTCATTAAGCTGTGATAAGCTCACTTTCAGCTTTTGAGCCTTCAGAGTTTTGTGTTTAGAATTGAATTTTGAGTCAGATAGGGCTTTTCCAAGTCATTTGGGCTTATTTTGACTTTTTGGGCTAAAAAGCCCATTAAGCTTGACTGTTTTTGCTTTTAGCCCATTTGGGGGCCCATTAGGGGTAATTTTGTAATTTCACTTTCATTTTCTGATTATTTAGGTTAAAATAAACTAGTTTACAAGTTTTTAGAATTTTTTATAATTTTTGGATTTTTAACATTATTTTAATATTATTTTATTATTATTTTTCAAATTTCACATTTTTGCACTTTTTATATTTTTCTTAGCTTAAATACATTAAAATAGGATTTTTGCAACTCTTAGATTAATTTTATCATTCTTAGATTAATTTTTATAATTATTTTAAGTTTTAATAGTTTTTAAATCATTTTAAATAGTTTTTATTAGTTTAAAAATTTATAAAAATAGTTTTTAATCTTGTTAGGTCATTTTAGAGGTTTACCAATTGAAAAATCTTTATTTGGGCTTTTTGATAATTAATTTGATTTTTAGGGCTTTAATTAGAATTTAAAAATTAATATTTAATTAATTAAAAGGTTTGAAAAGGTTTTGATCATTGGTAAACTCTTAGTTTATTTATTTTGATTTTTGGTGAATTTTTGGTAATTTTTAGAATTAATTTTTATTTTTGCTCATTTTACGGTTTTACGTGTAGTCGTAGTAGTAATTAATTTCACGTCTTCGTCATCCTCTTTTGTCATCCCCTTCTATCCAAATATTAATCTCAAACCTTGCTACATTTTAGTCACACACATATACCTCCTTGGGAAACGAACTTCATTGGGTCATTAGTGCTTGATTTTCCTAAATCATCACTTAATATTTACCGCTCATTTACGCTCTTCTGTTTTCCTAAACAAGAGGTGTAATTTACCACAATCAAAGCCCAAAGTCATTAACAATATTTTATGAGATGGAGAGAAGTTTTAATAATTTTCAAGCCCATCATGAATGAAACGAATAAAGGGTTAAAGCCCATCACCAAATCAGACGTGTTAAGTTTATTCACTTTCCATTTGGGTCAAACCTGTCACGCACCAAACTTCCACTTCTTTCTCTCTTTTGATAGAAACAAGAAACATAAACAGTTAAAACCTTTTTCTCCCCAAACCCTAATTAACCCAAATTGGGGGTTTCATATTCCAAGCGTGTGTTAACACATGCGCTCAAAATTAATTCCCATGAAATCCGGACTAAGAAGATGGATGGGAATCGTTGACGTGGCACTCTCTCTCTTCCCTGATTGGGTGAAACACTTCACGACTCACCATTCCACCAATCAATTTATGACACATCAGCTCTCAAGAAGCACAGATGTGCCAGCATGGCGATCCTTGTGAAGATGGAAGATTTAGCACCGTTGGATCATAAAAAGTCAGTGAGAGAAAGCATAGATACCAATCAAAGGGCTAAAATAATTCATCAGCAACTACCCATCACCCATCATCTCTCCTATTTAAACCCTCATTTACTTGTAATTTATTATCCCTTTTTCTTTCTTTGTAGTATTATAATGTTAGTTTAATATTAGGAATTTGTAATTTGTTTCATTTTCACAGTATTGTAAAATCTTTATGAGTTAATAAAAATCAATTTCAGATTCGGTTTAATTTGTGTTTACTTTAACTGATTTAATATACTTTTTATTTCCTGATAATAACTTGATATTATAATTTTCAATCTTTCATCTAAACTTTGTTGATAGTTTATATGATTGATTAAAAGTGAGATTAGGGATATTATACGTTTATCCTACTGATAAATGTAAACAAATGAAGCTGGTTTGAGAAAAGTTGTGATTCGAGATGTTTGTAATGGAGAGTTCTATTTTCGTGATGATTTATCTTAATATTGTGTCGGTTCTAAAGTCAGCTCAGCGCTGCACTTCGTCTCAACGGATTTCGTTAAACAACAGATAAGCTCGTGTTTATTTTTACGAATTTTAGTTTAACTGATATTTGGTTTAAGATATTTGTGATCTGCTGAGTTTGTTGTTATAGATTTATGTCATATGTGAATGTCAGATTTGTTGCATGCTGCTATATTAGGAGTTTGGTGATTGTTTAAGCATGATAATCAATTTCGTATGAATGTATGAATCTGTTCGAATGTTTAATCTGTTTTAAATAAATAATAAGATGAGATATGGTTGGATTAGTTTGAACCTGTGATTGATTTATAAATCTGTTAGGCTGGAAGATTTATGATACTACTGTTTGTTAAGCTCATGTGCTAGCTATGATGTTCTGAATTTGTAAAGTATTTTATGTAGATTTTCGGTTTGTATGTTTGAATAATATGATTTTAAGTAATAAACTGTTGTGACAAATGCATAATAAGAGGTTCTCATTAGTCCTGCTGAGTTTTCTGTATACCTGCTGTTTTAGGCTGTAGATCCGTATTCTGTTGGATTTTATTTGTGCTTGAGTTAAATTTGGAATCTGCTTAGTCTGATGGATTTTTTTTAGTTTAAATTAGGTCTGATATGAATGTTATTAATTTGGAGATTTTGATTTGATTTAGAGGATGTAATATGCATATATAAATTGCTGAATTTGTAGCTGATTTTTCTTGTCTTTGTTGCTGTATGTTCGATTCATGGTTGTTTGGACTTACTGCATGAATTTTCTGCATAATTTAACATTGTTTTACTGTTTTAAAAAATCTAAACCAAATACTGCCATTGGCAGGTCTCGAACTCGAGACCTGCTTGTTATATGTCCAACGACTTCACCATCTGAGCTATCCTCACTTTTTGGTTAATTAATGATCTAAGCTATTAATAAACATTTCCTTATTTTGGACTAACAGATTTTATCAATACTTTTCTTTTCATATTTTGTTAACTCAAAGTTTAAATTAGAAAAAAGTATAATAATTTTTTATAAAATAGTTTATTACTTTTAAAATTGATATTGTTTTAATTTGTTTTTAAATAATTTTGTTTTAATTAATTTAGTTTTTAATAAATTTAGATTTAAATAGATTTCGTTTAATTAAAAAGTAAAAGTAAATTTTTAAATGGATTAAATTAGTTTATTATTTTAAATAGTTTCTAAAAATTGTTTAATTAGATTTTTAGAATATTGTAAAATTGTTTTTAACTAAATAGATTAATTTTGAATTGTTTTAAAATAGATTATTAATTTTAGATAGTTTAAAAGTTTAATTTTAAATAATTTTCTATTAGATTAAAATTTTGGGTAGTCGATTCATGCACTTTAGGATTTTTAAAATTGGTAGAATTAATTGTAGATTAAAAACCGAAAACCAATTCAAATCAGTTGTCCAAATCAAAACAAAACGTCTCAAATTCACTTGATCTTCGTGTACAACGAACTTTGTTCATCATCGTGTATTATTTAAATTCGTCTTTGGTAATTTTAGTCTATTACTTTTTCTAAAGGTAATTTTCTAATTTACCCTATAACGTATCTTAATGATCACATATACTATCCACCACATACATCAACATCAAATTTTGGAGCCGCTGCCGGGGATCTTGTGTACGATTCGTTTTTGTGGAGATTTGTTGATCGTTGATTTGAAGACCCTTTCCATTTTTGAAGGTTATGCTTTTTTTATTTTATCATCATTATGTTTTCATCCCTCGTTTTCGTTAAGTGTGGGGGTACATTGTATGATAGCGTGTGCCCTTGTTTTCAAACGGAAGACGACTCCTCACAACTGTCCATTGAACAATTACTTATGCTAGAGCAAATGAATTTTTACACAGATTATTTCAAAGATGATATTTTGGTGAACTATAATCATGACGATGATGACGATGATGAGGATATTTTCGATCTCACTCCATCTCATGACATCAATACTCCTATTCATGATTCTTCCACCGTGGAACCCGAAAATTCTCTAAGAAAGGGGGACGAGCATTTTAGCACTATTCCGGACACGAAATCAGACGAAATAATAAAGTCTAGTGTTGAGATCCTTGTCCAAAACCCAAGAGAGTTTGACGGTATTTCCAATGAAACGTGTGATTTACCATAATGTGATGACTCTACTTCTTCTATTCACTTTGATATTTTCTCCAATTCTAATGATGAAAATTGTGATGGAAATGAAGATTTTGAGAATGATTCGACTTCTAGTGAATTTTCTAATGAGGAGTTCTCCGATGAACTTTATTATAAAGATGACATTCACGACTCGGATTTTGAGGGGTTTTCCGATGAACCTACTCTTCTTCACCCATTTTGACCGGGAAATGAGGTTGATAGTGATCCCGTTTTTGAGAGGTTCACTTTTCAACTTGCTCCTTTAGACCCATTTCCACCGGGAAATGATGTTGATTTGAATATTCCGATCCTCAAGAAGTTCTCCGATGAACTTACTCATTTAGATGTGGAAGACGTGATTCTTCGTGAGAAGTTATCAAACGTCTATCTTCTCATTTCTAAGATTGAGGCCTTGAATTCTAAGCCTAATGCCAAGTCTTTCTATCCATCTCCTATTGCCGTTGAGGATAGTGATCCGCTTATGGAGGAAATTGACACTTTACTTGCTTCTAATGATTCGATACCACCGGGTGTTGATGATATTGACCCGGAGGAGGACGCTCTCTTTTTAGAGAATTTACTTGATGATTTCATCCCAAGTCCTCCTCCCACCCACTTTGACCTTAATGTGCGGGTTTTACATATGTCTCATATTGAGTACAATGACCCGATTGATCACATTCCTAAGGGTGAAATGGTCGTTAAAGCTAAGAATGTTGATTCCATTATGGATGAAACTTTTATCCTACCATTACCATGTGCTTTATATGATCTTGGATTAGCATGGGGGGACGACACAGTGTTGTCTATTCCTTTCTCTCCCGAGGACGAGGTATTCGACCCCGGAATCGTTGATTTAGGGACATCTCGGCCTTTCACTGATGCAATAATTGAAAGACTTTTCGATCATCTTGGTGCGAGTTTATCTCGGGAAGCATGCTACATCCATATCGTGATTTGTGACTACCATCTCTTTTTGGAGATTTGTGTTGGAGCTTTATCCTTTCGTTTGTCATCCAACAACGAGGATGAGATCTTTGACCCCGGCATCATGCTTTATCATGGATATTATTCCATTATGCCGGTTTTCACCATCTTTCCCTAAGGACCAATGAATGCGGGGATCGAGTCGAGCTCATGACTCGGTTAACAAAAACGAGGTGCCTTGTGGGGGAGTCCCATGCATTCTATCTTCTTTCTATTTTCTAACAACTAATAAGGGTTGATCTCTCAAGCTCGTGCTCGTGTTTTGTTGTGTTGTGAATCTTAGGTATGACCCTTATCATTGAAGACTCTCGTGTTCGGTTTTGCCGGTCCACTTGATCTTCCGTTCTTTGAATGCCAAAAAGTGGCACACTCTTTATCCTTTGATTTTTATCGACTAACGTTTTATCTTGAGGCATAATTAATAAACGGCTTATAGATTTGCGTGTTCTTTCCATGTTAGGATTTTGCATTAGACTCTTCGTATTTTAGCAAGGGGTGTTACTCTTGAGCTAAGAAACATTGAGGGACAATATTTGGTTTTAGCAGGGGTAGTCAATCGATATAATCGCTTGCAATTTCTTTTGTCGTGTCCAAATGTAATTGTTTTTCTCGTTTTTTATAAAAATTTTTAAATTTTTTAGTGGTAGTTTAAGTTTTAATAAATAAATGTTTTTGACACGAATGTAGGGCTTTCCATTGGTGAAAATAAGAATAGTTTTTGACTCGACTCAGTTTTTACCTTAGCTTTTCCTTAACGTGTTTGAATTAAGTTTTGCTAGGCTTTTATACAGGGAGCTTTAAAAACGCGAAAGTCTTAATTCATACGGGTTAAGAACGAGAACTTTTTCGCAAGTTCCTATAATTGATCCTAGAAAGTTGTTTATCAAGGCATCTTTAAAAACGCAAATTCTAAAACTTGAAAAAGTATAAGAAGATGCAAGATCCTATAGATGACTTGAAAACCCAAAACTTTGATTTAATAGGCTAAGTATCCATTGATTTCACATTTTTGAAATTTTACAATATGGAGAACAAGAGATGATAGAGTTTAATCATAAGTTTCTAAAATTAATTCTTCCTTGGTGCAAGTATTTTGGTGTTTGATTTAATCTCCTCGTATTTATTTTTCCACGCTTGAATAATAATTGCTTAATAAATGAAGTTTTTAGCGGTTTAGGCTTGATATCTTAACTCGTAACTCCTTCTTTTTCTTCCCTTGTAATTAAAGTAAGAACACATTAAGGGTGTCAGCGTCATGGACTTTTGATCATGGGATTGCGGAAATTTGGCTTACTATAAATATCATGTTAATAAAGAAGAATAAATAAAAACATGTTCTCTAGGAGCCTTCGGGTGGGAGTCATGTAGCACTAACTTTGTCATTAGAGCCTTAGGGTGTATGGCAAGGGGACGTGTTGAATAAAAATTGCTTCATCATCATGAGCCGTAAGGTGGGATGGTGAATGTCAATTCCCTTATTATTGTCCAAGGAGCCTTCGGGTGTGGATTTTAAATAAGGAGCACAATTATATCTTAAAGAGCCACAAGGTGTTATGATGTAATTGTTGCTAACTCCATTAATAAGTTCATAATTGACTTTGGAGGTTTTTGTTGCTTTTAAGTAGTCCTATTAGCCAAATTTCGGGTTCGGGGATTTATCCCTCAAATCGTGTTAAGTTATCCTTGATGTGGGCTTTCTTTAGTGACAATGGTTTTTGAATTCAAGGTTAGGTTTTGAGTGTTGAGTTTACACTGTTCTTGCCTTCATTTTTGGACTAATAAATATCAAATAAGTCAAATGAGCCTTTGGGTGAATGATAAATAAAATCTAGAGATACAATTAGGAATAATAGGAGATTGAGTTTAACACAAATTACTTTTATGAGTTGTTTTAATTTTGGGGCTTATGATTGACAATGATCTTGTTTTTACACTTGGCATGGAAAAGTGAAAAGTCGGGGACGATGAATCTATTTGAGTTTTATGATCCTAAAAGTTATTTTTCAAATAATGAAAGCAATACATTATGTCCTTAAAAATAAAGGTTTCAAAAGTTGAATAAAAATGTAGTTAGTGTTTTATTTTATCATTGTGTGAGGACACGACAATTGCTTAGCAAGGGGGACTTTGATATGAGTGATTTTACTCATATCAATTGTATCTAAAAACCATAAATAAATGCATGAAATGTATGAGATATTCTTTGTATATGCATTGTTTTTGTTTCTTGTGTGTAGGTACCAAGTTCACGAAACACCGGCGAAATCTACACGAGTTTGATGAAAAGATCGACAAAGCCAAAATTCAAGCTCGGTTTCTAGTGGATTTAACTTATTGAAGATTATTTGGACCTTGTGGGCCCCACATTTGGTTATTGGGCCTGAAAGCCCAATAGTGGATAAATCTTATTTGTTTTATGGTTTAAAGCCCATTTCACAAAAAAAAACGAATGGAAACAATATGGGCTAAAAGCCCAAAGTCATTTACAATATTTTATGAGACGGATAGAAGTTTTAATAATTTCCAAGCCCATCATCAATGAAACGAATAAAGGGTTAAAGCCCATCACCAAATCAGACGTGTTAAGTTTATTCACTTTCCATTTGGGTCAAACCAGTCATGCACCAAACTTCCACTTCTTTCTCTCTTTCGATATAAACAAGAAACATAACCGGTTAAAACCTTTTTCTCCCCAAACCCTAATTAACCCAAATTGGGGGTTTCATATTCCAAGTGTGTGTTAACACACGCGCTCCAAATTAATTCCCATGAAATCTGGACTAAGAAGATGGATGGGAATCGGTGACGTGGAACTCTCTCTCTTCCCTGATTGGGTGAAACACTTCACAACTCACCATTCCACCAATAAATTTATGCCACATCAGCACTCAAGAAGCACAAATGTGCCAGCGTGGCGATCCTTGTGAAGATGGAAGATTTAGCACCGTTGGATCATAACAAATCAGTGAGCAAAATCATAGATACCAATCAAAGGGCTGAAATCATTGATCAGCAACTACCCATCACCCATCATCTCGCCTATATAAACCCTAATTTACTTGTAATTTATTATCCCTTTTTCTTTCTTTGTAGTATTATAATGTTAGTTTAATATTAGGAATTTGTAATTTTTTTCATTTTCACAGTATTGTATAATCTTTATGAGTTAATAAAAATAAATTTCAGATTCGGTTTAATTTGTGTTTACTTTAACTCATTTAATATACTTTTTATTTCCTGATAATAACTTGATATTATAATTTTCAATCGTTCATCTAAACTTTGTTGATAGTTTATATGATTGATTAAAAGTGAGATTAGTGATATTATACGTTTATCCTACTGATAAACGTAAATAAATGAAGCTGGTTCGAGAAAAGTTGTGATTCGAGATGTTTGTAATGGAGAGTTCTATTTTCGTGATGATTTATCTTAATATGGTGTCAGTTCTAAAGTCAGCTCAGCGCTGCACTTCGTCTCAATAGATTTCGTCAAACAATGGTTAAGCTCGTGTTTATTTTTACGAATTTTATTTTAACTGATATTTGGTTTAAGATATTTGTGATCTGCTGAGTTTGTTGTTATAGATTTATGTCAAATGTGAATGTCAGATTTGTTGCCTGCTGCTATATTAGGAGTTTGGTGATTGTTTAAGCATGATAATCAGTTTCATATGAATGTATGAATCTGATCGAATGTTTAATCTGTTTTAAATAAATAATAAGATGAGATATGGTTGGATTAGTTTGAACCTGTGATTGATTTATAAATATGTTAGGCTGTAAGATTTATGATACCGCTATTTGTTAACCTCATGTGCTAGCTATGATGTTCTGAATTTGTAAAGTATTTTAATGCAGATTTTCGGTTTGTATGTTTGAATAATATGCTTTTAAGTAATAAACTGTTGTGACAAATGCATAATAAGAGGTTCTCATTAGTCCTACTGAGTTTTTTGTATACCTGCTGTTTTAGGCTGTAGATCCGTATTTTTCTTTTGGATTTTATTTCTGCTTGAGTTAAATTTGGAATCTGCTTAGTCTGATGGATTTGTTTTTGTTTAAATTAGGTCTGATATGAATGTTATTAATTTGGAGACTTTCATTTGATTTAGAGGATGTAATCTGCATATATAAATTGCTGAATTTGTAGTTGATTTTTCTTGTCTTTGTTGCTGTATGTTCGATTCATGGTTGTTTGGATTTACTACATGAATTTGCTGCATAATTTAACATTGTTTTACTGTTTTAAAAAATCTAAACCAAATACTACCATTGGCAGGTCTCGAACTCGAGACCTGCTTGTTATATGTCCAACGACTTCACCATCTGAGCTATCCTCACTTTTTGGTTAATTAATGATCTAAGCTATTAATAAACATTTCCTTATTTTAGACTAACAGATTTTATCAATACTTTTCTTTTCATATTTTGTTAACTCAAAGTTTAAATTAGAAAAAAAGTATAATAATTTTTTATAAAATAGTTTATTACTTTTAAAATTGATATTGTTTTTATTTGTTTTTAAATAATTTTGTTTTATATAATTTTGTTTTTAATAAATTTTGATTTAAATAGATTTCGTTTGATTAAAAAGTAAAAGTAAATTTTTAAATGGATTAAATTAGTTTATAATTTTAAATAGTTTCTAAAAATTGTTTAATTAAATTTTTAGAATATTGTAAAAGTGTTTTTAACTAAACAGATTAATTTTGAATAGTTTTAAAATAGATTATTAATTTTAGATAGTTTAAAAGTTTAATTTTAAATAATTTTCTATTAGATTAAAATTTTGGGTAGTCGATTCATGCACTTTAGGATTTTTAAAATTGGTAGAATTAATTGTAGATTAAAAACCGAAAACCAATTCAAATCAATTGTTCAAATCGAAACAAAACGTCTCAAATTCACTTGATCTTCGTGTACAACGAACTTGGTTCATCATCGTGTATTAATTAAATTTTTCTTTGGTAATTTTAGTCTATTACTTTTTCCTAAAGGTAATTTTCTAATTTACCCTATAACGTATCTTAATTATCACATATACTATCCACCACATACATCAACATCAACTATAAATATCCAAATAAAACGTATTAAATTGTTCCTCAATTAACACACAAATATTGTTCATTTTATCATTTTTGTTTTATTTTTGTGAATACTATATTATATTACGTAGCACAATCAATACAAAATAGTTATCCAAATACGTGAGAAATCGCACCTCGATAGTGGGTGTTCTGGTCATTATCGAGTGTATCGATCAAACAAAAATCAAAGGCAAAATAGATAAGTACTCTTAGTTAATTTAATCTCAATTGATACAAACTATAAGGTGGGTATAAGGCGTTTTATTTCACGACCGAAAGAAAAAAGGCTCATAAGTGATTCGCGTCGCCTCGTTTCTTCGCTTGCTTGTGCTTATCAATTTAGTGACCATTCATTAAGGATTTGCCATTCAAGTATTAATACATTTATTTTTGTGAGATTACATTATTGAACCTCGAAACGTTTGGCGTTCCGCCAATGTTTCAAAGTCGACGAAGGTTTTTACTTGACATAAATTCCTTCATTCCTCTTTGGATTCATTAATCAAGACATTAATTTTTGGATAATTTTTGTGGATTAATTTCTACGTAATACACAAAAAATCAAAAAAAATTAGAAAACAATCAAAAATGAAAAATAATCTTCGTTGTCTTCATATCAATTAATTCTTCTTCTTTACCCTCTCTCGTTTAATTCTTGGAGCGCTATGTGGATTACTTTGAAATTTGGGGATGAGATAATCGTGTTAAGACCGAGCAAGGAACATATTTCTAAGGAGAAAATAGTTCACATAACCCTATTAATCGTGGATGCCCTTTTAGGAAAGGCTAAAAACGACTTAGAATTTATTAATTCTAATGACAAAACTTTTTCAAAAGATTTTTACATGAAAGGGTACGATAAACTTTTGAGGAAAATTGTGGAATCCGTTGTTTTTCAAAGAAGATCAAATTTTAAATCCTGAGGGACGCGCTAATGCTATTTCCCTGACTTTTGACGGTCCGTCTTGTGATGAGCCTATTTTGGAGGAGATTACCGACACCGTTTCTTCTTTGATTTTTATCTTTAGGAAAACTGAGGAATTTTTCGCTTCATCAACTGATGTCTACAACAACTATGATGACGGCTTTGGAAAACCAAGGTTCGAAAAGCCTATTTATGATGAAGAGAACGAGAGCGTCGACATTCCTTCGTGTGATGCCCATTATGTTTTCCCCACCACCCACGACTTAAATGTTCGAATTTCTAGTGTGCCTAGCATTATTTTTGAGACGCCTAAATCGAGTAGTGTGCCTATTGAGTTAGAGACGCCTAAGCGTTTTATTGTCCCAAAATGTGTTTTAGAGAAAGCTAATGTTTTTAACTTTAAAAATGGGAAATAGGGTTTTGAAAATGAGAAACATAAAGATGAAATAGGAAAAAAATTTGTATCCACTTCAAAATGTATCTCTAACTCGATTTTGTCGTCAATTGATTTGGAAATTTTTACACCACCCTTTGGTGAGACTACTTTTACATCGTCTACCCCTTTTGACGAGTGTATTTATGGACTTAGTATGGGGAAAGCCCTACTTGTTCGCATTCTTTTCTCCACCGAGGACGAGATCTTTGACCCCAGTATCACGTTTAAGGGTAAATCTCGGACTTCCACCGATGTAGCCAATGGAAGATCTTTATATACTTACGGTGCGAGGTTACCTCGGGTAGCTCATCGTTTTAGTTCCCCACCCATTGTCCCACCCTTATATCTTCTTTCTACTTTATTTTGTCCCATTGGGACGTTGCTTGGAGTGGTGTTGTTTTGTTTAACGCCTGAAAATGAAGACACTATTTTCGACCCCGGTATACGTTTATCAGATTTTTAAGTACTCCATGTACTTTTGGGCATTGTTTATCATGTAAGCCCAATAAAAATGACCAAACCATGATAATCCCTAAATGATCACATTTATGGGCATTCGAGTCGAGCTTTTGACACAGTTATCAAAAAGAAGGTGCCTCGTGGGGGATTCTCATGCTTATCCTTGTAAATATTATTGCTTTCTTAGATTAATGTAAGGTGGGGACTTATGCTCTTCCAACCTTTGTTCCGTGGTTGTTTGTCATTGTGATTTATTAGCTTCATCGTTATAATTGAAGCCTCTCGTGTTCGTTTTACGTGTCACTCGAGCTTCGATCGTTTCCATTGAAGATTCTGATATCCGATGATATCTTATTATGTTCTAACGTTTATCTTATTATCATAATTCATAAATAGCTTTTAGGTTATTCATTTTACCCTTTCCAAGCTCGAGATTAAGCATTCGATTTTTCGTCTCTAATATGGGGGTGTTTCACCCTTAGACTCGAAACATTAAGGACAATGTTTAGCTTTTGTATGGGGGTTAACAGATACTTCACCTTGCTTACGTCATCACGCAATCTAATTTTCATCGTTTTGTTGTAAAATAAGGCTAAAAATGGCCAAATTTTAAAACTTTTCTAGTTTTTCATAAGTGTTTAAGACACGAATGTAGGTTTTCCAATGGTGAGAATAAGAGTAATTTTTGACTCGACCGTGCATGTTGAGCACTTAGCTTCGATTCCTTAACTATATTAGGCTAAGTCTCATTAAATTGAGGACGAGAAATGATAGATTTAATTATAAGTTACTAGGGTAAACGTAGAGTATTCGTTTTCTTTCAAAAACTCATGTGTTTTAATTATTTGCTTATTCTCCCCACGCTTATATACAACTAAATGCAATAAATAAGGTCGTACGATTTATAAAATATGTTAGCTTCTAGCCCAAGATCGTTTAAAAGTTACTTGTAGTTAAATAAGGTACATAGCCAAGGCATAACTTATTGAAACGGGACGCGAAGATTTGCAAATCTAAAAAGGCCCTAACAAGGCATGAGGATTACCTTTTGTTGCTAAAGATCTAAAGATGATGTGAAGAATCATTAATCCGAATCAAAATGAAGGATCAAGACACACGAGGAAAAGCAATACTCCCAAAAAGGTTGCGAAAAAGTCTATCCAAAAAGACCCTAACAAGGTATGAGGATAAATAAATCCAAGTCTAATAAGGAGGCAGATCGTTGTTAATAAAAATCCTAAATAAAGAAGAGGATAAAAGAAGAAGTCGTGGTCAAAAGTTGAAGCATCTCGTATCAAGTTGAACATGTATACCAAAAATGAAGAGAAGACCATAATTTCAAGATCGTCTCTCAAGATTAGAAGTTCAAAACACATGCCAAATATCGGTCCGAGAAAGGTCTCAAATCGTGAAACGAGTTATCCAAAGATATGAACTTTTAATGATTAGAAGAAACATTTAAAAAGATCTTGTCCTTTAGCTACTTATTAATTAAACCGTCCTATTTTATTTTCGACTTAAATAAATATCAAAATAAGTAAAAAATGTATATTCATGATCATTAAGACAAATATAAAATATAAGAGATACCAATTAGGAATAAGGGAGTCTAAGTACATGATTAACGCGTATGAGTAGTGTTAACATTACTAACATATAATGACAATGATCTTGTATCACGCTTAGCATGGAATTGGGTGAAAATCATGGATGACGAACTTAACTCTATGAGGCATTTACGTGTTCTTATTCTATGATCCTAAACGTCCTATTTTGCGATGAAAACAATACATTATGTCTAAAACACATATCGTAGTTAAATAAAGTTTACGTTTCAATAAATGTCATATAAAAATGAATTTTAGAAGTGCTAAGAAACTTAATTCTAGCATTGTGTGAGGGCACGACAATGGTTTAGTATGGGGGAGTGATGAGACTACATTTATACATAGTCTCATTGTCCGAATCGGGCTTGAAATGCTTAAAAATATCATATAAATACCCTAAAATATGCTTGTGTTTGTTCATTGTGTATTTTAGGTATGGATATCGTGAATTCAAGAAAAGAGAACAAGAATCAAGCAAAAACAAATACGAGAAACGAAGCCGCACAAAGAACCGGACCCAAGTCATGAATTTCAAAAGAAGTCCTTTAAGTTTGAAGATTTGTCAAGAATGGTCCCTCAACTTTTGAAGATTTGTCACTTTTAACCATTGTAAATCTCAAAACTACAAGTATGGTCCTTAAGTTTCAATTAATGACAACAAAAGCCCTTGAAGAATGTCAATTATGCATGAATATTCCTTGTTCTATTTCTAATCAATGAGAAGGACTAGAAATGTATTTAACCCAAACTCATTTACAAAGGATTTGAATAAAATTGCTGTTAAACTTCATTTGAAAAAAGAAAGGAAGATATAGGGGGTGTTTTGCCAACTACCATACCCACACCCATGAATACCCGACCCTAACCTGTCCTTAACCCTAAACAAACCCATCCTACATCACCAACCAGCCCATCACTGCCTAAAACCCGGCCCACTCCAAATCTCCTCACCACGTCACCACCTCACACTTTAATACCGGTTTGAAAAACTATTAATTATGTTTAACCGGTAAACACCCCTATACCACTTACTCAAATAAAACAGACCATGTTCCTAACTAAAAACCCTAATCTTAACCCAGAATTATTATACCCAAAATAAAGGGTTTTCTTCAATTACTTGGGAAGATATACAATTGAGGGTGTCAGGAACACACCCATGTGCTATGCTTGTCCACATCAGCACAACATTCCAAGAGTGACAATAAATTGAATCATGGGTTGAACAAAGTGAAGACTAATTGATGGTCAAGATGTGTTGCTATGGTCCCTACTCAAATCAAACAGCCAAGGATCCTTCATCAGGACACTATGTTGACATTCATTCACATTAATCCAAGATTCAGAAGACACAAGAAGAGATTAAAGAGCAATTTAGGAATTTACAAAAGAAAAATGACAACATCTTCTAGCTAGGGTTCTGATATTACTTTTATATATATTAGCCTAAGTTTTCATTTATATTCGTTCCAGATTTTGTAAAAATTTTATTTTAATGAATATATAGAGTATTAAAATCCTTTGCAAATCTGAGTTCCATCATAGTTATAGCATTTAAATTATTTGGCTTGTTTTATATTTTACTATAAAAAAGGTTTTGGTTTACAAAATTTAACTTTGTTCAAAATCTTTTTGAGATCCGGATTTTCATAAGGTTTTGCAAATTGAAGGCTTCACATACCTAGATCTTGTTAATCTTGTGATAATCTGTTAATTTGAATGTTTGTTACATCTTATTTTATTGTAGTTTCGTTCTAAGTTTTATTTTCAAGTTGGAGTTTTCAATGATTTTTCACAAATCTTTTGTTATTTCTTACCCTAACCCACTGTTATAAAAGCTTAAACCAAAAGCTACATAGCTTTTGACTAAAGTTTTTGGGATTGGTGTTTTATTTTTGGTGTATGTGCAGGTACCACTCAAATGTCATTCACATATCTCCTTTCTTACTTGCTTCTTTTGAAGATATTGGGTTGAGACTGTTCTAGTCTGCCCATTGTAAACCATCTTGCATCAAACAGCTCCCAAAATGCTATAAAATTAGATAATTTCTAAGTATGGAGATGACATCAACTGCCATGGTGTGGCTTGGATGTAAGTCACACTAGGTAAATTGGCGTGAACCCTCCAAATTGGTTCTTTTTTATTTTTATGTTTTTTGTGGAAATTTATGTTTGACAGCTCTTGTTAGTTTAGGATTGATTGTTGTCAATCATGTTTGTTTTTGCATGTTCTTGTAAGTAAATAAATGTCATTAAAGTTGTCTTGGGGTAAAATCTTTGTTAAAATTTGAATTTTGCCAAGTTTAAGGGGTGTTTGGACTGTGTATGTTAGGGGGTGGGTGACAACACAAACTGACAATACATATGTGCACCCTTTGTATTTGACCAGAGTGAATGGATTTAGGTATTGGTTTGCATAGGGTAGTTTATAAAACAAATTTGCATGTTTAATAGTTTAGGCTTTAAATCATAATACTTGGTCAATAGTTAGATAGTAGGCTGATATAGGATTCTATGCCAGGTTGTTAGAGTTTGCGAGACGTTTGGTTAAGTTTTAATAGGTCAAATTCACCTATCTGCTTAACATATCAGCAACTTTCACTCTCTCTGCTTACCATACATATCAGTCAGGATTTAGGGTGTTAATTCTTAGTTATGTTGCTTGCAATTTGTTCCACATATAGTTTATAGGGTAGTCTTAGTGTGCATAAGTTGGTATTTCACTTTGGTAGGGTTTTGGGTGGTCAAAATTTCCATTATCACTCACTTTTTTGCACAGCATAGCCATCAGACCCCATTTCCTTGTTATTTTGCTAAATTTTGTATTGATTTGGTGTGATTCATTGTTTGTTGTGGTGTGTTTTCTGTTCCATTGACTCCCCACAACCCAATTGGTTGTGGGGGTGCCATTTGTATCCAAAAATACCATCAAACCAAGTTCAAAACAATACTCTTTTTAGTTTCTATGAAGAGCAGTGGGAACAAGGTTCCCACTGACTGCTTTGTTCTAACCACTGCTAGACTAAAAGGCAAAAATAGGTCACAAGTCACCATCAATTTCTGTTTTCTTTGTTTTATTAGGGTTTAATTCAACTTTTTCTGGCATTTTTATCTTTCTAATGTTATTGTAGATAAAGTAGAATTTTCATAAAAGTTATTTTATTTTTTACTTTAATTTTAATGTTTTTTATCATTATTTTAATATTTAAATTGTTTTTAGCATTTTAAAAATAGAAAAATAGTGTTAAAAATTTAGGAAAAATACTCTTTAGTTTTTAATTAATATAGGTAAGTTATTTATTTGATAAAATGATATTTTGGACTTTTTGTTGATTTTATTTAATTTTATGGCTTTAATTATCATTTAAAATTAAACATTAAATCTATAATAAGTTTTAAAATATTTTTACCGAATTTTTATTCTTATTTATATTATTTTAGAATTTCTTTTGATTTTTAATTAATTTTAATTTAAATTTTTAATTTCGTCGCGTTTTACATTTTACGTATACTTTTTAATTTTACGTCGTAGTGTAGTTTTTAGCGTAACTCGTCATTAAATTCCAATCTTTATTAACCAAAAACGTTACTAATTAAAACTTGATTTTATAATATTGTAACATAACACATATACCTCCTTTGAGAATGAACTTGGACTATTCGATTTTGCGTTTTTCCTAAAACGTAAAGTTTAATACTTATCGCTTATTTCTTTTTCCTAAAAGAAATATACTAAAAAAGCTACATCACTTCCGCATACCAATGGGCTGGTAGAACGGGCCAATCAAAGTTTAGTGGAAAGGATCAAAGCACGTCTAGATAAAAAATCAATAAGTGGGTTGAGGAACTTCCCCATGTCCTTTGGGCACACCGCACGATGATCAAGACTAGTGACGGGGACACTCCTTTATCCCTAACTTATAGGACCGAAGCAGTCATACCAGCTGAGATTGGGATGCCAACCGTCCGTATATCGGAAGTAGATGTCATATCAAATGATGAGGAGCTACGGTTGAATTTGGATGTACTCGAGGAAAGAAGAGAACGGGCAGCAATCCGTGAAGCTAAGGCTAAATACAAGATGAAAGGTTACTACGACGCTATGGTTCGACGAGTTTGTTTCAAACCGAGAGATTTTGTATACCGCGCCAACTACGCGAGCCATGCAGAGGATGGAGGAAGCTCAGACCCAAATAGGAAGGACCGTATGAGGTCATGGAAGCCCTAAGTAAAGGTGCATACAAGTTACATGGCATGGACGAGCACGACCTCCCCCGCAGATTGAACATAAGGATCCTCAAGAGGTGTTATCTTCACAGCCACGACTCAAGCATGGGTGTCTTTGTGTTGTAGTCAGCACCTAATAATTATCCATGTATTTGTATTTTCTTTTAAATTCTTTCAAGTATTAATAAAACGTCGCGGTCCCTATCTTGTTTCGCGGCCCCCTTTCTCTTTTATATTATTGCCTTAATTTATTTTAATTTGGACAAATATTATATGCCTATGGGCGTACATGTACTTACGTCTCTATGAGAGGATAACAGGTAGAGCGAACCTACTAATTAGCTCGGCGTATAAGAGGGATGCAACCTCAACGACCACGGATCATGAATCTCTGTTAAAAATATTATACCCAAGACGTTTGATGTACATTCATATTACTCTCGTGACAAGTGAATGATATTATTGAAGTCACACTGTAAAACGATGTGTAACTCTAAGTCACAAGCTGTGGACATTCGCACAATAATGTTAAGTTACATAATTAACCACAAACACCCGTGTGAAAGATTACAAAACAAAAACACAAGTCCTACATGTGGTACGATCTAGCAAGATACAAAGGTATGACAAAAGCACGTTATATTATTCTTATATTAACTCAAAAGGAGCGGAGGAAGATGTTTCAGCATACGACAACACGACCGCCAACCCCTGTCGTGTAGGTGTAGACACAGGAAACCTATATAATCTTGGGAGGTACACTGATCCAGCGGTAGAGTCTGAGACATGATGCGGTTCTCTCTCTTTCTTTGGCCACATACCTTATTCACAGAAATGTCCTCTTCCAGCGGCACCTCACCTTTCAATGCCCAAGGATCCGTCAGTGTCTGATAATCAACATAGATGGGAATTGTTACCTAATTGGCGCGTGGCTGAAGCCGACGTAACCACTCGGGCTGGTCTTCTTCCCCAAAGTCACCCTCTAAGTACAAGAAAGCCATCAGATTTCATAGGGGAGTAACCTTTAGCTTCTCTAACTAGTCCACCAATGGATATTTCATATCTTTAAGCACAAGCATGGATGAGTTAAGATCATCTTCAACAGTAGGTTTATAAATTTTATGCTCGGTTAGAGTAAGTACAGCCTGGGCGTGCTCAAAACCCACATATAAACCCTCGTGCTTCCCTATACCTACACCATCAGAGACACGATCAACAAACACTTGGCACAGCTCCCACGACTCAGTGCACTTCATGACCGCGAGACGGAGTCCGTGTTCGATCAACCATCAACGCCCGACGATAGTAGTGAGCATGTGCGGATACAACCCTTCGTCAAAATCAATGGAGAATGTGTCCACACGGGCATCCATTGCACCACAAGGATTAGCAGTATACTTGTCTCTCTCCCACTTTACAACTCAAACTCCACCACCATTTGTTCCTCACCCTAGACTAAAATTTACAACTTGTCACGATCAAGGGTGAGGGAGGACACTTTCTCAGTCAGCTCTTTATTTGTTTCTTCCAGAGATTAGAAACTAGTTTGTGCTACGGAGAGTTGGGTGGTGAGAGTTGTGGCCTTTTCTTGTGATTCTTCAAGTAACGTCGCCTTTTTAGCAACGACGGCCTATGATTCTTTCACTTGAGCCTTTAGCATCAAGGTATTCGCCTTATTATCTCTCAGAGAATCCAGTTGGTCAGTTAGCCGGGCAATCTCGGCGTCCTTCTCATGAATAGGTTTATCACGCCTCTCGGACCTTTGTTCGGCCTTCCAGAACAACCTGGTTTCTTGCTCAAATTTCATATGAAGCGGGGATCCCATAGCCACTTGGTGTGCCACCACCGTGTTGTACTGCTCTATAAATTCTTTATTTTCCATGTCTTTCACGATGGTAAAATACCCGGCGACGCAATTTAATCAATTAACTCCTTGCATGAATTAGGGTTGTCCAGGCAGTCACCATTGGTCAACCCCCACCGTGGTTGATATATTTGACTCGGACGGATCTAGGTTATGATGGTAGGGGTCGACGTGCTGGGCCCCGTGGCGGTGGTAAAAGGTTGTCCTCAAACGCATATTCCCTTGTTCATGCCGCGTTGGTGGAGGCGGGCTTAAAAAATTTCTTTTCATGAGTCGCAATCATATCCGGCTCATTCCTGCATAAAATGGTGGAAGCCATTACGTTTATGACAGAATTCTAGCACTATAATTATAAATTCAAGAATCGATAACACTTACGGTTGTTTAGGTGCGGCCTTAGTTTCTACCTAAGGTCTTGTGAAAGCCATTGGTGATGGATCAATCACGCTCATGGTAAAAGCTGATATTGAAAAAGCTACGATAGCAGGTATCTCGTCATCCAGGTTTATTGATGAGACTACTATTATACATAGTCTCATCTTTCAAATCGGGCTTAAAACGCTAAAAATATTATTAAAATACCCAAAAATATGCTCGTGTTTGTTCATTGTGTATTTTAGGTACGGATATCATGAAATCAACAAAAGATCACAAGAATCAAGCAAAAACGAACACGGGAAACGAAGAGCACAAAGAACCGGACCCGAATCATGAATTTCCAATCAAGTCCTTGAAGTTTTAAGATTGTACAAGAATGGTCCCTCATCTTTTAAAGACTTGTCATTTTATACCCCTATAGAACCTCAAAAATACTTGTGGGTCCCTAAAATATCAAGTATGTACAAGATTGGCCCTTGAAGAATGTTCAAAATTACATTTATGGTCCTTGTGAAAGTTTACATAACCATTTGTGCCAAATTTAGCAAGTTGTCCAAAGTGTTATCAAAGGGAAAGGAACATTTGACTACCAAGACTTTGTTTAAACAACTTTTTAAACAATAGGGACTAAAAGTGGGAGACAGCCATACTTCATCAACCAACCAAAACCCTACACCTCACCTTTTGACCTCCACATCACCCAGTCAACCCCTCCACGTCTGAAATCTACCACCCCCACCTCTAATCCGTTTTTTTATTTTTTTAATCTATTTTCAAATGTGTTAAATAAATGAAATTAGAGTTAAACACAACCCATTTCCTTAAAATGAATGAAACCACCCCTGCTAATCACCTCTCATCCCCTAAACCCTAAACCTCTAATTGAGTCAAATCAAAGGGGTTTCTGTTTATCACCTCCATATCAACAATTAAACCCATCCTCATACAAACCCACTTACTAATCCCTTCACTCGTGACCTCCAAAGGGTCCCACCATTGTCTCATGTCACCCCCAAATAGGAAAATAAGGATTTTTCACAGCAAATCAATGGACCACATCTCATCCTTCTTCCCACAGGCTCCCAATGAATGGCTAAGATCATTTCAGAATAGCTGGACAACAGTACATGATCACATGTTCATCTTTGACGATTTTCAAATTCTTTGACCAAGGGCACAAGAGGGAAATCATAGCTAGGGTTTTTCAGTTTGTTTCATGTACTAGAATGTTCCTTAATGTAATATATAAGGTTCGACATGTGAACCTTATACCTTTGTTCTAGAAATTGCTTTGTAAACTTTTTTGGTGAATTAATTAAAGAAACTTTAAAACAATGCAAGCATATTCTGAGTTCCTAATTTTACTTTCATGTTTCAGTAGTTTAAATCATTTACTTTATTGCAATAGTCAAGGTTAAAACTGGTTTTCAAAATATTGGTTTCAACAGATTTTTAGAAATTCGAATCCAAGCACAAAAGGAAGTGAAAGTGGAATTTTGTGTTTGGTTTTAGTTTTGTGATAAATCTTGTTGGTTACCTTTGGAATTTTCAAAAGTTTAGTGGTTTCAAAAATTTGGTTTCCAAGTTTTGTTTTCAAAGTTTTTTACAAGGTCTTTATTTATTCATGTTTGTTTGTACTTACTGTAGCATAAGCTCACAATAAGCTTATCTGACAAATAAGCTTATTGTTAAGCTTATGGTACAAGTGGTTTTGTTTTCTTAGCAGGTTTCACTTTTGAATACATATTGGGGTTTGGTTGTTATAGCCTCCCATTTTCTCTACATTCAGCAATCCACGAAGCCCATAAGCTCATCTTTTCTAAGCTACATGGATATGGCATATCAGCCATAGTGGGGCCCGGATGAGGGTCCCACAAGGTACAAACCTGTCTTGAACCCTTCTTGTTACTTGAATTTGCAAGCTTATGTGATTTGGTGTGAAAATTGTTTATAGGATAGTGTAAGTTTTTGTTTATGATTGTTTACTGTTTTGACACATGTTTGAGTAAGTGAGAATCAACATTAAGTGTTTTTTTGTTCAAAAGTCTTTGTTAAATCTTGTTTACAGATTATAAAGGGTTGTTTGGGTCTAAGGGTATAACACACTAGGAGTGACACCTAGGGTCTATATACATCTTACACACACTCTAATTGGTAATGGTAGGTTATATCAGTAAAGTTCTATGAATTTGTTAGGAGAAATTAGAGTTTACATGTTCTAAAATTTGGTAGAAAGTACCTAGATTAATCAATAGGGTTATTTAGCTTTGATTTTGATTTTTGTAATCTGAATTCTTGTAATCTGTTAGATTCTAGGTTAGATTAGGGTTGTGCGTCATTGTTGTTGATTATGGTGTGCTAGGGTGTTAGATTCCTAGGCTTGAAACTCACTAGAATACCATATACATCAGCAGACCTGCCCTATGCACCTTTCTATGAACCAGTGACTTGAATTTTCTTGATTTGTGGCTTTCTTGTGTTAGACCTTGTGATTTTTGTGTTGTTGTGAATCCCCACAACCCAACTGGTTGTGGGGGTGCCTTTGTCTTCCAACAAAACCAACAAACAAGCCACAAATCGACCACTCTTTGTTTTTCTGTCAAGAGCCAGTGGGAAAAAGTTCCCACTACTAAGCTTAGCTTTGCCACTGATAAGCAAAAGGACAAAAGTCCCCAGCTGTCACTTTCAATCTTTCTGATTTTTTTTGTCTTTAGTGGGTTTATTTCAACATTTTTAGTGACTTTAATTTTCCTGAGTTAGTTTATTTATTTTAGTATTATTAAAAAATTAATCTTTATTTTGATTATTTTAACATTTTTGCATTATTTTTAGTTTTAATTAGTTTTATTATAATATGTTTTTGTCCTTTAGTGGCAAAAAGTGGTATTTTTCTGTTTTTCCAATTTTCATAGTTACAATAAAATATTTTAAGATTTTTAGAATAATAATTTCATTTTTCACTTTCTTTAACCATTTTTTAGAATTAATTTAAGTTTAAATAGGTTTTTATGCAAACTGTTTTGTCTTATTAGGTAAAAAATTATGTTTTTCAACTTTTTCTATTTTTCTACTGTTTAGTAATATAAAATGTGATTTTTCAAAAAGCCAAATTAATTTTCACATTATTTTATTATCTTTATGATTATTATAGTTTAAAAACTGTTTTTAGCATTTAAAAAATATAAAAATAGTTTTAAAAATTTAGGAAAAATAGATTTTAGTGTTTAATTAATATAAGTAAGGTACTTGTTTGATAAAATAATACTTTGGGCTTTTTTAATTATATTTAATTTTAGGGCTTTAATTAGCATTTAAAATTGAATATTTAATTAATAAAAGGTTTTAAAAATTATTTATTGAAATTTTATTCTTATTTATATTATTTTAGACTTATTTTTTATTTTCAAATAATTTTTAGCTTTAATTTTTAATTTCATCGCGTTTTACGTATTTACGTTATCGTTTTACGTCATTCGTCATAGTTTAATCGTAGCGTAGCTCGTCTTTTAATTTTCTCTCTTTAAACCCACAAACGACACTAATCCAAACATTATTTTTATATAATTGGCATTAAAGAACTACACCTTCTCCGAGAACGAACTCGCATTTATTCGATTCGTCGGTTTTCCTAAACCGTCTAGTTTAATACTTGCCACATACGAGTTTTTCCTAAAACATGTATAGAAATATAATAAGTATGAAAACACTAATCCTTTTACCACTTAATTATAACAAAAACAAGACCAAAACATGTATTTTATGTCGTGAAAGTCGGAATTATGCGTGGTTTGTGTTTTTATTGTGTTTTAGGACAAAAAAGATGAAAAAGGAAGAAAACATGGGCTTTCACGGGCTTTTATCGAAGAAAAAGACAAAAGTCGAAGTCAAAATATCAAAAGTGAAAGAAGAACGGAAGTCAAAGGCCTATTCTGAAGATTTATCGAAGAAAACGTCTAAAGACGAATGTTTAACGAAGTCGAAGAACCAACTCTACGAAAAGAAGAAAATTAGAAGACGAGTTCATTTTATCATTCGACTAATCCTGAGACAAAGGCGAGAAAGACGAGTTATTTAAAGACGATAAGACAAGAAGAAAGAGAAAAGAAACAACACCCTCCCCTTCTCCTATAAAACCCTCCTAATCTTCATTAGGAGTAGTCATTTTTTTAGTTTTTCATATTAGGTAATTAGGAGCATGTGTTTTACTTTCTCTCTCTAGTTTTTCTTAATCTTTAATTTTAAATCTTGTATTTGAATCTTAATCATATTCATTAATTCAAGCTTATTTTATAATTCTCATTCTTCCTTTCTTAATCTTGTGGTTGATTTAATTAATCATGTAGTTTGTTTAATCTTGTTACATGTTTGATGGATTTGCTTATTTCATTAATCTTATGGTTGTGATGTGGTGGATGTTTTAGCTTATTGTGATTATTTATTAATTAGTGTTTAGTTTGTTTTTAATTAAATGGATTTACTAGATTTAATCTTTTACAAATTGCTTTTTAATTTTGAGATTATTTTGTGTTTTTAAAGTTTTTAATTTGTGGCTTATTAGATTTTTCTTAAAATTAATTTTGTTTTAGTTTTGGTTAATTGCTTATTTGGATTTGCTTATTTTTGGCTTAATTTGGTTAAACTGTTACCGTTACTTTCCCTGTGTTTGTACATTTTCATATTAGGGTTTTATATTCCGAAGATACCACTTTATTCCGAAAATCTGTTATCCGAAAAAGTTGTTTACTCCGAAAACACCCCATTATCCGAATTATTTATTTATCCGAAAAACCTTGTTATTCCGAAGATTCATTATCCCGAATATATCTTTATCCGAATTTATCAGTTTTATCCGAAAATGCCTTTTCCCTTTTATCCGAAGATTGGAAATTATTCCGAATAAATCTGTTATTCCAAAGATTCTTGTTATTTCGGAAATCAGTTTATTCTGAAAATCTCTTGTTATCCGAATATAAGGGGTATTCCGAAAATAGCCTTTTATCCAAAGATCTTGTATTATTCCGAATTATCTTTTTATCCGAAAACACCATTTTATCCGAAGATGACAATTATTCCGAAAATAATTGTTTATTCCGAAAATAATATTTTATCCGAAATAGTTTATTTCATTTTCGATTTTATTTTTATTCAAGTTTTAAATTTACTTAATTTCCTTATTTTGTCATTTAGTTTATATCTTTTAATGTTTTCATTTTTATTTTAGATTAGCTCAACGAAAATTTCTTTTTATTTATTTAACTAAGAATGTAGCAAGTATAATCATTCAAGCCGTTTATCCGAGTGTCATTTCATTAGCTATCCGTATCTCTATTTATCCAAAAAACCAAGTTTAGATTTCTCTCTTTTATTTTATATTTACGTTTAATAATTTTAGCTTTTATTTAACAAGTAGAAATAGATAATCAAAAACTCCCCCTTTTAGTTACCAAAAACGACAATTACACTCTAAACCGTGATCAATTCGAATTGAATCGAGTACGAACAACACACAACAAGACACATCAACAATTTGTCATATTAAAATGGCGCCTCTGTCGGCTCTTTTCGTAAAGATTAACGGTTTTTTGTGAGAAAATTTGGATTTTGGGATCCGTTCTCTTGGGAACGTTATTTTCATAGCATAAAAATTTTCAAAAAATCAAAAAAATCAAAAAAATTTAAAAAATAAAAAAGATAAAAAATCAAAAAAATATTGTATTGCATTTTTAGTGTATGCGTACTCGATCTTCGTCTAATCTTGAGCCCGAGACTCGTAGAGACCTAGATATGGCCGGTGTGCATAATAATAATAATACACCTCACCCCGTTGTGAATAGTAACAACCATCACCCTCAACCCGACCTTCGTACGATGGAGGAGTTATGCCAACCGACAATAAATGGACGTGGAGGACCGATTGCGCTGATGCAAATCACGGCTCCCGAATTTTCGTTGAAGCATCACATGATCCAACAAGTTCAAAATGCTTGTCCATTTCGTGGGTTACCGGATGATGATGCCAACAAACACCTCGATAAATTCATAATCGTCACTCAAAGCATGAAATTGCCAGGTGTTACCATGGATTTTCTCCGCCTTCATCTTTTTCCACACACTTTATCCCACCATGCCGAAAAATGGCTTGATCGTCTTCCTAAAAACTCAATTCATACATGGGACGAGATAACTCAAAAAATTTTGTCAAGAAATTTTCCACCAACCATGGTAACTAGTCTAAGGAATCAAATCAGTGGTTTCACTCAAGAACCCGATGAGTCTCTTTTTGATGCTTGGGAACGTTATAATGTCTTGATCGATCCTTGCCCTAATCATAATATGCTCCCCGTCACTCTAACTGATACTTTATACAACTGTTTAACTTTTCGTGATCATGATATAATTAATGCCGCCGCCGGTGATACGTTTATGAAAAGAAGACCGGAGGAGTGTAGAGATCTAATCGAGAACATGACCACCCATCACAAAAATTGGGATTCATCCGCATCTTCAAGAAATAATCTGAGGGTCAATGTTTCTTCTACTTCATCAAACCCCGAGATAACCGAACTCACCCAACTCACCCGCCAACTAGCCGAGATGAACAAAATTTCTTAACCATGGATACGAACCAATTTCAACAAGTTAAAGCTGTAGCACTTTCTTGTGAGACTTGCGGCGGTCCTCATTCATACACCGATTGTCCTTCTACTCATGACAATTCAGAAAACGTGTATGCGGCTAACGGTAACTTTTCCACGGGAGGCTATCAAGCACGTCCTCAAGGTGACCGCAATTTGCTAAGTTATATTTCCAACAATTTTCTTTCACCACCCGGTTTTCCTCCTCAAAACCAAAACAACCTCAATCATAACACTCAAATCCAACCTCGAGCTCCTAATCAATATCAAACCCAAAGAAATCCATATCCACCTCAAGGAAATAATCAAGTTTACCAACCACCCATATATCAACCACCCGCTTACCAAGCTCCCCCTCCCAACCAACCCACGACATTTAATCACGATGTCGAAACTTACATGAGGACTAATGACGCGCTGGTAAAGAATCTTTAGAGCCAAATTATTAACTAGAAAGGTGACATGGCTAAACAAGGGAATGATCTTCGAGCCGATCTTAGGAATGATATGCGAAACTCTTTAAGCAATCAAACAAATGACTTAAGGGATATGATGGCTAGTTTCTTCCAAAGTAATCAACCCTCTACTTCGGGTTCTCTTCCGAGTAACACCATTGCAAATCCAAGAGGGGAGATGAAAGCAATCACTATCCAAAGTGGAAAAGGCTATAAGGAACCCGATATTCCTAAACCTACTCCGGTGATTGTGACAAAGGATAACGAGCAACCTTCCCCAATTCCTTCACCTTCCAATCCCACCCCTCCTCCACCCAAGGATGTGAGTGAGAATTCCATTCCAGAGCCTTCCTCCCAACCCGACATACCTTATCCTTCAAGGTTGAGGAAAGAGAAGTGGAAGAACAAGGATGATATTCAAGTTTCAAACTTTCTTAAAATGTTCAAAAAATGAATTTCAACATCTCCTTTGCCGAGGCTCTCGCTCACATCCCTAAATATGCTAAAATGTTCAAAGATCTTCTAAGTGATAAGGAAAAACTTCTTGATATTGCTCAAACCCAACTTAATAAGAATTGCTCCGCGGTTCTTTTAAGGAAAATACCAACCAAACTTGGTGATCCGGGTCGCTTTCTCATTCCTTGCAATTTTCTCGGGGTAGAGAATTGTATGGCCCTAGTCGATCTAGGTGCTAGTATCAACTTAATGCCATTAAGCGTTTGGAAACAATTATCTCTATTCGAGCTAGTCCCCACACGAATGACATTAGAGTTAGCTAACTGTACGGTTACTTATCCGGTGGGGATAGCCGAAGATGTCTTCGTCGGTGTCGACAAATTCACCTTTCTGGTGGATTTTGTTGTCGTTGACTACGAGATGGATCCCCGTGTTCCATTTCGTTGGACGTCCATTCTTGAGGACCGGTCGCACTCTTATTGATGTAGCCGGGGGCGAATTAATCATGAGAGTTGGTGACGACAAAATCGTCTTTAACATGGGCAAACTTTCGAAGCAACCTTATGAACACAAGAACGTTAATTTGATTGACGTACTTGATGAGGCTTGTGAAGAACATTTCAAAGACGCTTGTAAAAATGGTCTTTCTTCTCTACCCATTGTTGAGACTGTTGCCTCTATTGCTCCATCATTGACTCTATTTGGAGAAAGTGACTTTCTTTTGAAAGAATTTGAAGCAAGTTTAGGGGATGTGGACTTAAAATATGACGATTCTCCCACCGATTGGGAAGAAGACATTCGTACCATTGAGAAACTTCTCAATGAGGACCATATTTCTCCACCTTCTCCTAAGGAATTTACAAACAATGATCCGAATTTGACTAAGCCTTCCCTCGACAATCCTCCGGATTAAGAGCTTAAGGATTTACCGTCTCATCTTGAATACGTTTTCCTAGAAGACAATAAGAACTTACCCGTCATCATTACAAAGGACTTAAAAGAGGATGAAAAATCTCGACTTATCGATGTGATCAAAAATCATAAGAAAGCCATTGCTTGGAAAATTTCCGACATCCGCGGAATTGATCCTAACGTTTGCAGTCATAAAATTCTCATGGAAGATGACTTTAAACCCGCAATCCAAAGCCAAAGAAGGGTTAATCCAAAAATTCATGACGTCATCAAAGAAGAAGTTATCAAACTTCTAGAGGCCGGAATGATTTACCCTATTTCGGATTCGCCATGGATTAGTCCCGTCCATTGTGTGCCTAAGAAAGGCGGAATAACCGTTATTCCCAATGAAAACAACGAGTTGATTCCTACTCGACTTGTAACAGGTTGGAGAGTTTGCATAGAATATCGTAAGATCAATGATGTCACTCGTAAGGATCATTTTCCTCTTCCTTTCATGGATCCAATGCTCGAGCATATAGCGGGTAATGACTACTATTGCTTCTTAGACAGTTTCTCCGGGTATTTTCAAATTCCTATCGATCCAAAAGACCAAGAGAAAACCACATTCACTTGTCCTTATGGAACATTTGCTTACAAAAGAATGCCTTTCGGCTTATGCAATGCTCCTGGGACTTTCCAAAGGTGTATGATGGCTATATTCCATGACATGGTTGAAGAAACTATGGAAGTCTTTATGGGTGATTTCTCGGTCTATGGTGATTCTTTCTCTTCTTGCCTTGCCAATCTAGAACGTATGCTTGTGTGAAGACACTCGTCTCGTTCTTAACTGGGAAAAATGCCATTGCATGGTAAAAGAAGGCATTGTTCTCGGTCATAAAATTTCCAAAGCCGGTATCGAAGTCGACCGTGCTAAAGTTGACGTCATTGCTAAGTTTCCTCCACCTACCACCGTCAAAGGATTTAGGAGTTTATTAAGTCATGCGGGATTTTATCGTCGTTTCATCTAAGATTTCTCTAAGATAGCTCGACCAATGACTCACCTATTAAAAAAGGATGCTCCTTTCATCTTTTCTCAAGAATGTCTCGATTCTTTCGAACTTCTTAAAGTTAAATTAACTAAGGTACCGGTCTTAGTCTCTCCAAATTGGGAGTTACCTTTCGAGCTCATGTGCGATGCTAGTGATTTCGCGGTAGGAGCGGTTTTAGGCCAACGAGTGAACAAACACTTCCAACCAATCCATTATCCTAGCAAGACAATGACGGGGGCTCAATTGCATTATACCACTACGGAAAAAGAGCTTTTAGCCGTAGTGTATGCTTTTGAGAAATTTCGCCCCTATCTTGTGCTTTCCACCACCATCGTTTACACCGATCATTCCGCCTTAAAATACTTGTTGACCAAGCAAGATGCTAAACCGAGACTCCTTCGTTGGGTTTTGCTCCTACAAGAATTTAAAATCGAAATTTGTGATAAAAAGGGAGCGGAAAACCTAGTCACGGATCATCTTAGTAGACTCGAGGATCCTTATCAAGGGGAACTTCCAAATCAAGAGATTAATGAATCTTTTCCCCTTGTGGCCTTAATGTCTATTAACTCCAATCTTGACGATACCCCATGGTTTGCGGACATTGCAAACTATTTAGCGGCTGGTGTTCTTATGGAAGGGTTAACGTCCCAACAAAAGAAAAAATTCTTTAAGGATATTAAACACTATTATTGGGACGACCCTTACCTTTTCAAACAATGTGCGGATCTTGTCATTCGTAGGTGTGTTGATGGGCCAGCAGCTTTACTAATCCTAGAAGCTTGCCATAAAGGACCCGCCGGTGGTCATTTTGGTCCCAACTATACCGCGAAGAAAGTTTTCGACTCCAGATTTTATTGGCCCACCATTTATCATGACGCTCATCAAATGGTTAAAAATTGTGATGCTTGCCAAAGACAAGTCAAGATCACACATAAAGATGAGACGCCTCAAAATTTAATCCAAGAATGTGAAATCTTTGACGTATGGGGCATCGACTTTATGGGGCCGTTTCCATCATCTAAAGGGAACAAGTACATCCTCGTAGCCGTTGACTACGTATCTAAATGGGTTGAAGCAAAGGATTTACCTACGAACGATGTGAGGGTGGTTGTGAACTTTTTGAAAAAAATGTTTGCTCGATTCGGTGTTCCTCATGCTATCATTAGTGATCGCGGGACTCATTTTTGCAATGATCAATTTGCACGAGTCATGGCTAAGGATGGTGTATATCACCGTCTTTCCACCGTACATCATCCACAAACTAATGGTCAAGCCGAGATCTTTAACCGTGGACTTAAGTGAATCTTAGAGCGTACTTTGGGAGAGCATCGTGCCTCATGGGACGATAAGTTAGATGATGCTTTGTGGGCTTTTCGTACTGCTTATAAGACACCTATAGGTTGTACCCCTTATCGCCTTGTGTACGGAAAGGTTTGCCACCTCCCCATTGAGTTGGAGCATAAGGCTTATTGGGCCTTAAAATGGGCTAATTTTGATATAAACAAAGCCGGTGATCTTAGGAAAATCCAACTATATGAACTTAATGAACTTAGGAATGAGGCTTATGAGAATTCATTGATCTATAAGGAGAAAACCAAGCTCATTCGTGATTCCAAGATTAAGAACCGAGAGTTCCACATTGGTGATCAAGTTTTACTCTTTAACTCTCGGTTGAACATCTTTTTGGGCAAGCTTAAATCTCGTTGGTCTGGCCCATTTACCGTCGCCAAAATCTTCCCTTATGGCACCATTGAGTTATCTCAACCAAATAGGCCAAACATTAAAGTGAATGGCCAACGTGTTAAGTTTTACTTTGGTGAGGACATCTCTCATCAGATGATTCCATCCCTCGCCACGTTTCCCTTGAATTAGTTCTGGGTCGAGTCAGGCTCGTGACTCAGTTAACAAAAACAAGCGCTTCTTGGGAGGCAACCTGATGATCTATCCTTATTACCCGTTTTCATAATAAGTGTAGGGGGAGCTACATAGGTGTTTGTTGTCTTGTTTTCTTATGATGTGCAGGGATTAAAGCTTTCAAAAATCCACTTTTGATGATATTTGACGACCTGTGATCCCGTGTACCCGTCTTCCCGGTTCTATCCTATACTCTTGTGATTCAATATTTCATATCTTATATGTTAACATTGAAGTCATTTTAGTTGTCTCCTCCTTAGTAAGATTTAAACAAAGTGCACAATGTCCTAAGTGTAGGGGAGTTTACTCCCATATGCTTAAACATTAAGGACAATGTTTATATCAAGTGTAGGGGATACTTCTATCGAAAGTTAAGTGGGCTTTTCCATGAATTTGTCCTCATTTTAACCGGAAAATTTAATTTTTTGACATTTTTCAAATTTTTTTATCTATTTTGGCCAAGTAAGTATTTTTCATTTATCTTCTTTTATGTTCTTTCCTTTTGTTATCCCATCGTATGTATATATTTCATTTCATGAATAAAGTCAAAAGAGAAAAATAAAGTTAAATAAAATGGTTTTAATGAGTTTAGATATCTTTGATATATTAGGCCTGTCATGAATCTTTTGACTTAACCCGAGTTTACTTATCCAAATTTACTTTATCTAGTATCCTTAACGCGTTTAAATCAAGTTTTGCTAGACTTTTATATAGGGAACTTTAATATGCGAAAGCCTTAACTCTTACGGGTTAAGAATAAGAACTTTTTGCAAGTTCGTATAATTAATCCTAGAAAGTCTTTTATCAAGGGAACTTTAAAATGCGAATTCTAAACTTGAAAAAGTCTAAGAAGTTGCAAGATCCTATAGATGACTTGAAAACCCAAAACTTTGATTTAATTGGATAAGCATCCACGAGTCTCATTTCTTGAGATTTTAAATTATGGAGAACGAGAGATGATAGAGTCAGTTATAAGTTTGGTATTCTTTCATGAATTTATGTGAGTTAATTATGAGCTTTTTCTCCCATCGCTTGTTAATAAATATAATTGCAATAAGTAAGGTCGTACGATTTGAAAAGTTATTTAGCTTCTAGCGCAAGATCGTTTAAAAGTTGCTCGGTATTAATTAGAGTTCATAGCAAAGGCATAACTTATTGAAGCGGGATGCGAAGATTGGCGAATCCGAAAAGGCCCTAACAAGGCATGAGGGCTACATTTTGATGCTAAAGATCCAAAGTGATGTGAAGAATCATTTATCAAAAATCAATATGAAGGAACGAGACACACGAAGAAAAGCAAATACTCCCCTAAAGATTATGGAGAAGTCTATTCGAAAAGACCCTAGAAAGGTATGAGGTTAAATAGATCCAAGTCCTAAAAGGAGGCGGATCGTTGTATATCAAAATCCAAAGTAAAGATTGGAGAAAAATGAAGAAGTCGTGGTCCAAGTATGAAGAATCTCTCAAAAACTTTAAGTGAAGAAATTCCTATTATGAAGAGAAGACCATTATTTCAAGATCATCTCTCAAGATTAGAAGTATGAAGTCAATGTAAAATATCGATCCGAGAAAGGTCGCAAATCGTGAAGCGAGTTATGCCAAGATATGAACTTTATGAGATTTCGAGAAGCAGTTTTAAAAGATTTTGTCCTTTAGCTAACTATTGATTAAATCGTCCTATTTTATTTCCAGCCTAAATAAACTATCAAAATAAGTCAACATTGCATCCTCGTGATCATTTAAGACAACAATAAAATATAAGAGATACACCTGGGAATAAGGGAGTCTAAGCGAATAATTGAGCCACATGAGTGAGTGTTAGCTTGCTAATTTATAATAACAATGATCTCGTTTTTAAGCTTGGTATAGGGAACGTGAAACTTGAGGGTGATAAACATTCATGACAACCTAAGCCCTAATGTAAGTCTTTGATTTCTTTACTTGTTCTTCCTTCAAGCATTTTGTAATTTTCTATCTTTTTAGTTTACTTAGTGTCTAGAATTTAATAACGGCCAAGGTGGGTTAATTATGATGGAAAATGTAAATCGTGCTTTGAAATTAATGCATTGCATGAGGACATTGCAATGGTCAAGTGTAGGGGATTTAATAAGTGTGAAAACACTTATCCTTTTACCACTTAGTTATAATAAAAACAAGACCAAAACGTGTATTTTATGTCGTAAAAGTCGGAATTATGCGTGGTTTGTGTTTTTATTGTGTTTTAGGACCAAAAGATGAAAAAGGAAGAAAACACGGGCTTTCACGGGCTTTTATCGAAGAAAAAGACAAAAGACGAAGTCAAAAGATTAAAAGTGCAAGAAGAACGGAAGTCAAAGGCCTATTCTGAAGATTTATCGAAGAAAAAGTCTAAAGACGGAAGTTTAACGAAGTCGAAGAACCTTGTCTACTAAAAGAAGAAAATTAGAAGACGAGTTAATTTTATCATTCGACTAATCCCGAGACAAAGTCGAGAAAGACGAGTTATTTAAAAGACGAGAAGACAAGAAGAAACAGAGAAGCAACAACACCCTCCCCTCTCCTATAAATACCCTCCTAATATTCATTAGGAGGAGTGAGTCATTTTTTTAGTTTTTCATATTAGGTAATTAGGAGTATGTGTTTTACTTTCTCTCTATAGTTTTTCTTAATCTTTAATTTTAAATCTTGTATTTGAATCTTAATCATCTTCATTAATTCAAGCTTATTTTATAATTCTCATTCTTCCTTTCTTCATCTTGTGGTTGATTTAATTAATCATGTAGTTTGTATAATCTTGTTACATGTTTGATGGATTTGCTTATTTCATTAATCTTATGGTTGTGATGTGGTGGATGTTTTAGCTTATTGTGATTATTGATTAATTAGTGTTTAGTTTGTTTTTAATTAAGTGGATTTAGTAGATTTAATTTTTTATAAACTACTTTTTAATATTTAGATTATTTTGTGTTTTTAAAGTTTTTAATTTGTGGCTTATTAGCTTTTTCTTAAAATTAATTTGGTTTAGTTTTGGTTAATTGCTTATTTTGCTTTGCTTATTTTTGGCTTAATTTGGTTAAGCTGTTACTGTTACTTTCCCTGTTTTTGTACATATTCGGATTAGGGTTTTATATTCCGAAGATACCACTTTATTCCGAAAATCTGTTATCCGAAAAAGTTGTTTACTCCGAAAACACCCCATTATCCGAATTAGTTATTTATCCGAAAAACCTTGTTATTACAAAGATTCATTATCCCGAATATAGCTTTATCTGATTTTATCAGTTTTATCCGAAAATGCCTTTTCCCTTTTATCCGAAGATTGGAAATTATTCCGGATAAATCTGTTATTCCGAAGATTCTTGTTATTCCGAAAATCAGTTCATTCCGAGAATCTCTTGTTATCCGAATATAAGGGGTATTCCGAAAATAGCCTTTTATCCGAAGATCTTGTATTATTCCGAATTATCTTTTTTGTCCGAAAACACCATTTTATCCGAAGATGACAATTATTCTGAAAATAATATTTTATCCGAAATAGTTTATTTTTAACTGTTTTATTTTATTTCATTTTCAATTTTATTTTTATTCAAGTTTTAAATTTACTTAATTTCCTTATTTTGTCATTTAGTTTATATCTTTTAAAGTTTCATTTTAATTTTAGATTAGCTCAACGAAAATTTCTCTATCTGAGAATGGAGCAAGTATAATCATTCAAGCCATTTATCCGAGTGTCATTTCATTAGCTATCCGTATCTCTATTTATCCAGAAAACCAAGGTTAGATTTCTCTCTTTTATTTTTATATTTACGTTAATTAATTTTAGCGTTTATTTAACAAGTAGAAATAGATAATCAAAAGCTCCCTCTTTTAGTTACCAAAAACGACAATTCCACTCTAAACCGTGATCAATTCGAATTGAATCGAGTACGAACAACACACAACAAGACACATTAACAATTTGTCATATTAAAATACGTACATCAATTTTGGCGCCGCTGCCGGGGAGGCGTATAAGTGCCATTATACATATCGTGTTTGTGTCAGTAGTACGTTTTTGCTTTCCAATTTTTGGAAAGCGTAAATATCATACATACTTATTTTTGTTATTTTTTCTTACTATATTATAGTATCCAAATAAATCGTGTTTAGTTTTCCTAAAATAAATACAAAATAATCATTTTACTATATTGTAGATATCATATATTCGTTTTCGTTTTTCTTGTGAATATTATTAATATATTGTATACGTATCACATTAAATTTACAATATCTCCAAAAGCATGAAAATGCAACCTTAATTGGGACTTTATCACTCAATTATTGTATTCGAATCTAAAGAAAAAAATAAAAGGCAAAATAGATAAATACTTTCGTGAGGCTTAATTTTGGATAACACAAACTATAAGGTGGGTATAAGGCGGTTGTATTTCACGACCTAAGGGAAAAAGGCTCTTAAGTGCTTAGCGCCGCCTCATTTCCCCCGCTTGCTTGTGCGTGTTTTGAGAAAGAGGGCTAATCGAGGGTTTGCCACCGTAGTATTATCTATGTATATTATATTTGCTTGTTTTCAAGATTAAACCCTCTTGAACGTTTTGGTGTTCCACCAACGTTCTAAAGTCATCGAAGGCGTTCACTCCACGTGATCGTTTTCATTCCTTGAGGCTCCTTTAATCGAGAAATTGATTCGAGGAGAGATTTGTAGATTTGAGTCTACGTAATACACAAAAAAAATTCAAAAAAATTAAAAAACAATCAAAAGCAAAAAAAATTGAAAAAACGAAAAACCCCAAAAAGAATCTTCTTTGCTACCCCCCATTCTCTACGTTAGTGCATGCGCACTAGCTCGAAGGATTATTCTAATTCTAGCGACGCTTCGAATCGACTCAATCAAAATCGAAGGAATCGACGACGTAGACGAGATTTAGAAACCGATGTTCCTAATATCGTTGTTGAAGAGACCGAAGACGAGATGGCCGACAATCGTTCGATGATGGAATTGCTCCAAGCGCCCACCGAGGGTTATGGAGACGCGATCGTAATCCCCGCTATCGAAGCGGAGAATTTTGAGATTAAGAGCGGATAATCCTCACGATCACACTCGGAATTTTGATCGTCTTTTGGCCACGAACAAGTTTAAGAACGTCGACACCGATGTCGTCAATCTTATTCTTTTTCCGTACTCGCTCGATGGTGCCGCCAAGGATTGGTATGAGAAAGAGCCACCTAATTCCATAATTAAGTGGAAGGATCTCGTTTCCATGTTCGTTAATCATTTTTTCCCACCGTCTAAGACGACGTTTTTCAAAAACGAGATTACGAGATTTGAGCAAAAACCGAATGAATAATTTAGAGACGCGTGGGATCGTTTTAAGGAATTGCTTAGGCAATGTCCTGACCATGTATTTTTTGAGTTACACCAAATCGACACGTTTTATAACGTTCTTAGTTTTCAAGAACAAGATTCGTTGAATTTCGCCGCCGGTGGCAAATTTTTGTGTAAAACTCCAAAAGACGCATTAATGATTATCGAGAATCGATCCAAGGTTTACCAACTCCGCAACGCACCGTGTGTTGCCAATGTCCCCAATGTTAGTAATTCTAATCGCTACATTGAGAGGGTTGATGCGAAAGTCGATAAGTTGACGAATGTGTTTACGTCTTTTCTCATCTAAATGCAAAAGAAAGACGCTCCCGCTACGGTGAAAGCGGTTGAGGCATCGTGTACGTTGTGTGGTGGACCTCATAATTATTACGAGTGTGCGTCTACGGATGGACAAACGTCGAGTGTTAACGCGTTAAACAACAATTTTTAAAATCAAAATAACGCGGGTCAATCACTAGGAAATTATAACCAAGGCAACAATTTTTCGAATCAAAACCAAAGCAATTTTCAAGAAAATAATCAACAAAGAAAATTTTTCGAATCAAGGTTATAATCAATGTCGTAATTTGAGTTGGCAAAATCGAGATAACAACAACAATCGAAACTCGAATTTTTCAAACAACGCTAATCAAGGAAACAATTTTCAAGGGAATCAAAACCAAGTTTTCAAGCAAAATTTTAATGGCTCAAATGATTTTCAAAATTACGTTAAATCAAATGACGCTAATATGAAGAGATTAGAAAAGCTAATTGGTGAGATGAAAAACGAGTTTTCCAACACTTTGAGAGGTCAAAATAATAAAATCGATCAAGGTCAAAGTGAGATTAAAAAGATGTTTTCGGCAATTATAGCAATCAAGCGACTTCGCCTTCGAGTAAGTTACCTAGTAACACCGTACCAAACCCTAAAGAACAAGTTAATGCCGCCTCTTCTATTGGAAAAAGTCGTGTGATTACCCCAAACCTTCATGGATTTAGAGTTGTTCCTTCTTCTTAACCCTCGACATCTAAGACGCCTTCATGTTCTAAATTCGATGAGGTGAACGTGGCGACCAAGGAAAAGAGTGCACATCCTCGTGTACCTCTAATTCCATCCATGGTTCAAAAAGAGAGCTTTATCGACCTTACCCAAGTAACCCTTGAAGAAACTTGTGCTTCGATCCTTCTTAAAAAACCCAAAAGGCATATGCCGATAAAGGAAAAGAATCCGGGCCAAATTCTGCAACCTTGTGATTTTTCCAAGATTGAGGGATGTCTAGCCCTTGCCGATTTAGGTGCTAGCATCAATCTCATGCCTCATTCTCTTTGGAAATTAATGAAATTGCCTAGACTTACCCCCACGAACATGAATATCGAGCTAGAAAATTCTACACATTTAGAACCAATTGGGATAGCCGAGGATGTCTTTGTTAGGATTGGAAATTTTGTTTTTCCCGCGGACTTCGTCATTTCCGGTTACGAGTGTGATCCTAAATGTCCCATTATTTTAGGTCGATCATTTTTATCGACGGCTCGAGCCGTAATCGACGTCCATAGTGGGAAACTCACTATGAAATATGGGGAGGAGAAAATATACTTTTTCACGAGTAGATCCCAAGTTTCAAATGATCATGATAAAACAAAAATTTCAAATTCTAATGATTTCAAAATGTTAACTTAAGCGGAAAATATGAGGCTTGATGCATGTTTTGAAAGAATTAAAATGAACGGTTTTAAAGATGACGATATTAATGATAATTAATACGTGTACTTAATTCAAAAGTGTATTCGTAGACTATGGATGAAAAATCATGTTGGGATTTATTCGGTGAAACAAGTGAACAACCAATTCCGAAGGGTGACGTTAGTGCCATCATGACAATGACCAAAATGGACTCGTCTTCACCACCTTTGAAGGACCACGTATTTGAGGCTTCAACTTCTAATTCAATTGAAGTGCCTCCATTTCCTAGTCCAACACCCGTTGAGGCTAAAGGTTTCATCAACATTGATCCTCTCGTCATAGAAAAGTCACCTAAGCATAGTCATTCGACTTGTAAGACCACGGTTGTGAGTGCTCACATCGACTCTTTCTTTGATGATGACGATGGCGATTTTTCCGAAATTGATCACGTGCTTCAAAATCCAAAAGCCATTTTTGAGGATTCTCCCAAAAAGACCTCTTTACATGGGAAGTTCGATGATTATGAGTTTGATCCCGAGATTGTGGAAATTATTGAACGAGAGCTAGCTCTTTTACCTCCACTTCCACCTACGAGTGAGGTTGATTTTTCCAAAATCGAGGATGAACTTGATGAGTTGGAACGTCTTATTTTTGATGATGAACCAACTCACGTAACCCAAAATCCCATTCTCGAGGAGTTACCTAATCAATACTCCTCACATGAGAATGACGTTGTTCACATTCACGAGGAGTTACCTAATCAACACTCCTCCCTTATGAATTACGATTTTGTACTTGATTGTGATCTCTTCGAGAGAATTTCAAATATCATTAATGAGGATTATGAAGAACTTTGGTTCGATAAGCATATTTATGATGAAGAAATCGATGAGATTCACGATTATGAGGATGACGAATATGTTGACCCCGAGGGGGCGATGTTCTTTGTTGACAAACGTTTTGAGAACTTATACAATCCATCACCCCCTAACCGCGACTAAAATGTGAGGATCTTTAGTGTGACTAATATTGAATTCGAAACCCCAAATATTTTCGTGTATGGTAAGCCCCTTATGTTCCCTCACATTTCTCCACCGAGGACGAGATATTGGATCCCAGAATTGCTTGTAAAGGAAATCTCGGTCTTCCACCGATGCAATAAATGGAAAATTTATCTATTTGCTTGGTGTGAGTCTACCTCGAGTAGCTCATAAGTTTGTCCCACCCATTGTCCCACCTTTATACTTCTCGTCTATTTTCTTTGACCCTCTCTGGTCTTTTGTTGGAGTAGCGTTGTTTCGTCTTTCATCCAAAAACGAGGACGCTATCTTTGACCCCGGTATATGTTTATTGGGTTTAAAGTACTCAATGTACTTTTGGGCCTTTTTTATCATGTAAGCCCCACAAAAAATGACCAAACCATGATAATCCCTAAATGATCACATTTATGGGGATTCGAGTCTAGCTTTTGACTCGGTTATCAATAACAAGGTGCCTCGTGGGAGATTCTCATGCTTATCCTTGTAAATATTATTGCTTTCAAATTAGTAATGCGGGGACTTGTGCTCTTTCGACCTTTGTTCTGTGGTTGTTTGTGATTCTGATTTATTAGGTTCATCGTCATCATTGAAGCCTCTCGTGTTCGTTTTACGTATCACTCGAGCTTCGATCGTTGCCAATGGAGATTCTGATATCCGATGATATCCTTTTATGTTATAACGATTATCTTATTAGCATAATTTATAAACGGATTTTAGGTTATTCGTTTTACCCTTTCCATCCTCGAGATTAAGCATTCTACTTTCGTCTCTAGTATGGGGGTGTTTCACCCCTAGACTCGAAACATTGAGGACAATGTTTAGTTTTAGTATGGGGGTGAGTAGATACTTCACCTTTCTTACGTCATCACGTAATCCAATATTCATCTTTTTGTTAATCATTTTATGCAACATATGGCTAAAAATGGCCAAATTCTAAAAAATTTCTTGTTTTTCATAAGTGTTTAAGACATGAATGTAGGTTTTCTGATGGTGAGAATAAGAGTAATTTTTGACTCGACCGTACGTGTTGAGCACTTAGCTTCGATTCCTTAACTTTAATTAGGCTAAGTCTCTTAAATGAGGACGAGAAATGATAGAGTTAATTATAAGTTACATAATATTTCACGATCTCATGTGTAGTAATTATTAGCTTATTCTCCCCACGCTTTTGTTTAAATAAATGCAATAAGTAACATCGTACGATTTAAAAGGTTACTTAGCTTCTAGCCCAAGATCGTTTAAAAGTTTCTCGTGTTCTAATAGAGTTCATAGCCAAGGCATAACTTATTAAAGCAGGATGCGAAGATTGGCAAGGTTCCAAAAAGGCCCTAACAAGGCATGAGGAACTCCATTTTGTTGCTAAAGATGTGAGATGATGTGAATTATCATTATTCCAAAATCAATATGAAGGATCAAGACACACGACGATAAGCAATATACTCCCCTAATGATCATGGAGAAGTCTATCCAAAAAGACCCTGACAAGGTATGAGGATGAATATATCCAAGTCCAAAAAGGAGGCGGATCGTTGTATATCAAAATCCCAAATAAAGATTGACGAAAAATGATGAAGTCGTGGTCTAAGTGAAGAAATTCCATATATGAAGAGACGACCATTATTTCAAGAACGTCTTCAAAGATTTGAAGTATGAAGGACATGTCAAATATCGGTTTGAGAAAGGTCTCAAATCGTGAAACGAGTTATGCCAAGATATGAACTTAAGGAGATTACGAGAAGCCGTTTTAAAAGATCGTGTCCTTCAGCTAACTATTAATTAAATCGTCCTACTTTATTTTCGGCCTTAATAAAATATTGAAATAAGTCAAATTCATCCTCGTGATCATTAAGACAAAAATAAAATATAAGAGATATACCTTAGGAATAAGGAAGTCTAAGTACGTAATTAACACTCATGAGTAATGATTGTTTTACTAACTTATAATGACAATGATCTCGTTACACGCTTAGCATGGAATCGGGTGAAAATCGAGGATGATGAAGTTATCTCTATGAGGCATTCACGACTTCTTATTCTTTGACCCTGAATGTCACTTAATCGTGATGAAAACAATACATTATGCCTAAAACGCATGTAGCAGTTTATTTTAGTTTACGTTTTCAATAAATTTCACATAAAAATGAATTTTCGAAGTGCTATGATACTTAATTCTAGCATTGCATGAGGACACGACAATGGTTTAGTATGGGGGAGTGATGAGACTGCAATTATACATAGTCTCATCCTCCAAATCGGTCTTAAAACGCTAAAAATATCATTAAAATACCCCAAAATATGCTCGTGTTTGTTCATTGTGTATTTTAGGTACAAATATCGTGAAATCAACAAAAGATCACAAGAATCAAGCAAAAACGAACACGGGAAACTAAGCCGCACAAAGAACCGGACCCGGATCATGAATTTCCAATCAAGTCCTTGAAGTTTGAAGATTGTACAAAAATGGTCCCTCATCTTTTGAAGACTTGTCATTTTATACCCTTGTAAAACCTCAAAATTACTTGTGGGTCCTAAAATATCAAGTATGTACAAGATTGGCCCTATAAGAATGATCAAAATTACATTTATGGTCCTTGTGAAAGTTTACATAAGCATTTGTGCCAAATATAGCAAGTTGTCCAAAGTGTTATCAAAGGGAAAGGAACATTTGACTGCCAAGACTTTGTTTAAACACTTTTTGAAACAATAGGGACTGAAAGTGGGAGACAACCATACTTTATCAACCAACCAAAACCCTACACCTCACCTTTTGACCTCCACATCACCCAATCAACCCTTCCACGTCTGAAATCCACCACCCCCACCTCTAATCCGTTTTTTATTTATTTAATCTATTTTCAAATGTGTTAAATAAATGAAATTGGAGGTAAACACAACCTTTTTCCATAAAATTAATCAAATCACCCCTACTAATCACCTCTCATCCCATAAAACCTATACCTCTAGTTGAGTCAAATCAAAGGGGTTTTTGTTTATCACCTCCAGATCAACAATTAAACCCATCCTCATACAAACCCACTTACTAAACCCTTCACCCCTGATCTCCAAAGCGTCCCACCATTGTCCCTTGTCACCCCAAATAGGCAAAGAAGGAATTTTCACAGCAAATCAATGGACCACATCTCATCCTTCTTCCCAAAGGCTCCCAATGAATGGCTAAGATCATTTCAGAACAGTTGGACAACAGTACATGATCACATGTTCATCTTTGATGATTTTCAAATTCTTTGACCAAGGGCACAAGAGGAAAATCATAGTTAGGGGTTTTTCAGTTTGTTTCATGTACTAGAATGTTCCATAATGTAGTATATAAGGTTCGACATGTGAACCTTATACCTTTGTTCCAGAAATTGCTTTGTAAACTTTTTTGGTGAATTAATTAATGAAACTTTAAATCTTGCAAGCATATTCGGAGTTCCTCATTTTAATTTCATGTTTCAGTAGTTTAAATCATCTACTTTATTGCAATAGTCAAGGTTAAAACTGGTTTTCAAAAGATTGGTTTCAAGAGATTTTTTGAAATTCGAATCCAAGCACAAAAGGAAGTGAAAGTTTAATTTTGTGTTTGGTTTCAGTATCGTGATAAATCTTGTTGGTTACCTTTGGAATTTTCATAAGTTTAGTGGTTTTAAAAATTTGGTTTCTAAGTTTTGTATTCAAAGTTTTTTACAAGGTCTTTATTTATTCATGTTTGTTTGTACTTACTGTAGCATAAGCTCGCAATAAGCTTATCTGACAAATAAGCTTATTGGTAAGCTTATGGTACAATTGGTTTTGTTTTCTTAGTAGGTTTCACTTTTGAAGACATATTGGGGTTTGGCTGTTGTAGCCTCCCCTTTTCTCTACATTCAGCAATCCACAAAGCCTATAAGCTCATCTTTTCTAAGGTACATGGAGATGACATATCAGCCATAGTGGGGCCCGGATGTGGGTCCCACAAGGTACAAACCTAGCTTGGACCCTTCTTGTTATTTGAATTTGCAAGCTTATGTGATTTTGTGTGAAAGTTGTTTATAGGATAGTGTATGTTTTTGTTTAAGCTTGTTTATTGTTTTGACACATGTTTGAGTAAGTGAGAATCAACATTAAGTTTTTTTTGTTCAAAAGTATTTGTTAAATCTTGTTTAAAAATTATAAAGGGGTGTTTGGGTCTAAGTGTAGAACACACTAGGAGTGACACCTAGGGTCTATATAGAACTTAGACACACTCTAATTGGTAATGGTAGGTTATATCAGTAAAGTGCTTTGAGTTTGTTAGGAGAAATTCGAGTTTACATGTTATAAAATTTGGTAGAAAGTACCTAGATTAATCAGTAGGGTTATTTAGCTATGATTTGATTTTGTGATCTAAATTCTTGTAATCTATTAGATTCTAGGTTAGATTAGGGTAGTGTGTCATTGTTGTTGATTATGGTGGTGCTAGGGTGTTAGCTTACTAGGCTTGAAACTCACTAGAATACCATTTAGATCAGCAGACCTGCCCTATGCACCTTTCTGTGAACCAGTGACTTGAATCTGCTTGATTTGTTGCTTTCTTGTGTTAGACCTTGTAACTTTTGTGTTGTTGTGACTCCCCACAACCCAACTGGTTGTGGGGGTTCCTTTGTCTTCCAACAAAACCAACAAACAAGCCACAAATCGACCACTCTTTGTTTTTCTGTCAAGAGTAGTGGGAAAAAGTTCCCACTGCTAAGCTTAGCTTTACCACTGATAAGCAAAAGGACAAAAGTCCCCAACTGTCACTTTTAATCTTTCTGATTTTGTTGTCCTTAGTGGGTTTATTTCAACATTTTTTAGTGCTTTTAATTTTCCCGAGTTAGTTTATTTATTTTAATATTTTTAGGAAATTAATTTTTATTTTCTGATTATTTTAATATTTTTGTATTATTTTTAGTTTTAATTAGTTTTATTATAATCTGTTTTTGTCCTTTAGTGGCAAAAAGTGGTTTTTTTGTTTTTCATATTTTCATAGTTTCAGTAAAATATTTTAAGATTTTTAGAACAGTAATTTCATTTTTCACTTTCTTAACCATTTTTTAGAATTAATTTAAGTTTAAATAGGTTTTTATCCAAACTGTTTTGTCTTATTAGGTAAAAAATTATTTTTTTCAACTTTTTCTATTTTTATACTGTTTAGTAATATAAAATAGGATTTTTCAAAAAGTCAAATTATGTTTCACATTATTTTATTATTTTTTATAATTATTTTAGTTTAAAAAGTGTTGTTAGCATTTAGAAAATATAAAAATAGTTTTAAAAATTTAGAAAAAAATACTTTTTAGTGTTTAATAAATATAAGTAAGGTATTTGTTTGATAAAATAATATTTTGGGCTTTTTGTTACTTATATTTAGTTTTATGGCTTTAATTAGTATTTAAAATTGAATACTTAATTAATAAAAGGTTTAAAATTTATTTATTGAATTTTTATTCTTATTTATATAGTTTTAGACTTATTTTTAATTTTTAAATAATTTTTACCTTTAATTTTTAATTTCGTCGCGTTTTACGTATTTACATTATCGTTTTACGTCATTCGTCATAGTTTAATCGTAGCGTAGTTCGTCTTTCAATTTTCTCTCTTTAAACCCAAAAACGACACTAATCCAAACATTGTTTTTATATAATTTGAATTAAACAACTACACCTCCGCTGAGAACGAACTCACGTTTATTCGATTAGTCGGTTTTCGTAAACCGTCGAGTTTAATACTTGCCACATACGCGTTTTTCCTAAAACGTGTATAAAAACATGTTGGAAATACGTTTTACGTATATAGAAAGTCTCGGTCACTCCAATAATGTAGTTATAGGCTCGTAGTAATGTTAAGTGTCATTTATTACATAGCCCGACCCATGAGCACGTTCATGGGCCGGAAGCCCAAGTCCATTAAGGACTTGGGGTATTTAAACCTCTTTCCACCATGGAAAGAGGTGTTGGTTGTTCATTTCTCTCATTTCAATATACAAGTTTTCTTTCACTTCTCTCTCTAACTTTCTCTCTCTAGAAAAACATCAACCCTCTTGATTCATAAGATTATCATTGTTCTACAATTGGTACCAAGAGCCATGGGATGAAATAAAGATTGGTTTTGTGTTGTTCATACTTTTTTTAAGTGTGTTCATGTGTTTTTGATTGATTTTTCCAAAAGTTACAAATTTTTTTCATGTTCTTTGATTCCAAGTGATTTACATATCTTCTAAATAGTTCTAGTAACGATTTGGTGATATTCGTTTGGTTAGAATCACGTTTTTCAAGGTAAAAATTCTTTCTTTCTTGGTGATCTTAAGTCTCGGACTGTTTTTAGGGATACGATCTAACTCTGTGTTTGCATAAACCCTTGGGGTTTCTACTTGTGATCCTTAGTTACGATCCATCAGTGCGATCCAGCTACGATCTATAGGTCTGATCCTTTGTTCATTACCTAGTACGATCCCTAAGTGCGATCTAGTACTACGATCAGGATACGATCACTTCACCACGATCAGGCTACGATCTTCTTCCTACGATCAGGGTTCGATCACTCACCATGATCAGGTTACGATCATTTCATCACGATCAGGCTACGATCATCTTACTGCGATCAGGGTTCGATCACTCACCACGATCAGGTTACGATCATATCACCACGATCAGGCTACGATCATCACTACGATCAGGGTTCGATCACAACAAGATACGATCAGGTTACGATCAGGATACGATAAGACATAGTTTTTCAACACTTAGAGGATTTTCAACCTTGATTTTTATTTGGAAACATTAGCAAAAAACACACAATCAAAAGATATTAATATCTTTAGTTACACAACATTAAAATACATAATCTTATTTCATTGCTCGATCATAATTGATAATTTTTTTTTCAAGAGATCACAAAATGAATTCACATTCATTTATGCCAACTATGACTTCACTCACCGATATATCGATCATTTCGGGTACCGATACTCGCCCGCCTTTGATCATCAAAGATTTATTTGAATCATGGCAAAGTCGCATGAGAACGTACATCATGGGAAAACAAAGTGGTCGACTTATGCTAGAATCAATTGACAAAGGTCCATTAGATTGGGGAGAGGTTACAGTCAACAATGTGACAAGGCCAAGGCAGTATCATGAGTTAACCGATGCCAACAAACTCATTGCAGATGCCGATGAAAGGGCTGTTCAGACAATTCTTCAAGCCCTTCCGCCCGATATCTTCAGAATGGTGAGTGAACATAAAGTGGCCAAGGATCTTTGGGATCGACTTGCGGTTTTGCTACAAGGGACATCTCTCACTAATAAAGAACGAGAATGTCAACTATATGATTTGTTTGATAGATTCCAATACATTCCAGGGGAGACTCTTCATGATTTTATTGGCGTTTTACTACTCTGATGAATGACATGAATGTCTATAATCTAAGGATTGAACAGTTTCAGTTAAACACCAAGTTTTTGAACACACTACCCCCTGAATGGAGTCAATATGTGACTGATGTCAAAATGATTCGTGATCTACACAAGTCCAATTTAGATCAACTCTATGCTTTCTTACAACAACATGAGAAGCACGTGATCCAAAACCGAATTTCTCAAGGACCTTATCATGAACCAATGGCATTATTGGCGAACCATCCTACACTGTCATACCACAACTCTCAGCTTGCTTTAGGACATAAATCTTCATATCAACCTGTGTATCAAACACCAAGCTTTCCACGGTACTCGATTCTGCCACCACCGCCAACATCTTATCACCAACCAGCAACATCATCATCACAAGGAGATTCACACCCATCACCTTATGCTTCACACCAGTATTCACCGTATCAACCTCCCACCAACCTTGCTAGTACCTATCCACAACTCGAGGCTTCTCAACATCATTACTCACATCAAGTAAGTGCTCCAACCAATCAGTTTGTTGCTCAACCAGCATCAGCATTATACTGTGAAGATGACATCCCTGTCCCTGAATTTAGACATGGAGATAGCCCTACTGAAATCCTTGCTCTGATGTCTGCATATTTAAGTCAAACTTTGAACAAAAGAGGTTACTGAGGTTCAGTAACAACTAACAATCAGTTAAGGAACTCGTCTAACTCTAGACAACAGGCAACAATTCAGGACGGAAGGGTCATGGTGCAACCACTTCAAGGGAGATCAAACTCGTCTACTGCTGGTGCACGTTCATCCAATACTACTGCTACAAGGACTAACAGCACTGGTAAAATGAAGGTGGTTATTTGCTACAACTGCAAAGGGGAAGGGCACATGGCCCGAGAATGCAAGCAGCCTAAGAGGAGAAGGGACGACACATGGTTTAAGGAGAAGATTTACCTGGTGAATGCTCAAGCCCAAGGTCGTGAGCTTGATGAAGAAGAATTGGCATTCCTTGCAAATCCTGGAGTAGCGGAAACTGATCGTCTCACAACAGTCATCACCAACAATGCTGCATATCAATGTGATGATTTGGATGCATATGACTCGGATTGTGATGATCTTAACACCGCCAAAGCAGCTCTTATGGCAAATCTTTCACTATATGGGACTGATACCATTTCTGAGGTACCAAATACTGCTACAGATACTAGCATTGTACCTTATCAAGTTGAGCAAATGTCTGAGTATTCGGAACAGCCTCCGGTGGTTAGTAACTCAATCGATGAGACAAACAATGATAGCAATAACATTGCAAGTCCTCATATTTTGAGTGAACCACAACCGGGAGCTCCTACGACTATTAATTCGTCTGCTCAACCTGATTTGGTTATGGTCCCTGCATCTTTGCTTAGCCAAATGAATAATGCGGTCCTTGAAACCCTTAATGCTAATCAGACTTTATCTGCTGAGCTTGCTTTGCATAAGGACAAGGTTAAAACCTTGGAAATGACTCCTGTGTCCACTACCTTAACCAATCCTGAATTTGATAGGTTTAGGAAAGTTCAAATGGACAATCTGCTTGAAATTGAAAGTTTAAGAGCAAATCTTTCGAATGAGCTTAAAGAAAAAGAGTCAGTCGTTACTAATTTTCAACAACTTCAAACGGATTTTGAAATTCTTGAGTCCAAACAGCTTGAAATGGAAATTAAGACGTCTGAAAGAATAAAAGAAACGGAAATTAAGCTTTTAAAACAATATGCTGCTTCACATCTAGTACACTTGTTTCATGCATCATTTAAAGAGTTCAATCTATCGCGTCTTATAGACTTACCACCTAACCCGGGGTATGCAAAGCAAGCGCTTAACCACAACCCACGACTGTGTGATGCAACAAAGTTAGGATTGGTATTAGATCCGATAGTGTTCTCAAGTGATTCCATGACACCATATGATGAAAAGCAGTTAAAATTACTTTCGACATATCCTGAATATGATTATGCTTCAATGAATGCAAAAAATGCCACAATAGATCTTAGAATTCGTTTTAATATGAAAAAGAAAACTCTCCAAACATCCACTTTCATGCCGACTAGAGAATGCCTTAGTATAATTCCTACACTTGTTAACTCAGACAAACCAAAGGAAATTCCTAAGAATCTTCCCCCGGTTAGTACGGTAAAGCTCAGCTTGGAAGAGATTGGGCAATACCTTACCGATTTTGACAAGGTCATTTTGGAATGTACGACTTCAACGGCTCAAACCGCTGGAGAATGGGCGTTCGAACACATGAAAACGGTGTTTGAAGAAGCGATCGTTCCGTTTGTGGACCATATTAAACAAGGAGTCTATGATCTAGCGTGTAATTTAAGTTTTGAAATTGGTGAAGTTCAAAAAATTTTCAATAAAATGGATGATGCTTACGAACAACACTTAATTGAAAAGGAAAAGATTTTATCAGAATATGACTGTTTTTTAGAACATATGGTGTCTCTTGAAGTGATGCAAGTTGTTACTGTTAAATATACTCATGAAATTTCATCTACTGTGAATATTTGTGATGATGTGCATGAATCTGTGAATACTGTTGAACATGTGAATACTGTAGAAAATCATTCTTGTCATGAATCCAACGCTGAATTTTTAAAGCTTCAAGATTCGTATAATACACTCTCAAAAAGTTTTAACGAGCTTCAACAACATTCTATATCTCTTGAATTGAGAATCAATTTAAAAATAAAACTCTTTCAAAACTAAATGATGGTGGAAACTCCGTTGAGACAAGTGACAAGATGATTCAGATGGTTCAGAATTTAGAAGAAGAGACGATGAGACTTAAGAGAGAATTACTAGAAACAAAAACAGAACTAGAGGCTGCAGAGGCTAAGAAGCATGTCCTAGAAAATAGAATTAATTTTATACTAGGAGAGCGTGAACAAGTAGGCAGGGAGACTCACAAATTTCTAGTTCAATAGAAGAACACCTCACGTTTAATGCGACAGAGCGAAAGTCTTTAATTGACAAACTGAACAAGAAATGTGAGGAAACCTCTGACCTAAAAATTTAGCTCATAGACAAAAACATGGTTTTGGCCGAGTTAAAGGAGACACTTCTTCTCACCCGACAAGAAGTTGTTAATAACTTAGCTAGCAACTCTGCACCGTCCTCTAGTGCTCCAACAACCAAGTCAGTAGTGCTTTATAAGAACCCGCACCATAAGAAAAACCCGGTTACCTACGATGATTATATGAGGAATGCAACTAAGCATGTAGATCTGGTTAGGGATATTTTAGATGATTTGTATGCGTTATATCCCTCAAGCAGTTACTACTATTCAGCTCATGAATATATTAAGCGTGTTCAATATTGCTTAGCATATTTGCAATACATAGGAAAACCAGGTTCTGCACTACTCACTAATCGACCCATTGCTGTAACTCCATTCAATAAGAGTCCAGGAGCAAAACCGTCATTGGCACCATCAAGTAAGGCACCTTTAAAATCTGTAACTAATGTTCCCTTGGCTTCTACAGGAGTAACTGTGTCCACTAAGGCTAAAGGATCTCGAGGAAAGAAAGATAGGATCAAGCCTTCCACTAATAGGACTGAGAAGAAGAAAGTAGAAGTGCACCCTAGGAACGTTATTTCAGTTTTAAATAAAAAGAATCATGTAGCTAAGACAAAAGGTCCTCTTTATGAGTGGAAACCTAAGCAAAATGTGAATTCTAATGCGAAATGTTGGAATTGTAATGAATGCATGTTTTCTCAGCATCATGATTTATGCCTTGTTGATCACGTGAATGAAATGCATGCTATTAAGAACAATCTTGAATGGACTCCAATAGGGAAGAAATTTACCCAAGTTGGGTGGCAATGGAAACCCACTGGTAGGACCTTTACTGCAAATGGAACTAAGTGCCCTTTAACTAGGATCACATCCACGGAAGTTAGGTCTAAGCGTCCTTTAAATAGGAACACTAGCACTAAGAAATGGAAAAAGCGCTCTTTAACTAGGTCTGCGCCCACTACTGTGCCTACCAGTGGTAATGTCCCCAGTCAAAAAGTACCTCAGAATACTAGACAACTAGAATCTAAGCCAACCACTAGTAAGAAAATCTGAAAACCTAAAGATTCGTCTGATAGCAAATCTAAGATAACTGTATCTGTACCTGCTAACTCAGAAGAACAATTAGAATCCGATACATCGTCTATGTTTGGTAAAATTTTCAGGTCGTCCAAATTATTCTTTGGTATTTGGACTCGGGGTGCTCCAAACATATGACTGGAGACCGCTCGATGCTCAAAAATTTCGTCAGCAAGTTTCTAGGAACGGTAAAATTCGGCAACGACCATATTGCAAAGATTATGGGTTATTGTGAATACCAAATTGGGAATGTCACGATTTCAAGGGTTTATTATGTGGAGGGACTTGGTCACAATCTATTTTCAGTAGGACAATTCTGTGATTCTAACCTTGAAGTGGCCTTTCGACAACATACTTGCTTCATTCGCGATCTGGCAGGAAATGATTTGTTAAAGGGTTCTCGAGGGGATAATCTCTACACTTTGTCTATTCAAAACATGATGGTCGCCTCTCCTGTTTGCCTACTCTCCAAAGCATTTAAGACCAAGTCATGGTTGTGGCATCGACGGTTATCTCATCTTAACTTTGATGCTATTAACCATTTGGCTAGAAACGAACTTGTTCGTGGTCTTCCAAAACTTAAGTTCGACAAGGATCATTTATGTTCCGCGTGTTCATTGGGGAAAAGCACCAAGAAATCTTACAAACCTAAAGCAGAAGACACCAACCAAGAACCACTATATCTTTTGCACATGGATCTTTGCGGGCCAATGCGTACAGCTAGTGTGAGTGGTAGAAAATACATCCTCGTTATCATGGATGATTTCTCAAGGTTTACATGGGTAAAGTTTTTAGCATCAAAGGATCAAGCACCAGAGTATATCATTACTTTCTTAAAGATGATCCAAGTACGTCGTAATGCTACTGTTCGCCGCATTCGGACTGATAACGGCACTGAGTTCGTTAATCAGACTCTTCGAAATTATTATGAAAAGGTTGGTATCTCTCATGAAACATCTGTGGCTCGCACTGCACAACAAAATGGTGTCGTTGAAAGACGTAACCGTACACTGATGGAAGCTGCTCGAACTATGTTGATTTATGCGAATGCTCCTTTATTTTTATGGGCAGAAGCAGTGACAACCGCATGTTATACCCAAAATCGCTCCATCATTCGCAAACGTCATGGTAAAACTCCATATGAGCTTCTTCATGGACACAAACCTGATATTTCCTACCTTCATGTGTTTGGTGCACTTTGCTATCCAAATACAAATAGTGAGAATCTGGGAAAACTTCAACCGAAGGCTGATATTGGAATTTTCATTGGATACTCGCCTGCAAAGAAAGCTTACCGGATTTATAACCGTCGTCTTGGCAAGATTGTAGAAACTTTGGATGTCGATTTTGATGAGCTGACAGCGATGGCTTCTGAGCAACACGGCTCTGAACCCGCATTACACGAGATGGGAACCGGTACGATCAGTTCCGGATTAATTCCCAACAATCCTACTTCTCCATCATATTTACCACCAACAAGGTCCGAGTGGGATAAATTATTTCAACCTATGTTTGATGAATTCTTCGATCCACAGAGTAATGATTCTCCAGCAACTGCAACAGTAGCTCCGATTCCCGTAGTTTTTGCTCAAGATAATGGAAATCTATCCGAGGCATCTACTGTTACTCTTGAACATGATGTCCCATCCCCCACCAATTCTCAAACAACACCTGAATCATCACCCCCACTCGTTCCTAATGATGTTGAAGAGGAACTATATGATCACGATCTGGAATATGCTCACTTACAAGAGCTTCCCTACTTTGGTTCACATATACCTGATGACCCTACGGGTGCGTCTACCTCAGAGGAAGCTCCTGCAATCGTTCACTCCCGACCACCACGGATTGAAACTCACAACACTAAATGGACAAAGGATCACCCAATCCGCAATATTATTGGTGACATCGATCGACCAGTCTTAACACGCCATCAACTCCTAGAACATGCATTATATTGCTATTTTGATGCATTTCTTTCAGACACTGAACCTAAAAACTGGCAACAAGCCATGACCAAATCATCATGGATTGAAGCCATGCAAGAGGAACTTAATGAATTCCAACGTCTTGAAGTGTGGGAATTAGTTCCGTTACCCAGCAACGTTGAAATCTTGACACTGTTGTGGGTATACAAGGTTAAGCTCGATGAGTTAGGTAGTGTGCTGAAAAACAAAGCTAGATTGGTCGCTAGAGGTTACAAACAAGCTTTGGGTATCGATTTTGAAGAATCCTTTGCTCCTGTTGCACGATTGGAGGCAATTAGACTATTCCTTGCTTATGCTGCTCACATGAATATGATCGTCTACCAAATGGATGTTAAGACGGCATTTCTTAATGGTGAATTAAGGGAAGATGTCTATGTAAGCCAGCCGAATGGATTCGTCAATTCAGAGTATCCTAATCATGTGTACAAGCTCAAGAAGGATCTTTACGGGTTGAAACAAGCTCCACGCGCGTGGTATGATCTCTTATCGACGTATCTCATCTCCAAAGGCTTCTTCAAAGGCAAAGTGGACCCCACATTATTCATTCTCAAGGAGGACAACGACATGATACTGGTACAAATTTATGTTGATGATATAATATTTGCTGCTACTAATCAACGTTTGTCTGACCGTTTTGAGAAAATTATGTCCACACGCTTTAAGATGTCGATGATGGGAAAAATTTCATTTTTCTTAGGGTTGCAAATTTCTCAGAATCCCAGAGGCATCTTTATTAATCAATCCAAATTTTCTCTTGAATCCTTAAAGAAATATCACTTTGAAAACTGTGACCCCGTGGATACTCCAATGTTGGAGAGATCCAAGTTAGATGAAGATAAGGAAGGGATAGCTGTCGATCCTAAACTTTACCGTGGAATGATCGGCACCCTTCTCTATCTGACTGCTAGCAGGCCTGATTTACAATTTTCTATAGGCATGTGTGCCCGGTATTAGGCTCGGCCTACCGAAAAGCACTTACATGTTGTGAAAAGGATCTTTCGGTATCTAAAAGGAACACTTAATCGTGGTCTGTGGTATCCGAAGGATTCCTCTATTGCACTAATTTCATATGCAGATGCAGATTATGCCGGGTGTCAAGATACCAGACGTAGCACTTCTGGCAGTGTGCAACTCCTTGGAGATAGACTAATTAGTTGGGCATCAAAAAGGCAGAAAAGCGTTGCGATATCAAGTACTGAGGCTGAATACATTGCTATGTCCGGTTGTTGTGCTCAAGTTCTTTGGATGAGGTCACAATTGACTGACTACGGTCTTGGATTCAACAAAATCCAGATGTACTGTGATAACAAAAGTGCAATCGCTCTATGCTGCAACTACATTCAACACTCTCGAACAAAGCACATTGACATCCGCTACCACTTCATCAAGGATAATATTTGTCTTTTTATAGTATAATCGTCTCGGTATCTTAACGAATTGATATAACGTTTTTAAGCTCGACTTAATTGTTTTTGGTTAAAAGAATCAATTTTGGTATTCTATGACTAATTGGCAAATAGCACGTAAAAAGTGTAAAATATACTATATTACCTACATATACCTACTATACTAAAACATCTTGCACGTACCACTTTTAAATGCTCAAAATGTAAAGGATGTAAAATACAAATTTTATTCTACAAATTTAAAATGCAAAATACAAAATATAAAACTAAAAGTAAATTTTATAAAACCTATTAAAATGAAAATTTATTTTAAAAATCTAATATGAAAATTTAAATCATATTACTCTAATTTTTACTTTTACCAAATATTAAACTAGCTAGTTATTAGACTAGTCCATTTAGTAAATCCATAGCCCATCAAGCTAAAGCCCAAAAACTAATCCTAACAATATTAACACCAGTCCACTAACTACTCCTAACTAGTCTTAAAAATAAAGGACCAAAGTTGTGATTCAACGAAACTTGCTAGTATAGTTTTGTAGAAAACAGATTTGCATTCCACCCATCGATTATCCAATATTTACATTCCTTATTAAACCGAATCTCAACACCACGTTTTTTTTTCCTAGCTGTTGACTTCTAAAAGAAAACTTCTTTTGTTGAATTTATACTACTAGGACTTAAATGGTACAACGGATATCTAGTCTAATTTTAAAATCTCACTTCTACAGACCAAAGATTAGTAGCTAGGGAAACCAAATCAGAAAAAGAGTTCAGCAATTCCCAAACACAAGGTTAACTCATAAAATATCTATATCAGATTATTCAATATAAACCAAGTACCATTTATCCTAAAAGCTAATGAGAACAATTACAAGCAGAGAACTAGTAGCAAAATTAAGCTTTCTAGTTAACAATTTGTAAACGAAACTATACTATGCATATCTAGCAGTTTAATCCAAAATAATGCAGAAAACTAAACGTGCTTGACCTATTCATCCGAAGCCTGCCCTTTGATGACGAGAAGCGGAGCGCTGAGCTCGCTTAGAAATGAAACTCTACAACGCCAAACAAACTCCTACTGATCTGCTGACATGATCTTTTGAAACAGCAAAGCGAAACCTGCAAAATCGAAGTAAACCGAAGAAAAACCAAACAGAATCTACGATTATGAAACCTGCATAAACTGGTCTATAACGAACTAAACAGTAATCAAGATAAACGCATTCTAGGCTAGCAAGATAAACGCTAAACAGTAATCAAGTGTTGATCAAACTAACTTCTATAGAACGTATCTGAATGTTAACTGACTTGTACTTTGAAAATGAATGTAAGACTAACACCTATGCTATTTACTATCAAATCAGACTGATTTCAACTTAACTAACTGAATTAGACTAAATCTCTAACATTACAACTCTCATAAAAGGTTCCAAACCAAACAGATAACGAAACAAAATCGATATCTACGCTAGCTAAAAGGAACACATACTCCAACTCTGACTGAATTCGCTTAAGGATCTACGAACGAAACAAACGAATCAAATATTTGATCGAGTTGAACTACAAATGTCTATCTTCAAATCAATGATCACAACTACAACAAAACACACTCTTGTGATAGCTAATGATCAAACGCTATTGTCACAGTAAAAGAAAGAAAGGAATTTGAGAATCTTTGAACTTTCATTAATGGAGAAATTAGTTACAAGATTATAACAGAATTGTAACTGATTTTAATAGAAAACTAAGTTGACTTAATCAAAGAACTATAACAGAAATCTATACATCATTGAGAAACCAAACTAATCCTAACTAACTAACTCTGAGTAATCCTACACCTAGTCTAACCGATTGCAAATGAAGCCTTCGTCTTCCTTTTATAGCCGTCGAGAGGGGAGTTGTGACGTGTTTGATCCAATAAGCAATCGACACGTGTAAATACGAGGATCTTTATTAATTCTTCATTCTTCAAATTGGGGCTTTCTTTGTCCTTGAGTCTTGATCAAATTAATCTGTATCATCTTGTAGAGGAGGAAGGGAGGAACACTTTTGTAGTTATGATCTTCACTTGAATCTTCTTGGATCATTTGTTATTTGAGTTTGCAGGTTTTGGAGATGAAAAGAGGAATAAACCGTCTCTCTCTCTCTCTTGAAGGTTGAAGAAGACACGAGTGTGTTTGTGTGTTGACCGTGACTTGTCAACTGACCAAGTATTAAGTAAATACTTTCTCCATCTTTTCCTTTTGGTCCCTTGTCTTTCACTTCTTTCCAAATGTATTTAAGTACTTTTAAACCAAGCTTCTTTATCATCCTTTGTTTTGTTAAAGTTACAAGTCTAGCCCTCCTTCTTGATAATATTGGCAAATTAAGTCCTTAGAAGCTCTTTCGTCCTTTTCTTCGTCTTTTCATCAAATAAGTCCTTGAAAACGCATCTTTGATCAAAAATGTATCTTTTTACCTGAAAACACATGAAACGCAAATACACGCGTAATTCTGATATTTTACAGTTTAATATTATGTATTTGACTGTGTTTTGAATGGTTTTTGGATCATTATTGATGAGTGTTTTCACACTTATCAACTCCCCTCCACTTGACCATTGCCATGACCTCATGCAATGCAGCATTTCAAAGCTCTAAAGTTACATTTTTCTCATAATTAACCAACCTAGGCCATATGATTTAATAAACTATACTATGCTATATGATGAATGGTTTTGAATATTTACAATGCAATGCAAAGAAAACAATTCTATTTATATATTTTTGGATTTCTAAATGGTTTTGATGGAAATAACTCATAAATAATTCAATGACTTAAATTAGGGCTTTGGTACCATGGACACTTATCACCCTCAAGTTTCACTTTCCCCATACCAAGCTTAAAAATGGGATCATTGTATTCACAAGTAAAAAGTGCATCAACTTATTCATGACAATTAAATGTGGAACCGGTTATTATTTGAGCAAATTGCTTGTGGGCAATTTTGTCATTATTTGAAGCTTGAAATATAAGAAATGTAAAATCCAAAAATAAGGAAGCACGGTTTTAATCCTAAGTAATCCTCTTATCCATTACTTGAAAAACCGCTCACAATTAATATAAGTCCGTTTCAAGAATAATAAGTCATTCCCCTTATGTGTAAAATCTTCATGTCATGCTTTCATAAGTAGCTACACACTCGCTAAGGAAAGAAAAATAAAACTCACGCAATAATTTACATCCGCCATCTTTTTGAGACTTTGGATCTTCAACCCCGCAACCCGTCAAGGTAATATTGGGTTGGAGCAATCTATTGAATCCCCGCAACCCGTCAAGGTAATATTGGAACTCAATAGTCACTATAATTAACACCACACTGCCCCTCTTAGGAGTCTTGTATATATATTTTTTTTCTTTTCTTTTTCTTCTTTTTTTCTTTTTTTTTTCTAGCCACTCATTTTTTTTTGTAAGCCACTCTTATTTTTCTTTATTCCTCACAAAGAAAGTAGAAAAGAATAAAAGGAAAAACACCCGCTAAATATTGAGCATGACATAAGTCTAGTACACATAAAACGTTCTAACTTAGAATCTTAAGACGTACTTATACCAACCATGAATGATTAGACAAAAATGCATAAGAGATTACAAACCAATTAAAACCGTTCTTGATTATTTATTAACAATTATATACATGCGAAGAAAATAGAGGTTAAGAAGAGAAGGGTTTAGCCACAAGTAATTATCATGAAGTTTATCTAGCCCTTTTATACTTGCTTCAACTCTATCATTTCCCATTCTCCACAAATTTAAAATCTCAAATAATGAAATTAGTGGATGCTTAGCCTAATAGACCAATGAAGGACTACATGGTTAAGGATACTAGCTAGAGAGTGCTAAGATAAGCAAACTCGGGTTGAGTCAAAATATCCATGGCGGGCCTAATATGTCATAGAAGTCTAAATTTGTTAAAACCATGTTTTATTATATTTTTCTCTTTTATATATTTTTGATGAAAAACAAAAGAAGAAATATATACAATGCAAATGTGTTATGCAAAATGATTGATGCAAAAATTATGAATGCATATTTTTGTTGGCCAAAGTAGATCAAAAATTTGAAAAATGTCGAAAAAAATCAATTTTCCATGTTATCATGCAAGACAATGACAAGTTCTAGGTAAGGTCACTTCGATAGAAGACCCCCTACACTTAAGCTAAACATTGTCCTCAATGTTTAAGAGCATGGAAGTATAAAAACATCCCCTACACTTATGACAATGAATAGACTTTGCTTAACCCAAGTTAAGGAAAGGACAACTATTAGTGAAATCATGTTTAAGCACAAGGTGTCAATGAAAAATCACTATAGTAACGAAGTGAACCGGATACAAGGGCCTCCTCCATAAGCTCCAAAGCATGAGATGAGTGAGCAACCCTACAAACAATCATGAAGACAAAAGAAGGTCTCCCCTACACTTATCTCCAAGTCTATACCTTTATTTCTAACCTACAACACTCTAAACCTAGTTATACGATGCTTGAGTTAATGAGTCTCTAGCTTGACTCGTCCCTCAATGAATTAATTCATGGGGAAAATGGGGATCTCTTGGACCATTTCAACGGAAATGTCCTCCCCAAAGTAATGCTTAACACGGTGACCATTCACTTTAAAATTTGGACCATCGGGTTGTGACAACTCAAGAGTTCCATATGGAAACACTTGAGTAATAGTGAATGGACCGGACCATCTCGACTTAAGCTTGCCCGCAAAAAGTTTCAATCTTGAGTTAAAGAGGAGAACCGGCTCTCCAACTTTGAACTCACGATTCTTGATCTTAGCATCATGCAATTTCTTAGTCTTTTCCTTGTAAAGCAAAGAATTTTCATAGGCATTGGCTCTCAATTCATCCATCTCATTGAGTTGATCTTTCCTATGGGAACCGGCTTGGTTTAAATCAAAGTTAGCCCACTTGAGAGCCCAAGATGCCTTGTGTTCTAGCTCGAATGGGAGGTGGCACGCTTTTCCATAGACAAGCCTATAAGGCGTACAACCAATTGGTGTTTTAAAAGCCGTCCTAAACGTCCACAAAGCATCATCAAGCTTATCCGACCAAGAAGCTCGATACTCTCCCACCGTTCTCTCTAAAATTCTCTTTAAACCACGATTTGTGACCTCGGTTTGACCATTTGTTTGAGGGTGATACGCGGTAGAAAGTCTATGATTCACTCCATATTTCTTCATAACTCTCGTGAACTGATCATTACAAAAGTGCGTACCACGATCACTTATGATGGCCCGAGGTACACCAAATCTAGCAAACAATTGTTTCAAAAACTTCACAACAACTCTAGCATCATTAGTAGGTAAGGCTTTAGCCTCCACCCATTTAGACACATAATCCACCGCCACAAGTATATACTTGTTTCTCTTAGAGGATGGAAAAGGTCCCATGAAATCAATGCCCCACACATCAAATATCTCACACTCTTGGATAAAATTTTGTGGCATCTCATCACGTTGTGTAATTTTTCCTTGTCTTTGACACACATCACAAAATTTCACCATTTTATGGGCATCTTTGTAAATGGAAGGCCAATAGTAACCCGAATCAAAGACTTTCTTGGCGGTGTAATTAGGCCCAAAATGTCCACCCGTAGGTCCTTTATGACACGCCTCTAAGATCTTAAATGCCTCAGGCCCATCTACACACCGTCTAATGATTTGGTCCGCACATTGCCTAAAAAGATATGGATCATCCCAAAAGTAATACTTAACTTCCTTAAGAAACTTCTTCTTTTGTTGATAAGTAAGACCCTCAATAAGCACATTGCCCACAAGATAGTTTGCGATATCCGCAAACCAAGGTGTGGCATCCTCTTGGGAAGAGATAGACATGAGCTCCTCTAATGGAAAGGATTCGTTGATTTCTTGGTGTGGTAAATCTCCTTGAAAAGGATGCTCAAGTCTACTCAAGTGATCCGCCGCTAAATTCTCGGCCCCTTTCTTATCACGAATCTCTATCTTAAACTCTTGAAGCAACAAAACCCATCTCAAAAGCCTAGGCTTAGCATCTTGTTTGGTCATAAGATACTTGAGAGCGGAGTGATCCGTATACACTATGGTTTTGGAAAGCACAAGATATGGTCTAAACTTCTCAAAAGCATATACTATAGCAAGCAACTCTTTTTCCGTGGTAGTGTAATGAAGTTGTGCACCGGTCATGGTTTTACTCGCATAGTGTATAGGTTGAAAATGCTTATTAACTCTTTGTCCTAAGACGGCCCCCAACACATAATCACTAGCGTCACACATAAGCTCAAAAGGTAATTCCCAATTTGGAGAAACCAAAACGGGAGCCTTAGTCAATTTTTCCTTAAGAGTCTCAAAAGAGTCTAAACAATCTTGGTTAAAAATGAAAGGAGCCTCTTTCTCCAAGAGGTGAGTCATCGGTCTAGCTATCTTAGAAAAATCTTGTATAAAGCGCCTATAAAATCCCGCATGACCTAAGAAACTCCTCACACCTTTAACCGAGGTGGGTGGGGGAAGCTTAGCAATCACATCAATTTTAGCTCGATCAACTTCTAATCCCTTGTTGGATATCTTGTGTCCTAAAACAATCCCCTCTTTCACCATAAAGTGACATTTCTCCCAATTAAGCACCAAACGTGTTTCCTCACAACGCTTAAGCATTCTTTCAAGATTAGTGAGACATGAGCTAAATGAATTTCCAAAGACGGAAAAATCATCCATAAAAACCTCCATGGTTTGCTCTATCATGTCATGGAAAATCGCCATCATGCACCTTTGAAACGTCCCCGGTGCATTACATAAGCCAAAAGGCATCCTCTTGTAAGCAAATGTACCGTATGGACAAGTGAATGTGGTCTTTTCTTGATCCTTAGGGTCAATGGGTATTTGAAAATAACCCGAAAAGCCATCAAGAAAACAATAGTACTCATTTCCCGCTAAGCGTTCAAGCATTTGATCCATAAAGGGAAGCGGGAAATGGTCTTTCCTAGTTGCCTCATTGAGTTTTCTATAATCAATGCAAACTCTCCAACCGGTCACAAGTCTCGTGGGAATAAGCTCATTGTTCTCATTTGGCACCACGGTGATTCCACCCTTCTTTGGAACACAATGAACCGGGCTAACCCATGGAGAGTCGGAAATGGGGTAAATCATACCCGCATCTAAGAGTTTAATCACTTCCTTTTTAATAACCTCATGGATTTTTGGGTTAACTCTCCTTTGGTTTTGAATGGCGGGTTTATAGTCATCTTCCATAAGGATTTTGTGTGTACAAAAATGTGGATCAATTCCCCTTATGTCGGATATTTTCCATGCTAAAGCTTTCTTGTGTTTCTTAAGAACTTCAATAAGTTGCTCCTTCTCATCCTCTTTCAACTCTTTAGCAATGATCACCGGTAATTGGTCTTTGCCCTCTAAGAAAGCATACTCTAAGTGGGATGGAAGGTCCTTAAGTTCAATGGGAGGTGGACTTTCTATGGAAGGTTTTACTATGGAAGGTTCCTCAATGGTAATCTCTTGTGGAATAGGAGAAGGAATAGGGTCCTCATTGAGCAACTTTTGGATTGTAAGAATATCTTCTTCCCAATTGATGGGAGAATCATCATTACCAAGAAAGTTTGATCAAATTCCTCCAAGAGGAAATCACTCTCTCCAAAAGGTGTTAAAGAGGGAGCAATTGAGGCCACGGTTTCAACATGGGGCGTCTCATCACTAGTACTCTTACAAGCATCATGAAAGTGTTCATTACACACTTCATCTAGCACATCAACAATTTTAATAGTCTCACAAGGTCTAGACTCCTTAACCTCTTTCCTATCATAAACTTTCCCTAACTTAAACACCACTCTCTCATCTTCTACTCTCATAATTAATTCTCTTTCCGCCACATCTATCAAGGTACGACCCGTTCTCAAAAACGGTCTACCAACAATCAAAGGCACTCTAGGATCCATGTCATAATCAACCACTACAAAGTCGGCCGGAAAGGTAAACTTATCCACACCTACAAACACATCTTCCGCTATACCTACGGGGTGAGCTATGGTTCGGTTGGCTAGTTCAAGAGTCATCCTAGTGGGAGTGAGCTCGGGAAGAGATAGTTGTTTCCAAACCGATAAAGGCATGAGGTTTATGCTTGCCCCTAGATCCGCCAAAGCCATGCAAGTTTCAACACCGGGAAAATTACAAGGTATCAAAAAGCGCCCCGGATCTCCAATTTTTGTTGGTAAGGTTTTAAGTAAAACCGCGGAACAATTTTCATTAAGGGATGTGTTGGGCAAATCAACCAATTTTTCTTTGTTTGAGAGCAAATCCTTGAACATCTTAGCAAACTTTGGCATATAAGCAAGAGCTTCCGCAAAGGAGATATTGATGTTGAGTTGCTTGAACATCCTTAAGAAATTGGAGACTTGGATGTCATCCTTGTTCTTTAACTTGTCCTTTTTCAACCTTGAAGGATATGGAAGAGTAGGTTTTGGTGTAGGTGAAATAGGTGTTGTAGTGGAAGATTTGTCTTTGTTAGCTTCTTCATTGGGAAGTGTGGAGGGTAAAGGAGAAGTATGAATAGGTTGAGAAGGTGTGTTTGAGTGAATAGGAGCATTTTGAGGAGGTGAAGTAGAAGTAGAAGGCTTGTCACAAGTAGGAGCACAAGTGGGTTGAACAATAGTAGGTTTAGGAGGTGAAGGATCCTTTGTTGTTGTTTCACTCCTTGTTGTAATGGCAATGACGTTGGCCCTAGGATTTGTTTGTGTGTTGGAAGGTAAAGCCCCTTGTGGTCTTTGATTTAATGCCATTAAAACCCTATTGGTTTGTTCCTCCAATGTACGTTTCATTTGATCATTCAGTCTCTTCTCAATTTCACGCATTTTCTTGTCAACATACTCTTGAGTCTCTTGCATCCCATATCCTTGATTTTGAAGTTGAGGGTAAGCTTGATTTGGTATTGGAGCATATGCTTGATTGGGGATAAATTGAAGTGGTTGATTAAATCCTTGTTGTGGTGGATAAAAGGTATTTCCTTGATGTTGAACATTGTTGGGTACCTTGTAGTTATTTCCTTGGTAAGGTGGTCTTTGCCCTTGATTCCTTGGTAAAATTTGAGGTGGATTTTGTTGAATTTGGGTGGGTGGTTGGGGTGGGAATCCGGGTGGAGTAAGGTAGTTTTGGGACTTGTAAGAAAGGTTATTTGGATTGATATTTGGCTTGAAGTGTTCACGATGTTACTCTTGGTAAGCATAGCATTCCCCTTGATACACTTGCACTTTATCACATTGTTCATAAGAATGGGGACCTCCACAAGTAACACAAGAAAGAGTGACGGCATTCACATTATTTGAAGAAATTTTCAATGACATGGTCTTAAAAGCTTGAAGTACTTCTTGATGTCCTTGTTTGACTTGTTGAAGGATCTCTTGTTGAAATTTGAGGAGTTGGTTGTCACAAGGGGTTTGAGAATTGTTTTGGATAACATGAACCCTTTCTTCAAATTGATTGTTTGTTTGAACCATTGCTTTAGTCTCAATGATGTCCAAAGCCTCTTGGTAGGTTTTAAGAAGAATATTCCCTCCCGCGGAAGCATTGAGTGAATCTTGGTGGTGAGATTTAAGGCCATTATAGAAGATATTGATTTGGTGAACATGATCCAATCCATGATTAGGGCATCTCCTCAATAACTCACTATACTCTTCCCAAGCATCACTAAAGGATTGACTAGGTTTTTGTTGAAAGCCTATAATTAAAGTCCTCAAAGCCATAGTCTTATGTGGAGGAAAGAACTTGTTCAAAAACTTAGTGGTGAAACCATCCCATGTGGTGATACTATCGGGTGGTTGGGTGTCTAACCAATGCTTAGCGAGTCCCTCTAGGGAAAATGACACTAACATCATCCTAATAACCTCATGTGGAACTCCATTATGCTTAATGGTATTGCAAAGAGAAAGGAATCTCTTAAGGTGAGCATGAGGATCCTCATTCTTGTTACCAAAGAAAGGTGATTGTGAAACCATAGTGATCATAGATGTGTGTAGCTCAAATGTGTTTGCGGGAAAGTCGGGAATCTTAATAGCACTAGCATATCCATGAATATTGGTTTGCATACGTTCCAACAAAGAGCGATTATCAATAGCCATGGCTTCTTGTGGTGGAGGAGTCAAAGCACGATTCTCGTGATCGGCTTGATGGACGGTGGTAGTCTTACTCTTTCTCTTTTTCTTCCTTTTCGGATGAAGAGGTTGTACACCAATCGGTATTTGTGCACGCCCGCGAGTGACCATGCAACTCAAAACGAAGAATGAGAGAGAAGCTCTCGTGTGACTTTGAAGAGAAATAGACTATCCTCTTCGAGTTTCAATATTAAATATCGACAATAAAATAACAATATACGTATGTACTACTTGGGTGTAAGACCCTCAATGAAGCCTTCCTTCTTAGAATACTTACAAGTGAACGGGGGGTTAGGTGACGCGAAGCACTTAAGTACCTATTGACCCTTAGATGGCATTTTATAGCACATCGCCTTTCTATTCACTTAAATGTTCGTATTCTTCGAATTGTTGCTTATTGAGAGTATTTATCTATTCTTGCTTTATTTTGTTTGATCGATACACGTGTCAAGGACCGGAACGCCCCTCAACACGGTGTATTGCCTCGGCAATACTTATGGAGAATATGTAGATTGGTTGTTCTTATACGTATACGTATTTACTTATAATAATATATGGAAAATATTTTTGTATTTATGAGTTTTTTTAAGAGAAAATACTATATGTACATAAAAACCGAGAGAATCCAATAATATATATTTTTGGGTGCAATCTCTTAGGAAAAAGATTGCTTTTTGGATTTTTTAATTTTTTGGTCAATTCTTTAGGAAAAGAATTGTATTGTTAATTTTTTAGTTTTTATATATTTTTTATTTTTTATTTGTTTTTGATTTATGATACGTAAAAATAACGTTCACAAGGTGAACGGATCCCAAAAGCCAATGAAAACCGTCAATCGATAGTCTCTCGTAAAGTCAAAGAACCGGCAGCGGCGCCATTTAATATTTGTCTTTTTATAGTATAATCGTCTCGGTATCTTAACGAATTGATATAACGTTTTTAAGCTCGACTTAATTGTTTTTGGTTAAAAGAATCAATTTTGGTATTCTATGACTAATTGGCAAATAGCACGTAAAAAGTGTAAAATATACTATATTACCTACATATACCTACTATACTAAAACATCTTGCACGTACCACTTTTTAATGCTCAAAATGTAAAGGATGTAAAATACAAATTTTATTCTACAAATTTAAAATGCAAAATACAAAATATAAAACTAAAAGTAAATTTTATAAAACCTATTAAAATGAAAATTTATTTTAAAAATCTAAAATGAAAATTTAAATCATATTACTCTAATTTTTACTTTTACCAAATATTAAACTAGCTAGTTATTAAACTAGTCCATTTAGTAAATCCATAGCCCATCAAGCAAAAGCCCAAAAACTAATCCTAACAATATTAACACCAGTCCACTAACTACTCCTAACTAGTCTTAAAAATAAAGGACCAAAGTTGTGATTCAACGAAACTTGCTAGTATAGTTTTGTAGAAAACAGATTTGCATTCCACCCATCGATTATCCAATATTTACATTCCTTATTAAACCGAATCTCAACACCACGTTTTTTTTTCCTAGCTGTTGACTTCTAAAAGAAAACTTCTTTTGTTGAATTTATACTACTAGGACTTAAATGGTGCAATGGATATCTAGTCTAATTTTAAAATCTCACTTCTACAGACCAAAGATTAGTAGCTAGGGAAACCAAATCAGAAAAAGAGTTCAGCAATTCCCAAACACAAGGTTAACTCATAAAATCTCTATATCAGATTATTCAATATAAACCAAGTACCATTTATCCTAAAAGCTAATGAGAATAATTACAAGCAGAGAACTAATAGCAAAATTAAGCTTTCTAGTTAACAATTTGTAAACGAAACTATACTATGCATATCTAGCAGTTTAATCCAAAATAATGCAGAAAACTAAACGTGCTTGACCTATTCATCTGAAGCCTGCCCTTTGATGACGAGAAGCGGAGCGCTGAGCTCGCTTAGAAATGAAACTCTACAACGCCAAACAAACTCCTACTGATCTGCTGACATGATCTTTTGAAACAGCAAAGCGAAACCTGCAAAATCGAAGTAAACCGAAGAAAAACCAAACAGAATCTACGATTATTAAACCTGCATAAACTGGTCTATAATGAACTAAACAGTAATCAAGATAAACGCATTCTAGGCTAGCAAGATAAACGCTAAACAGTAATCAAGTGCTGATCAAACTAACTTGTATAGAACATATCTGAATGTTAACTGACTTGTACTTTGAAAATGAATGTAAGACTAAGACCTATGCTATTTACTATCAAATCAGACTAATTTCAACTTAACTAACTGAATTAGACTAAATCTCTAACATTACAACTCTCATAAAAGGTTCCAAACCAAACAGATAACGAAACAAAATCGATATCTACGCTCGCTAAAAGGAACACATACTCCAACTCTGACTGAATTCGCTTAAGGATCTATGAACGAAACAAACGAATCAAATATTTGATCGAGTTGAACTACAAATGTCTATCTTCAAATCAATGATCACAACTACAACAAAACACACTCTTGTGATAGCTAATGATCAAACGCTATTGTCACAGTAAAAGAAAGAAAGGAATTTGAGAATCTTTGAACTTTCATTAATGGAGAAATTAGTTACAAGATTATAACAGAATTGTAACTGATTTTAATAGAAAACTAAGTTGACTTAATCGAAGAACTATAACAGAAATCTATACATCATTGAGAAACCAAACTAATCCTAACTAACTAACTCTGAGTAATCCTACACCTAGTCTAACCGATTGCAAATGAATCCTTCGTCTTCCTTTTATAGCTGTCGAGAGGGGAGTTGTGACGTGTTCGATCCAATAAGCAATCGACACGGGTAAATACGAGGATCTTTATTAATTCTTCATTCTTCAAATTGGGGCTTTCTTTGTCCTTGAGTCTTGATCAAATTAATCTGTATCATCTTGTAGAGGAGGAAGGGAGGAACACTTTTTGTAGTTATGATCTTCACTTGAATCTTCTTGGATCATTTGTTATTTGAGTTTGCAGGTTTTGGAGATGAAAAGAGGAATAAACCGTCTCTCTCTCTCTCTTGAATGTTGAAGAAGACACGAGTGTGTTTGTGTGTTGACCGTGACTTGTCAACTGACCAAGTATTAAGTAAATACTTTCTCCATCTTTTCCTTTTGGTCCCTTGTCTTTCACTTCTTTCCAAATATATTTAAGTACTTTTAAACCAAGCTTCTTTATCATCCTTTGTTTTGTTAAAGTTACAAGTCTAGCCCTCCTTCTTGATAATATTGGCAAATTAAGTCCTTAGAAGCTCTTTCGTCCTTTTCTTCGTCTTTTCATCAAATAAGTCCTTGAAAACGCATCTTTGCTCAAAAATGTATCTTTTTACCTGAAAACACATGAAACGCAAATACACGCGTAATTCTGATATTTTACAGTTTAATATTATGTATTTGACTGTGTTTTGAATGGTTTTTGGATCATTATTGATGAGTGTTTTCACACTTATCAAAGGAGCAAGTGGAAAATGGAGTGATCGAACTATACTTCGTCAACACTGAGTATCAGCTGGCAGATATATTCACAAAGGCCTTAGATCGAGGACGCATCGAGTTTTTGATCGAAAAGCTAGGCATGAAATCATTTTCACCAGCGACACTTAAGGAGTTGGTAGAAGAGTCTCAAGAATAGTACTGGTAAACTATTCTCGAGTATCCTTTGATCATGATCTTGTATATTATCGTACATACTTAAACCATCAAAAGCAAAATACAAAAATATAAAACCAAGAAAAAACCATAAAAAATATAAAACCAAGAAAAACCATAAAAAATATAAAACCAAGAAAACCCAAAATTATTATTCTTTTCAAACCGGGCATGTCTTTTAGTACGGTAATATTTACGACTTTAGAAATGTCGATTAATATTGACACGGCGCCATAAATATAGTCCGTATAAAAGTTGTACAAGTTTTAAAACATGCCCATTATGGCTTGTAGTTATTTCTGACTGCAACCCGGTTTTCGCGTTAAAGTCACGTATTTCTTTTGAAAACGTTGGCTCACAACGGGAATTAAGTTTCTCGGGCAAGGTTTACTTTAAAACCTTGTAAGGGGCCAAGTTTACTTTATAACTTGGTCTAACACAAATTCGTGTACGTTTCAGTGCACTTATCTTGTTTAAAATAAGAGAAATCTTATTTCCACCAGAATCGTTCTATATAATCACTTAACCGGCAAATGTCCTAATTAATAGTTGTGTCCTTAATATCTTTGACTACTGCTCTTTAAATAGAAAACGGGTCAGGGATTAAGGGGGAGCAAATATTAATTCTTCGTGGTAACAAATTTGGTCATTAAAAAGGATTGTCAGAAAATATCCAGCTACCCTTCATCTTCAGTTATGCCATGGGTGCCTTGTGTGATATAAGTATTTCTTGCATAGGTCATTAACATTTTGGCATTAAGTATTTGTGTTAGTGTTTGGGAACGGGTTTATTGTGTATTAAATTAAATTTAACATTATTATTAACTAACTCTCTAAAAACAGGGGGACCAGTTTTGCACTTTTGCAAAAGTGTTGGGTGTTTGATCAATTTTGACCAAGTCAAAACTCCACCCCCCTCTCTTTCCCCGTCTTCACTAGAAACACACAACACATACTCCTTTCCGCCATTTTTGCCACCTCAAGCTCCATTCGTCCTGTGATTTGTGACCTATTTGTTGCTGCTTTATATCTAGGTATTTTGTTATAACTGCTATCATTTAATCCATCTCATATCCATACATCTAAACAGGAACGATAGATCACATTTTTTCAATTTAGGGTTTATTGATTCTTGATAAAAACGAGTTTTTAGTGCTGGGATGTGTTCTTCTTGCCTAGATAAACATTGGATTTTAACAGGTTTGATTATAACATCGTCCTTGTCCTGAAAATTGCTCACTTTAGATTCACCTCGGTTCTATCACCAAGAATGCGATCATTGGCTGCGATCCATTCTCATCGCATTGATTGCGATGGCTTTACCCTTATCTATTCGCTGCGATGGTTCATTACAATTGGTCCGTTGCGACGGTCCGTTGCGATGGTCCGTTGCGATGGATCGTTGCGATGGTCCGTTGCGATGGATCGTTGCGATGGTCCGTTGCGATGGATCGTCGCGATGGTCTGTCAAGATGGATCGTTGCGATGGTCTGTCAAGATGGATCGTTGCGATGGGCCTGTTACGATGGCTCCAATGCGATGGGGTAGGATGCGATGGTAGGATACGATGGGGTACGATACGATGGATAGGATATGATGGATAGAATACGATGGATTTGATACGATGGGTAGGTTATGATAGTAGGATGCGATGGGGTAGGATACGATGGATAAGGATACGATGGATATGATGCGATGGGTTGAATGCGATAAGTAGAGTGCAATGGCTGGGCACGATGGATAGAGTTAGATGGACTTAATACAATGAATTCACTACGATGGACCACATTTGCTAAGTGTTAAGATATGTGGACTTTGCTTTTCCATGTCTTTGCCTTTTATATCTCGTTATGTGATTATGAATGTATGCCCTTAGTCCATATGATCTATCCTTGTTTTTTTTTGCTAACTCAAACATATGTGGTGATACTTTGTTGTGATTTATATCCCATGCTTAGAGTTTACATGTGTATGAGATATATATATGTTTATATATCAACTTTGCTTGTATTTTTCTATAAGCAGGAAAATGTCGATAACCGAAGAAGAACAAAAACAATTAGACCTTACCCTTGTTCCACTTAATGCTCGAATGCAACATGAACCAAACAATTTTCGTCTGAGAGACGATTTTGATCCTTCTTTGGCGGCATTCAAAATCGCAACAGACATCCTAGATTGTTCACCAATAAAGGATGCATTACGTGTCACTGCATCGGTTCCTGAAGTATACATGCATGAATTTTGGGCAACTGCCTCAATCACACAAGCAAAGCAATTGTCAAAGAAGATAATCTCCTTTACTCTGAACAACAAAGCCTTGACATTTGATCTGCGTCAGTTTAGGCAACTATTTAAGCTTCCAAAGCTTGCAAAAGGGGAACACTTTGTGCCTGATCCAGATGCAGAAGAACTACTTAGAGTAATCCGAGAGATGAACTATGAGGGTGAAATTGGTTTTCTTTCTCAGTTTAACACATCACATATTGGACAACCTTGGAAAGCAATTGTCATTACTTTAGTGAAGTGCCTTACTTCCAAGATTCGTGGATCAGATGCAATGCGACCCTCTCAGGCAGTTATCTTTTTGGGTCTCTATACCGGATCTAAAGTGGATTATGCTTTACAACTTTCGGAAGAATTTTGTCATCAATTCACAAGTTCCAAGAGAAAAGCGATACATCTTCCATTTCCAAGGTTCACAAAACTCATCATCAATCACTTCATGAAGAGTGACCCAGATATTGATCATCGCGGGAACTTCTTCTATCATACTCAAGATGATGACGATGTGTTAGACACTATGACTGCGGATAATCAATTCACAAAATATAAACTCAGACCAGCTCAAGTGCCTGCAATCATGATGAATGACGGTATAAGGGAAAGTGATCACTACAGAGAGATGCTTAAAGATATTGATACACAGTTTATACGAGCAAATGCAGATCATTCTGAAAAACAAGCAGAGATGCAAAAAGGAAAACGAAAGAAAAGAATTTCCAAGCGCGTATCGCCTGTTTCATCAAAAGACAAAGGCACAAGAAAAGAGCATTTAGTTGATGAAGAGGCTGAAGATGTTGAGATGACCCAAACAGAGGAAGAACAGGAAGAAATACCACTTCGAAAGACAAAGAAAGCAAAGCAGACCAAGGGTAAAAGTGTTGCTTCCGAAGAACCTGCTCAACAACAGAGTTCTGAAGCCAAACGACTGCGTATTGTTCTTCAACAAAGCAGACAGGAAGCTTTTTCCACAGGCTCAGGTTCTAAAATGTTTGAGGACTTAGCAGAATTCAGCGATCCTGATGCTGACTTGGCATTTTATGACGATCCTCTTGATGAAGATACTTATGAAGATGCTGGTAACTACCTCGTTGAAAGTCGTGAGCCAAGTGAAGAACGTGAGAGTAGTGCAGACACAGATACAAGTATGATGTATCGAGACGCCAATATTACCACTTCTTTACCAGAACCAACTCACATGGTGTTAAACGAAGATGCTTATGCAACTTTCATACCAGAGACTCAACTTCAAAGTAAGTCTACTTCTGGTTCTGATGACGTTTTAAAATATCTTAATCTGGAAGGGGAGGGCGTTGAGGTAACAAACACTGATCCTTCAACAAACGAATCAATGGTGGATGTTCCCATTACTACTATTACATCCACCACCACTCCACCATTATCCACCCCAGTCATCAGTGAGGTCATTACCCCAGCTATCACCCCGGCACCCGATGTACAACCAGTATCAACCACCATCATCACCACTGAATCTACACCGTCATCCGCAGCTGAACAACTTGTATCAACCACCGCCCCAATCACTGTATCTACATCAACACCTATCCTACAACAACCAGTATCATCCACCACCACGTTAACAGTTATGGTTACACCTTCACCAGAAGCACCACAAGTATCATCCACATCCAATCCCTTCCTCACAGTCAATGACCCACTGATCCAGTCTCTTCAACAACAGCTGGAGGCTCAAGCTACACAAATAGCTACATTGACTGAAAGGATCACCAATCCTCCCAAGGAACCACAACATGATGAGCCTACACTTCAGAAATTAATAGAAAGAGTGTCTAGACTTAAAGCAAAACATAAATCATTTCTTAAAGAGAAGAAAACTCGGGATAAAGAAAATGCTGCTTTTCTCGGGTCAATTGACGAGCAGATGACCACGATCATTCGACGTGAAGTCAAGTCTTATGTTGATCAACAACTACCACATCTTGTCGGTAATGGTCTATCTACTCTTCAGCTAATGACATTGCTACAGACACGTCTACTAGATATGGGCGCTCATAAATCGAAATACAAACGCAAAGTTCTGCAATATCTCAACAAAGCAATTCTTGAAGAGAATCCTGCAGACACTACCGACTCTGAGTCTGACGATGAAGACGTACTAGAGGAGGAAGAAGATGAGGGTAACAATGAGGAGGATGATGGTGACAATGAACAAACTGAGGAAGAAGATAAGGAAGGAGATGAGGAGGAAGAAAAGGATGAAGAAGAAGAGGATAAGGATGACGATGAAGATAAGGACAAAGATACAGGCGACGATGAGGATGACGATGATGATAATGACGACGGTAATGGAACTACCAAGGGTGATCAGAATGACGAAACCGGTACTAATGCCGAAGAGCCTAATAAGGATGACGGTGACAAAGCTACTGAGAAGGGTTTAGAGGAAGTTGTAGAAAACATTGCTGAAACCGCTGAAAAGACAATCGAGTCTACTGTCCCAGAAACTCAGCAAATCGATACAGGTATATCTACTGCACCAGCTCTTACTACTGATTCTCACAATGAATCCGTAGAATATATGCAAGTAGAAGAACCGATACAGTCAATGATTGAAGAAGAACCTCACGGTGATATACCGGTAATGCAAGATCAACCTTCCACAACATTTGAAGATTCGCACAACAGTGACATGGAAGTTGAAGATCTAAATGTACCAGAACCAACGTTTGCTGAATCTTTAATCATTGATGACACGATACAGGAGCAACTTTGGCTAACAAATGCAGCACCACAACATTCTTTTGCCACTGCAACTGAAATGGAGATGACTCAATTCCTAAATAACCCTATCGATTTCTCGGCCTTTCTACGGTATTCTCATGGGAAATCGACAATGACTCCAGATTTGATCAAAATGGCAGCTGCAAACGTGGACTTCTTTGATACTTTGAAGATCAGCCATAACGAAGCAGAATATCATTTCAATGAGCTTACCAAAGCAATGAGAGCGACAACTACAGGAATTCAAACTCCCGTATTGCAACCTCTCACACCAACAATCATTGCGGGTTCTGCAACAATCCCAATAGAACACTTTGTGTCTCACGACCTTGAATACCTGGAGAATGGAGCAAACAAATATGCCACGTCACTCACCATGGTTAAGGCTGTATCAGTGCCATTATACATATCGTGTTTTTGTGAGTAGTGCGTTTTTGCTTTTCAATTTTTGGAAAGCGTAAATATCGTACATACTTATTTTTGTTATTTTTTCTTATTATATTATAGTATCCAAATAAATCGTGTTTAGTTTTCATAAACTGAGCACAAAACAATCATTTTACTATATTGTAGATATGATATATTCGTTTTCGTTTTCCTTGTGAATATTATTAATATATTGTATATGTATCACATTAAATTTACAATATCTCCAAAAGCGTGAAAACGCAACCTTAACTGGGACTTCATTACTCAATTATTGTATTCGAATCTAAAGAAAAATAGAAAAGGAAAATAGATAAATACTTTCGTGAGGCTTAATTTTGATTAACACAAACTATAAGTTTGGTATAAGGCGGTTGTATTTCACGACCTAAGGGAAAAAGGCTCTTAAGTGCTTAGCGTCGCCTCGTTTCCCCCGCTTTCTTGTGCGTGTATAGAGAAAGAGGGCTAATCGAGGTTTTTCCACCGAAGTATTATCTACGTATATTATATTTGCTTGTTTTCAAGATTAAACCGTCTTGAACGTTTTGGTGTTGCACCAACGTTCTAAAGTCATCAAAGGCGTTCACTCCACGTGATCGTTTTCATTCCTTGAGGCTCCTTTAACCGAGAAAGTGATTCGAGGAGAGATTTGTATATTTGAGTCTACGTAATACACAAAAAAATTTCAAAAAAATTAAAAAACAATCAAAAACCAAAAAAATTGAATAAACGAAAAACCCCAAAAAGAATCTTCTTTGCTACCCCCCATTCTCTACGTTAGTGCATGCGCACTCGATTGAAGGATTATTCTAATTCTAGCGACCTAATCAAAATCGAAGAAATCGATGACGTAGACGAGATTTAGAAACCGACGTTCCTAATATCGTTGTTGAAGAGACCTAAGACGAGATGGCCGACAATCGTTCGATGATGGAATTGCTCCAAGCGCCCACCGAGGGTTATGGAGACGCGATCGTAATCCCCGCTATCGAAGCGGAGAATTGTGAGATTAAGAGCGGATAATCCTCACGGTCACATTCGGAATTTTGATCGTCTTTTGGCCACGAGCAAGTTTAAGAACGTCGACACCGATGTCGTCAAGCTTATGCTTTTTCCGTACTCGCTCGATGGTGCCGCCAAGGATTGGTACGATAAAGAGCCACCTAATTCCATAATTACATGGAAGGATCTCGTTTCCAAGTTCTTTAATCATTTTTCCCACCGTCTAAGACGACGTTTTTCAAAAACCAGATTACGAGATCTGAGCAAAAACCGAATGAATCATTTAGAGACGCGTGGGATCGTTTTATGGAATTGCTTAGGTAATGTCCTGACCATGGAATTTCCGAGTTACACCAAATCGACACGTTTTTCAACGGTCTTAGTTTTCAAGAACAAGATTCGTTGAATTCCGCCTCCGGTGGCAACTTTTTGTGTTAAACTCCAAAAGACGCATTAATGATTATCGAGAATCGATCCAAGGTTTACCAACTCCACAACGTACTGAGTGTTGCCAATGTCGCCAATGTTAGTAATTCTAATCGCGACATTGAGAGGTTTGATGTGAAAGTTGATAAGTTGACGAATGTGTTTACGTCTTTTCTCATCGAAATGCAAAAGAAAGACGCTCCCGCTACGGTGAAAGCGGTTGAGGCATCGTGTACGTTGTGTGGTGGACCTCATAATTATTACGAGTGTGTGGATTCGGATGGCCAAACGTCGAGTGTTAACGCGTTAAACAACAATTTTCAAAATCAAAATAACGCGGGTCCATCACAAAGAAAATTATAACCAAGGCAACAATTTTTCGAATCAAAACCGAAGCAATTTTCAAGGAAATAATCAACAAGGAAATTTTTTGAATCAAAGTTATAATCAAGATCGTAATTTGAGTTGGCAAAATCGAGATAACAACATTAATCGAAACTCGAATTTTTCAAACAACGCTAATCAAGGAAACAATTTTCAAGGGAATCAAAACAAAGCTTTCAATCAAAATTTTAATGGCTCAATTGATTTTCAAAATTACGTTAAATCAAATGACGCTAATATAAAGAGACTAGAAACGCAAATTGGTGAGATGGAAAACGAGTTTTCCAACACTTTGAGAGGTCAAAATAATAAATTCGATCAAGGTCAAAGTGAGATTAAAAAGATGTTTTCGGAAATTATGAGCAATCAAGTGAGTTCGTCTTTGAGTACGTTACCTAGTAACACCGTACCAAACCCGAAGGAACAAGTTAAAGTCGCCTCGTCTATTGGAAAAAATCGTGTGATTACCCCAAACCTTGATGGATTTAGAGTTTTTCCTTCTTCTCAATGCTCGTCTTCTAAGACGCCGTCATGTTCTAAAGTCGATGGGGTGAACGTGGTGACAAAGGAAAAGAGCGCACATCCTCGTGTACCTCGAATTCATCGACCTTACCCAAGTAACCCTTGAAGAAACTTGTGCTTTGATCCTTCTTAAAAAACCCAAAAGGCATATGACGAGAAAGGAAGAGGATCCGGGCCAATTTCTTGTACCTTGTGATTTTTCCGAGATTGAGGGATGTCTAGTCCTTGCCGATCTAGGTGCTAGCATCAATCTCATGCCTTATTCTCTTTGGAAATTGATGAAATTGTCTAGACTTACCCCCACGAACATGACTATCGAGCTAGCAAATTTGACACATTTAGAACCAATTGGGATAGCCGAGGATGTCTATGTTAGGATTGGAAAGTTTGTTTTTCCCGTGAACTTCGTCATTTCCGATTACGAGTGTGAACCTAAATGTCCTATTATTTTAGGTCGACCCTTTTTATCGACGGCTTGAGTTGTAATCGACGTCCACGGTGGGAAACTCACTATGAAATATGGGGAGGAGAAAATGGACTTTTACACTAGTAGATCCCAAGTTTCAAATGATAATGATAAAACTGAAATTTCAAATTCTAATGATTTCAAAATGTTAACTTAAGCGGAAAATATGAGGCTTGATGCATGTTTTGAAAGAATTAAAATGAACAGTTTTAAAAATGGCGATTTTAATGATAATGAATACGTGTATTTAATTCAAAAGGGAATTCGTAGATTTATGGATGAAGAATCATGTTGGGATTTATTCGGTGAAATAAGTGAACAACCAATTCCGAAGGGTGACGTTAGTGCCATCACGACAATGACCAAAATGGACTCGTCTTCACCATTGAAGTGCCTCCATTTCCTAGCCCAACACCCGTTGAGGCTAAAGGTTTCATCAACATCGATCCTCTCGTCATATAAAAGTCACCTAAGCATAGTCATTCGACTTGTAAGACCAAGGTTGTGAGTGCTCACGTCGACTCTTTCTTTGATGATGACGATGGCGATTTTGCCGAAATTGATCACGTTCTTCAAAATCCAAAATCCATTTTTGAGGATTCTCCAAAAAATACCTCTTTACATGGGAAGTACGGTGATTATGAGTTTGATCCCGAGATTGAGGAAATTATTGAACGAGAGCTAGCACTTTTACCTCCACTTCCACCTACGAGTGAGGTTGATTTTTCCAAAATCGAGGATGAACTTGATGAGTTGGAACGTCTTATTTTTTATGACGAACCATCTCACGTGACCCAAAATCCCATTCTCGAGGAGTTACCTAATCAATACTCCTCAAATGAGAATGACGTTTATCACATTCATGAGGAGTTACCTAATCAACACTCCTCCTTTATGAATGATGATTTTGTGCTTGATTATCTCTTCGAGAGAATTCCAAATATCATTAATGAGGATTATGAAGAACTTTGGTTCGATAAGCCTATTTATGATGAAGAAATCGATGAGATTCACGGTCATGAGGATGACGAATATGTTGACCCCGAGGGAGCGTTGTTCTTTGTTGAAAAACGTTTTGAGAACTTATACAATCCACCACCCCCTAACCGCGAATTAAATGTGAGGATCTTTAGCGTGACTATTTTGAATTCGAAACACCAAATATTTTCGACATAATCAAATCGGGTTTTCATAAAGAGTTTTTGAACGATGAAAAAGGAAAAAATTTTAAAAGTAATTTAAAAGATTTTTCTACATGTCTAACTCTGTCATCACATCGTTATTTGAGTGCTACCACCTCGTCTACTCCTTTTTACGAGTGTGTGTGTGTGGATTTAGTGTGGGGAAACCCCTTATGTTCCCTCACATTTCTCCACCGAGGACGAGATATTCGATCCCAGAATTGCTTGTAAAGGGAAATCTCGGTCTTCCACCGATGAAATAAATGGAAAAATTATCTATTTGCTTGGTGCGAGTCTACCTCGAGTAGCTCATAAGTTTGTCCGACCCATTGTCCCACCTTTCTACTTCTCGTCTATTTTCTTTGACCCTCTCGGGTTTTTGGTTGGAGTAGCGTTGTTTCGTCTTTCATACGAAAACGAGGACGTTATCTTTGACATCGGTATACGTTTATCGGGTTTAATGTACTCAATGTACTTTTGGGCCTTGTTTATCATGTAAGCCCCACCAAAAATGACCAAACCATGATAATCCCTAAATGATCACATTTATGGGAATTCGAGTCGAGTTTTTGACTCGGTTATCAAAAACAAGGTGCCTCGTGGAGGATTCTCATGCTTATCCTTGTAAATATTATTGCTTTCTAATTAGTAATGCGGGGACTTGTGCTCTTCCGGCCTTTGTTCCATGGTTGTTTGTGATTGTGGTTTATTAGGTTTTCGTCATCATTGAAGCCTCACGTGTTCGTTTTACGTATCACTCGAGCTTCGATCTTTTCCTTTGAAGATTCCGATATCCGATGATATCCTTTTATGTTCTAACGATTATCTCATTAGCATAATTCATAAACGGATTTTAGGTTATTCGTTTCACCCCTAGACTCGAAACATTGAGGACAAAGTTTAGTTTTAGTATGGGGGTGAGTAGATACTTCACCTTTCTAACATCATCAAGCAATCCAATATTCATCTTTTTGTTTATCGTTTTATGCAAAATAAGGCTAAAATGCCCAAATTTAAAATTTTTCTTGTTTTTCGTAAGTGTTTAAGACACGAATGTAGGTTTTCCGATGGTGAGAATAAGAGTAATTTTTCACTCGACCGTGTCTGTTGAGCACTTAGCTTCGATTCCTTAACTTTAATTAGGCTAAGTCTCTTAAATGAGGAAGAGAACTGATAGAGTTAATTATAAGTTACGTAATCTTTCACGATCTCATGCATAGTAATTATTAGCTTATTCTCTCCACGCTTTTGTTTAAATAAATGCAATAAGTAAGGTCATACGATTTAAAAGGTTACGTAGCTTCTAGCCCAAGATCGTTTAAAAGTTGCTCGTGTTCGAATAGAGTTCATAGCCAAGGCATAACTTATTGAAGCAGGATGCGAAGATTGGCAAAGTTCCAAAAAGGGCCCTAACAAGGCATGAGGAACTCCATTTTGTTGCTAAAGATCCGAGATGATGTGAAGTATCATTATTCCAAAATCAATATGAACGATCAAGACACACGACGATAAGCAATATACTCCCCTAAAGATCATGGAGAGGTCTATCCAAAAAGACCCTGACAAGGTATGAGGATAAATATATCCAAGTCCAAAAAGGAGGCGGATCGTTGTATATCAAAATCCCAAATAGAGATTGAAGAAAAATGATGAAGTCGTGGTCCAAGTGAAGAACTTCCATATATGAATAGAAGACTATTATTTCAAGAACATCTTCCAATATTTGAAGTATGAAGTACATGCCAAATATCGGTCCGAGAAAGGTCTCAAATCGTGAAAGGAGTTACGCCAAGATATGAACTTAAGGAGATTACGAGAAGCCGTTTTAAAAGATCGTGTCCTTTAGCTTACTATTAATTAAATCGTCCTACTTTATTTTTGGCCTTAATAAAGTATCGAAATAAGTCAAATGCATCCTCATGATCATTAAGACAAAAATAAAATATAAGAGATACACCTTAGGAATAAGGGAGTCTAAGTAAGTAATTAACACTCGTGAGTAATGATTATTTTACTAACTTATAATGACAATGATCACGTTACACGCTTAGCATGGAATCGGGTGAAAATCGAGGATGACGAACTTATCTCTTTGAGGCATTCACATGTTCTTATTCTTGACCCTAAATGTCACTTAATCGTGATGAAAACAATACATTATGTCTAAAACGCATGTAGTAGTTTATGTTAGTTTACGTTTTCAATAAATGTCACATAAAAATGAATTTTGGAAGTGCTATGACACTTAATTTTAGCATTGCATGAGGACACGACAATGGTTTAGTATGGGGGAGTGATGAGACTGCATTTATACATAGTCTCATCGTCCAAATCGGGATTAAAACGTTAAAAATATCATTAAAATATCCCAAAATATGCTCGTGTTTGTTCATTATGTATTTTAGATACGAATATCGTGAAATCAACAAAAGATCACAAGAATCAAGCAAAAACAAACATAGGAAACGAAGCCGCACAAAGAACCGGACCCGAATCATTTTCCAATCAAGTCCTTGAAGTTTGAAGATTATACAAGAATGGTCCCTCATCTTTTGAAGACTTTTCATTTTATACCCCTGTAAAACCTCAAAATTACTTGTGGGTCCCTAAAATATCAAGTATGTACAAGATTGGCCCTTGAAGAATAATCAAAATTACATTTATAGTCCTTGCGAAAGTTTACATAAGCATTTGTGCCAAATTTAGCAAGTTGTCCAAAGTGTTATCAAAGGGGAAGGAACATTTGACTGCCAATTCTTTGTTTTACACAATTTTCGAATCAATAGGGACTGAAAGTGGGAGACAACCATACTTCATCAACCAACCAAAACCCTACACCTCACCTTTTGACCTCCACATCACCCAGTCAACCCCTCGACGTCTGAAATCCACCACCCCCACCTCTAGTCTGTTTTTTATTTATTTAATCCATTTTCAAATGTGTTAAATAAATGAAGTTGGAGGTAAACACAACCCTTTTTCCTAAAATTAATCAAATCACCCCTACTAATCACCTCTCATCCCATAAACCCTAAACCTCTAATTGAGTGAAATCAAAGGGGTTTCTGTTTATCACCTCCAGATCAATAATTAAACCCATCCTCATACAAAACCACTTACTAAACCCTTCACCCGTGACCTCTAAAGGGTCCCATCATTGTCCCCTGTCACCCCCAAATAGGCAAAGAAGGAATTTTCATAGCAAATCAATGGACCACATCTCATCCTTCTTCCCAAAGGCTCCCAATGAATGGCTAAGATCATTTTAGAACAGCTAGACAACAGTACATGATCACATGTTCATCTTTGACGATTTTCAAATTCTTTGACCAAGGGCATAAGAGGAAAAACATACCTAGGTTTTTTCAGTTTGTTTCATGTACTAGAATGTTCCTTAATGAAGTATATAAGGTTCGACTTGTGAACCTTATACCTTTGTTCCAGAAATTGCTTTGTAAACTTTTTTGGTGAATTAATTAAAGAAGCTTTAAAGACTTGCAAGCATATTCTGAGTTCCTCATTTTACTTTCATGTTTCAGTAGTTTAAATCATTTAGTTTATTGCAATAGTCAAGGTTAAAACTGGTTTACAAAAGATTGGATTCAACACATTTTTAGAAATTTGAATCCAAGCACAAAAGGAAGTGAAAGTGTAATTTTGTGTTTGGTTTGATTTTTGTGATAAATCTTGTTGGTTACCTTTGTAATTTTCAAAAGTTTAGTGGTTTCAAAAATTTGTTTCCAAGTTTTGTTTTCAAAGTTTTTTACAACGTCTTTATTTATTCATGTTTGTTTGTACTTACTGTAGCATAAGCTCACAATAAGCTTATCTGACAAATAAGCTTATTGGTAAGCTTATGGTACAAGTAGTTTTGTTTTTTTAGCAGGTTTCACTTTTGAAGACATATTGGGGTTTGGCTGTTGTAGCCTCCCTTTTTCTCAACATTCAGCAATCCACAAAGCCATAAGCTCATCTTTTATAAGCTACATGGAGATGACATATCAGCCATAGTGGGGCCCGGATGTGTGTCCCACAAGGTATAAACCTGGCTTGAACCCTTCTTGTTACTTGAATTTGCAAGCTTATGTGATTTGGTGTGTAAGTTGTTTATAGGATAGTGTAAGTTTTTGTTTAAGCTTGTTTATTGTTTTGACACATGTTTGAGTAAGTGAGAATCAACATTAAGTGTTTTTTGTTCAAAAGTCTTTGTAAAAACTTGTTTATAAATTATAAAGGGGTTGTTAATGCAATGATGCCTAAAAACGTTACTTGCATTTTTCGGTCTCGCTTTGTTTTGATTACGACAATATGTAAAAACAAGCATTTACGAAAATAATGAAAAACGAATTCTTGAGTTCAAGTATTTTTCATTTCAACCATTATCGTTTAAGGTATGAACAAACAAATAATTATAATAATTGAGTGATCAAGGATTTAATCTTTTCTTAAAACTCACTTTTTATTAACTGTGACAAAGTTTTATTATTAAACTTTCTTTTTAAGAAAATGTTTTATTAAATTAATTATTTGAAATTTTAAAATATGAAAATGGCATATTCTATCGTGGTTTAGAATACCCTTTCAGGATATTTTAATCCCCATATTCGATCCAACCAACTAAAAGACAAAAGGGAGCGGACTCTACGCCAGCGGTTCCTTAGCGCTTACGGTGGTTCCTTATCGATAAGGAACCGCGGGCTGCAATAAAGAAGCGCGGGCAGATATAGCCGTTGGATATTTGTCTTATAAATAGTGGACCATTCTCAGACTTTCAATCCACCTCTTTTGCACATGAACTTTCAAATTCTTACATACTTCTTAAATCACTCAAATCCTTGATCATTTGTTTGATTACTACTTGTTTAGAAGTGAATCTTTCTCCTCCCATCTTTTCCTCTCAAAATGCAAAGAGAAGAACACTATCATTGTGGAAGTGTTGTGTCTACCTCAAAGATGGATTGAAGATCCAAACTTAGTTATTCATTGTTTTGTCATTGTTGTGAAGATCCAAGTAGTTGTGTCTATTTGGAAGTTATGTATGTATTAAGGTTTAATACTTAGTCCTCAAAGTATATTGGTGTAGATTGGTCCTAGCTAAGATTAGGGCTCGACTTTTAGCTTAGAGTCAGAAATTGGTTAAGCGACGTTGTGTGCGGTTTCTCCACCTTAAGGAGCTTGTTGATTAGTGAACTCTCGACTAAGGAGTACTCGAGGAGTGGAGTAGGAACGAGGAGTGAGCTTCGTTGACGAACCACTATAAATCCTTGGTGTTTGGTTTGATCTTTCCTTCCCTTATCTCTTTACATTCTTTATTCTTTATACTTGTGATTTTTAGTTTAGTTACTTTCATTATTCTTTATACTTGTGATTATTAGTTAGTTGCACTATACCTTGTTCATATTGTGTATAAGAAGGTTTAAAATAAATACTCAAGCTTAAGTTTTTGAAAAATGATTTTTTAAAAACCAAACTTTAGCAAGCAAATTTAAGAAACTATTCAACCCCTCCCCCCCCCCCCCCCCCTTCTAGTTTCTACAATTGGTATCAGAGCGTGGTTGATCAAGAATTTTTAAAATATATTGTATTTTAAAACATGAATCGATCTATGGATTGCAACAAATATTTAGAAGGGCAATCCATGCAAAGACCACCTCTTTTTGAAACCGATAGTTTTATTTATTGGAAAAATATGTCTGAGACTTATGTGAAATCAAAATATTTAGATCTTTGGCACGTTATTACTAATGGTGACTTTTTACCATTTCAATATAATGAAGTTTCTAAAAGTAAGGAGATAGTTACTTTTGATAAAGCTAATGATGATACTAAAAGAAAACTTGATAAAAATAATGAGGCTAAAATGGTGATTTATAATGCTTTACCAAAGAAAGAGTACGAAAGGATTTTATGTGTGAAACCGCTAAAGACATTTGGAATACTCTTTTAGTAACTCACCAAGGTAATAGCCAAGTCAAAGAAAGTAAAATCGATCTTCTTGTTCAACAATATGAACAATTTGTCATCTTAGAAGATGAAACCATAGATGGTGCCTTTGATAGATTTACCACTATTATTACTAGTCTAAAAGCACTTGATGAAGGTTTTTCTAGCAAGAACAATGTTAGGAAGTTTTTTAGGGCGTCGCATCCAAAATGGAGAGCTAAAGTCACGGAGATTGAAGAATCAAAGGATCTCGCCAAATTATCACTCGATGAACTCATTGGTAACTTGAAGGTTCATGAGATGATAGTTTTGAACGTCTCGGAAATGGTGAAAACTAAGAGTGAAAGAAAGTCTCTTGCACTTAAAGCCAAGAAGGCACAAAGTGATCTTGAAAGTTCCTCGGATAGTGATGATGAAGAACATGCCTTGGCGGTTAGAGACTTTAAGAAGTTCTTCAAAAGACGAGGTCAATACGTGAGGCAACCAAACAATGACAAGAAAACCTTCTCCAAAACCGATTTGCCAAAGACGATAAAGGTGATAGGAAATGATTTAGATGTGGTGATCCAAATCATTTCATTGGTGATTGTCCTAAGCCTTTACGCGACAAGAACCACACGGTGTTCGTTGGAGGTTGATGGAGCGATAGCGGTGAAGATGTTGATGACAACCCCAAAGATGAGAAGTGTCTCATGGATCACACTTCTAAAGAGGTACTTTCTGAAACCGAGTATTATAGCAATGATAATTCTTCTCAAGATGATAGTGAATTAGAAGGCTAATACAATAACTTGTATAAGCTTAGTCTAAAACTTATTGAAAAGAAAAAAGTGCTAAAATCAACTAGAACTAAGCTTGAAAGCGAGATTAATGAGCTAAAAGAAATAGCTAAGCTTGAGAAAAATAAAGAAATAGACCTAGGATGCTTAAAATGTGAAAACCTTAGGCAAGAAAATGAAAACCTTAATAACACCTCCATTAGACTTGAAAAGTTCATGAGAGGTACTAATGCTCTTGATGATATGTTACACAAACAAATTCATTCTAAGAAAAAAAACATGGGTTAGGATATAACACTAATGAAGCATCAACTAGTGAACCAAAACAAGTTAGGTTTTCAGAAAAATAGTCCCCTGCACGCGGTGCTCCAATATATGGGGCGGATCCTTACCGCTATGGAACCGGCGATGGAGCTATGGAACCGCAGCCAGAAGATGATTATTTTGAAAATCCTGAACATTCTGGAAAGTCAATTTTAGGTGAAGGACCAAAACATATTCTTATTAACAAGGTCAAAGTACCTATAATTCAAAATCCTACTCTAGATAAATTCTACAAGCCCATGAGTAAACCTCTAATAGGAACTAGAAACTTATCTAGACAAACATCTACTCCTTCAAGAGTACAAAATGAATCTAAACCTAGAAGTAGAACACCTACACCAAAAAGAGATGATCAAGCTAAACCACGACCTAGGAGTAAAACCCCAACACCTAGGAGGAATAATAATAATACTAGATCAAGATCAAAGACACCTAGGAGAAACTAAGGACAACAAAATGGCCATATGAATTGGAATAATTTTCAACAACAATACTTTTCCCCATAGGGAATGTCCCCTTCATTCATGCACCCAACCAAATGCAAGGGATGTTTCGAACTAAAAATTTTGGACCCATGAGATATTGGGGACCAAATGTTTGATCTTGTGTGTTGTTACCTAGATATGCTTGGGAATCGATCTAGAGCCCGGCGAGTGGATTAAGGATAGTCGTTGTTCTTAACACATGACGGGTAATCAAAGTTTGTTCTCACACTACAAAGCATATGATGGAGGTAACGTTACATTCGCTTGTAATAGACGTGGTAATATCATTGCTAAACGTACGATGTCTCTTGACTCTATGACTATAGAAAACGTAGAGCACGTAGATAACTTAGGTTTTAACCTTCTAAGTATAGGTCAAATTTGTGACAATAAGTGTAAGGTCATCTTTTCTGAATATGACAGTGAAACCGTAAAAGATGGAAACGTCATTGGAAAAGGTGTTAGAAAGCATGGGCTTTATGTCATGAAGGTTAATAGGAAGTCAAAGGACAACTTATGTCTAGCGACTTTAGATGATAGTTCTACACTTTGGCATAGGAGATTAGGTCACGCTAATATGCGTTTAATTCAATCTTTAGTCTCTAAGGAGTTGGTAAGACACCTCCCCAAGATGAAGTTTGATAGTCACTTTTGTGATGCTTGCAAAATTGGGAAGCTCACTCAAGTCACAAAGCCAAGAATTTGGTTTCGACCTCTCGGTGTTTAGAGCTCCTACATATGGATCTCTTTGGACCTTCCGCCATACGGAGTTATGGAGGTAACCTTTATACCCTAGTTATAGTTGACGACTACTCTAGATTCACTTGGACTAGATTTTTGGCGTCTTAGAATGAAGCTTTCGATCACTTCGAAACCTTTAGTCGAAGAATTCAAAATCAAATAGGATGTTCAATTGTCTCTATTAAGACGGATCATGGTACGGAATTCGATAATGAAGTGCAATTTGGTGCCTTTTGTGAAGCTCATGGTATTACCCATAACTTCTCGGCTCCACACACTCCACAATCAAATGGGTTAGTTAAAAGAAAGAATAGGACCATCCAAGAGATGAGTAGGACGTTGTTAAATGAGCAATCTTTGTCTCAAAAATTTTGGTGCAATGTCGTGGACACATCGACTTACATTCTCAACCGAATTCTTATTCGACCTTTTCTAGGAATGACCCCCTATGAGATTCTTATAGGTAAGAAACCCTCATTGGAATACTTTAGGGTGTTTGGAAGAAAGTGCTTCATTCTCAACACCAAAGACTATCTTACTAAGTTTGACCCAAAGTCTTACGAAGGTATCTTTTTAGGTTATTCTCAAACTAGCAAAGCCTACATAGTCCTCAATACAACCTTGGGTTTAATTGAAGAATCACTTAACGTGACATTTGATGAAACGCCACCTTCATCTAAGACACCACCTTTGGTAGATGATGACTTAGATGAAATAGACATAGTTAATGCCAAAGATGTTAGAAACATGAGAGTTGAAGACCTTAGTGTTGAAAAGGGAGTAAACATTAAGGAGTCTAAGGATCATGCTCTTGATAATGTCATAGGCGAATTAAATCAAAGGACCCTAAGATCTCAAGTCCAAAATCAAAGTAACTTCTTTTGTTTCGTCTCCTTGATTGAACCAAAGAATGTTAAAGAAGATTTGATGGATGAGAGTGGGGTCATCTCTATGCAAGAAGAATTAAATCAATTCATTGCTAATGACTTTTGGGAACTTGTTCCTTCGCCTAGAAGTTCGACCATCATAGGAACCAAATGGGTATATAGGAATAAGTTAGATGAGAATGGTGTTGTGTCTCGTAACAAGGCTAGACTTGTAGCTCAAGGCTATAAAAACAAGAAGGTATTGATTATGAAGAGACATACGCACCCGTAGCTAGATTAGAATCCATTAGAATCCTCTTAGCTTACGCTTGTGCTTTAGGCTTTAAGCTTCAATAAATGAATGTAAAGAGTGCATTTCTTAATGCACTACTACAAAATGAAGCTAAAGCAACACCACTAAAGTGATGTACTATGTCTTTAAAATGCTGCATTATGCCTAACGTGACACTTTACCAAGTGCTATGTTATGCAACGTCGCCTTAGGTTTAAGCAACACTTTTTATAAGATTATGCAGCACTTTGTAAAAGCGTTGCTTAAATTTAGCAAATGCAATACTTTAAGATGCAACACTTTTTATACTAAAATGCAACACTTTTTACTATCAACGGTAATACTTTTAACATTCAATTGCAACACTTTTTTGAATAAAGTGCAACATTACAACAAACTAAGTGCAACACTTTTCCACCAAAGACAACACTTTTTTCACAGAATTGCAACACTATTATTTCGTAACACTATAAATGTAACACTTTTATCTATTAAAAGCAACACGTTCCATTGATTTTAGCACATGGTTGCAACACTTTGTTAAATGATTTGTAACACTTTTGTTCTTTGTTATACAACTGCCACTTATATCTATTTATGGTAACAAGTCTTAGTACAATTCCATTCCGTTAGAAATAATATATTAACTTCAATAATATTAAAGTACTTTGTCATGTACATATAACAAGTATTACTTGTCTAGTCAACAAAAAATAACGTTATCAAATTACAATCCTACGAATCTTGATATCTTCTTTGCAAATTTTACTCGTAGGTTGACATCGGCCAAAACAACACGTACCCTGCTTATGAAATTGACAAAATAATATGATTAGTTTTGTAACAGGTAAATATAATAGTTACATTGGGAAAATGTAAAGTGAACTAAAGAAAAAGGAACACACTGCAAGCACAAAATGGCGGCCTTAAGATCTTAAAACAAAAATAAAATCCATTTCTCATCCATGCTACATTGATCACATTGAGTAAAAGTTATTATCTCATAATAAGTAGAATACTTCAAATATGCAGGTACCTATAAAGATTCTATAATGAAAACCACAATAAACTTCGCCGAATGAAATAAACCTATCCTCCAAACATAAAAACATGCAAGGGCGTCATTTTTTAAAACTCATATGGATATCTCTTCTAGCGTAAAATAGAAAGATTATAGCAAAACTAGTGGCTACAGTAAGTTACAAAACTAGTGGCTTTTCACTTACTAATAGAAGATCTTGCTAAAGTGCCAGATGAGTTATCAAGTTATTAAGTTTTTTACACTTGCTTCTAGTTATAATGTGAATGGCATATGCTTTATACGAATAGATAATTTACAAGTAATTAAGATTGTGAATTCTCATAATCTTGTTATTCTAGTTGCAAATGGCATTCGAAAGAACCCCGCCTTTAGATCAAATGTGTGCTAAAGTAGGAGTAGATCCACTTGGGTCAAATAAAGGTTTTTAGTAGCTACATGACTATTACCGCATCTATTGAAGATATATGTAAATCTTCATATAATCAGATTTTACCAAACTTTTAAAGATCAAATTGTATGATTTGTCATATAAAAGAACATATAACCACTCTCTTGCACTATATTTTGTTACTGACAAGATATTTTCTGAATAACTTATTACTAATACTGACCGGTGCCCAATTTATCATCCTAAGTCGTTATCCTCAGAAACTACCAACATCGATGCACATATTCTTATCCTTCGCATCTCGTAGCAACAAAATCAGTTACAAACTTTTTTTAATTGCATATCTGATGCTTGTCTAGAACATGAACAACCTAGTCATACTACAAATATGAAGAGTGTTTGAACAACTAGGTAGTGTTCCATGTCCAAAGGTAGCTTATATATTATAATATACACATATAGAACTCCTAAGTGAGAGTACTAACTAACTCATTAGTATTAGCCGATCGAAAAATAATCCAATACACGTGGAAGATAAAAGACTTACAAATTTTTAAGGAAGTTGCGCACAAGTGAAATGAGCTAGTTGTTTCAATTCATATCCTATTTTCCTTCTTATATCTTTATTCTATTTCTTCAAAGTTGTGAACATTTATGCGATTTTCTCGACCTATTCCTCGTTAGCCTATGCCCTTTGCACGAGTTTACTTGGATGTGCGGTTCCAAGCCTTTCAATGTAAATGGGTCTATCATACCTATCAACTCCATGATACACTTGATTGAAGTGCTGCAAACTTCTTTCAACTCAATTAATTTGTACTCATGCGAGTTTGTATTACAAAAGCCTGGAAAAGATAATCGTTTGTAGATAAAGGACATACATACTTGTCAACTGTGTGCTTGATCCAACAAAATCAGCATCGTCCATGTTTAAAATGTGAACCGCTTTATTCTGGTTAAACATTACCTGCATCACTTCACGAGTAAAAAGTATTAACCCAACCAAGTTTGTAGACACAATCTACACATATAAAAATTCTCTTATGTAAAAAAAAGTGCCAAGAAAATCAGAAATATAGTTTAGTATATCTTTACCTTTAATAAAAGACTTCTAGAAAATAATCGTATAGGTAAGCATTCTAACACACACCTATTGTATATCTTCATTGGTAAATTCGAACATGTTAGCAGCAGCAATCCGCGTTAGTAGCAGCAATTAGCGTCGTTAGCAATTAGCGTCGTTAGCAATTAGCGTCGTTAGCAATTAGCGTCGTCAGCAATAAGCTTCATGAGTAGCAACTGTAAGCCGTGTAAATCTGTATCAATTAGCAATAAGCTTCACGGAGTAGCAACATCAGCAACCCACATCAACAACAACCCACATCAGTAGCTCAAGTTATGTCTCTAGTCATGACATCAGCATCAATAAGTTTGTCAGCAGCAACAAACTGCATCAAAAGTAGCAACAAGCGGATGTAGCAATCTGCATCATCAGCAACCGAAATATGTTGTTGAGTACATAAGCAAATAAGCTAAGTATATAATAAAATAATTAGAGAAATTAGTAATCCCAAACACACCCTTATCACTTTTACCGAAAAATTGGACCTAAGTATAAAAGGAAAAAAAGTATCTTTAGTCCTTTCAGCTATATTTTAGTACAAAGGCATAAGAGTAGAAAAAATAGTATTACGAAAGGAAACACCCACTTATCACTTTTAAACTGAGAACAAGCCGTTAAAAGGGATAAACAAATAAGAATGTCATCCAAGTTTTAATTATAAGTTTTATAACATAAAGGAAGACTACCACTACAAAATGCAAGAGCATCCTAAATTTGTCTATATAACTTAGGAGTAAATTTCATGTTGACAAACTCATCAACAGGAATCCAAACACCGGTAACTTGATATTTACCTTCTTCAAAACTGTCTGTCAATGATTGTGCAAGCAAAATACTGTCTAGAAGTGACATTTAATGGATTCGTGGATCATTTTTTGAGAATATGTAGGATCCCGCTTTGGTAGACTTAGATGGGTCTGTAGAGCTCACATGTCCAGTTGATCCCCTATATGTTTAAATGTGTGATATTTGATATATGTCAGAGTATAGATATGTCACCCTATAATCTGCTTCCATCACTAGATACAAAATCACTTTCGTTATACCTCTTTTCATCAACCTCATCTAGAATAAGCTATCTCTGAATAGCTAGATAGATGTTTAGATGAAGATTAAATTGCTTCCCACCTAAAGAAAATATTTAGCCTCGGATAATCATTAGAGCCAATTAGGTTTTAACCATCGTGGTCTCTAGCACCCCTGACACCTCTGCCCCGGCATGGTAGTTGCACCAAACGACATTTTACCCCTGGCACCTAGCGAGTTTATTGTTCTAGGATCTGAAGATTATGAGCTTTAAACCGAAGTACCTCTGCTGCAAGAATCAGAAGTTAGATTTGTTTAGCTATCACTAGTTGTAGCACAAATGTGTCTTTCCTTTGCTGAGTCGTATAACTTAACATCGTGAACTTGTTTTGGCACGCAAGGGGGGAAGGAATCATCCCTTAGAACCTGCAAAATTAAGGTTCCTTAGGATGATTCACAAAAAATTATTTACAATATTACACTGGTTAACTGATAAAGTGATAATCAATACGATAACTCGACAAGTCGTCTTTAATATAAATACATCATGAGGTTTTCAAGACCATATGATAGATATACATATAAAATATAAGGGTGCATAGCATTTATAGGTAACTAGTAGAAAACCCGCGCATAACGGGAAATAATATGTACTTTTCGTTCATCAACATTGCATCTTCATGGCAATATTTATTTCACATAATATCTTCTTCGAACAAAACACCTTACTATAATATAAAAATCTTGTATATTCTTGTTCATTTAAAAATGGTAATATTATTTCAACTAATCATTTGAATACAAAGTTATCAAAAGTACTCGTCAAGCCTATGTTCAATCAAATATTCATATAATCACATTGGGCAGTCAATCCTAAGCACCCTAAAAAGGTTTATTTCACCATCTAATAATTATATAGAATTTGTATATGTAAGCTCCAACACCATCCAAATTTGGTTCAGATAATCATGCTCAAAACTGTCGGACTTTTGAAAACATATATATAATAACTCGATCTATGAGGGGGTTTGGGACGTCTTACCTAAGCGCTGATCCGCTTACTTTTCAAGTACATAAGCAACATCGAGTAGCCCCTTTTTATGCAATCAAACCCATAAATTTTTTTCAAAGCAAGTTAGCATTAAAAATAAGCAATAATAATCAATCATAAACCTCTCCTAAATTAATGTGTTACAACTATTAAAATCCCAAAATCAATCTTAAGCACTCCCACTTTCCAATTCCAAATTTGATGTCTACGAAATTGTACTAAAAACCAAATCAAGACAACTTGAAAGAATATACTACCTAAAGTGCATGATCAGTATTATTAGAAAGCTGAGACAGAGAATATGATATATATCTGTAGTAGTAACATCATCATAATTGATGGTGGTATACTGGTATATCATCCAAAACCTGCAACTATAGATGATAACCCCTTTATTTACCTATTTCTGTAAATTATTATAAGATAATTAAAAATCAAGAGTAATAAGTTGACCAAAAACACACTTACAAACACAGATAAAACACTATGTTACAATCTGGGTAACAAAAATAAATCCAAATATCTATATTAAGTACCTTTAATTTTGCGAACAAGGATCTACCCGTAATCTTAAATTCGAAGATGTAATATTAATAAAGTAATTTAATATGCATATATAAGCAGATAAAAATGTAAAATGAGGAGCTTTGAACAAAATGAATCCCTAATTTTAGAGTACTAGTTTTGGATTTTAAAACTTCATGAAATGAGGAGATGGTGGATGTGCAATTAGACTCAAGAAGTTCTAGCTTACAATATAATTAATATAAATCGATCTTTTACCTTATCAGTGGTGGTTTAAGAAGAAGAAGAAAAAGGCTTGGTGGTGTGCCTTTTGTGTGAATCTGTAAGTGAAAAAAGGAAGAGATGAGGAATATAGATGGATTTTTATTTTTTTCATCGATGTTTTTTTTAATTTTGGATAAAAACTGTCATGGTTTTAATTTGGGCAAAAAGAGAGCGGTAAACTAAAAAAAGGTAACCGGGAAATTAGATTTCCAATTTTTCGTGAATTTTTGTTTGACACTTCAAAATAAATGTTGTTTTTATGTCATAGTAATTGCAGCACTTTTTAATGTGTTACAATATATTTTTGAACATGCAACACTTTAATAAAAGTGTTGGCTTTGATATTAATATGCAACACTTATCTTATAAATGTTACTTTTTTACCAATCTTATTAATAATGTGACACATTTAAAAGTGTTGCTTGTAAAATGTTGCATTAGGCTCATTTTCTTGTAGTGATGGTTTGATCAATGAGGAGGTATATGTGGCTCAACCTCACGGCTTCATTGATTTTTAGAAACCGGATGATATTTACAAGCTTAAGAAAGCTCTTTATGGTCTCAAACTAGCACCCAAAGCTTGGTATGATCTACTTAAAGTGTTTCTATAAAACATGAGTATACCATGGGGATGGTAGACAATACACTCTTTACAAAGAAGAAAGGTTCTCACCTCATTATCGTACAAATATATGTTGATGACATTATATTTGGTCAACTTGTGAATCATTGTGTGATGACTTTGCCAAAATCATGCATGCCGAATTTGAAATGAGTACGATGGGAGAACTTAACTTCTTTTTAGGACTCTAAATTAAACAAATGGACGATGGTATTTTCTTTAATCAATCCAAGTATGTTAAAGAAATGCTAAAGAAATTTGGATTAGAAGACTCTAGACAAATGAAGACCCATATGGCCTCGGATACTAAACTTACCGTAGATGATGATTGTGAGTCGGTAGACAACACCAAATATATAGGTATGATCTATAGTTTGTTGTATCTAACGGTAAGTCGACCGGATATCATGCTTAGTGTTTGCCTTTGTGCTCGCTTCCAAGAGGCTCCCAAAACCTCTCACCTTGAAGCGGTTAAGCGTATCTTCCGATACATTAAGGGCACTATACATTTAGGATTATGGTATCCTAAAGGGACCAGCGTAGAAACCATTGTCTACGCGGAATCGGATCATGCGGGAGACTATGTGGACCGGAAAAGCACTAGTGGAGTTTGTACCTTCATGGGTTGTTGTTTAACTTCTTGGTTCTCCAAGAAACAAACCGCTCTTGCTATATCCACCACGAAAGCCGAGTATGTGAGTGTCGGTAAAGCTTGTCAACAAGCTCTATGGATGAAGTAAGCGCTTGTTGATTACGGGATTTCTCTTGATGATGTTCCCATCATGTGCGGCAACAAGGGTGCAATAGACCTTAGCAAGAATCCCGTGCAACATTCGCGAACTAAGCACATAGAGATTCGCCACCATTTTCTTAGGGATAATGTTCAAAAGGGGAACATTTCGGTAGAGAAGGTAACCTCGGTAGAAAACTTAGCCGATATCTTCACTAAGCCACTTAAGAGGGAACCTTTTAATTACTTGTGTTTAGGTCTAGGCTTAATGGAACATATTCCTTAATTTTGCATTCTTATTATAGTTTATCTTTTGAGTCTTTTCTTTCTTTAAGCTCTTAAGTTTAATAAACTCTTTTTGAAAATTTCTCTTCTTTTTCAAAATTCTCAAAGCTTTTTCGAAAATGGTCGAGAAATGTTTTAGCATTGTTAATTCAATCTAAAAACGTTTTTCATAGCTTCTTGCTATTCATAATCAGCTTACATAATTCATATGTATGGGTCTCTCAAATATAGCAAGAACAAAAGAGAACTATGGGGATCATTGTATCATGACCTTGTGTCTAGTTCTACACACCTCCTACATTTATTTTATTAAAAAATCTATGTATTTTTCATCTAAACCTTGTTTGGTGAGCTCTTGTGTGTTTTCTTTGTATATCTTTGCGTCTTAGCATATCCCCATTATTAGTTAGACTAGAAAAATAGGATTTGCTGAATTGGAAAATCCTCCCCCATCACCAAACTCAACCCACTGTGGGTGGTTCTTTATTGACACCGCGGTTCCCCAATGATAAGGAACCGCCGGCGGAGTTAAGGAACCGCGCCCAGTACCTTATATTTTGGGTATTACTGAAACTCCAAATTTGTTCCAACACTTTTTGGAATCTCTGTTTCAACCCTTTGACCACCCCCAAATTATCTTGGACTTTCTCTATATAACCTTAAGCATTTTGCATTCTTTCTCAAAACAAGATGTCATATTCCCCAAATGAAAGCTTTGATTCTCTTCCATTCTCTCCAATTCCTTTCAACCCAAATTCATCGAGAACACTCAAAACCCATCTCTTTTCCTTCTAAGAATGGTGATTGTGGAACCTCTTATCTTCCACCACTAGCCTTTAGTGTTCTACCTCCTTCACATGATAATGTCATGCATCATGGAACATATTATCAATGTTGTCAATATCAACATCTTGCTATGGCTCACATCTATAAGGAGTTGAATTACATCAAGAGTCTCTTAGTTAAACCTCCTCTTTACTATAACTATGAGATCTCTACCAAGCCACCACCACCTCCTTCCGCCACTACCTTGTCTTTTATCTAAGCATTGGTTGCTTATCTTCAAGACATCTAGTTCAAGTAAATCTTAGAGTTCTAGCTTAACTATGATTAGATTTATGCCTTTTATTTTGGCTTGTGGTTGTGTCTCATACATCTTTGTATGATTTATTGAATCTTTTATCATATTTTCTTTTAACATGACTTATCTTGGATCTTTTGTTTCCTTTTTTTGTGATCTTTGATATATCTTGTTTGGTGTCTCTTCTCTTCTACTAACCCTTCTATGTAGCTTGTCACCTTATTTCGATTCCTTGGTGCCCCAAGCAAGGGGGAGTAAGCACCAAGGCGGAGCATTTACAAAGTCCGGTTCTTTTCTTCTTCAAAGAGTTTTTCAACCTTTTTGCTTCGATAAAGGGGGAGAAATGATAAACTCATCTTCGAAAATCTTGTTTTATTAGATGATTGAGTTTATGGATTGTCGGAATCAAAAAAGGGGGAGATTGTTAATGCAATGATGCCTAAAAATGTTACTTGCATTTTTCGGTCTCGCTTTGTTTTGATTACGACAATATCTAAAAACAAGCATTTACGAAAACAATGAAAAACGAATTCTTGAGTTCAAGTATTTTTCATTTCAACCATTATCACTTAAGGTATGAACAAACAAGTAATTATACTAACTGAGTGATCAAGGATTTAATCTTTTCTTAAAACTAACTTTTTATTAAGTGTGACAAAGTTTTATTATTTAACTTTCTTTTTAAGAAAATGTTTTATTAAATTAATTATTTGAAATTTTGAAATTTGAAAATGGCATATTCTATCTTGGTTTTGAATATCCTTTCAGGATATTTTAATCCCCAGATTCGATCCAACCCACTGAAAGACAGAAGGGAGCGGACTCTATGCTGGTGGTTCCTTAGCGCCTACGGCGGTTCCTTGTCGATAAGGAACCGCGGGCTGCAATAAAGAACCGTGGGCAGATATAGTCGTTGGACATTTGTCTTATAAGTAGTGGACCATTCTCAGACTTTCAATCCACCTCTTTTGCACATGAACTTTTAGATTCTTACATACTTCTTAAATCACTCAAATCCTTAATAATTTGTTTGATTACTACTTGTTTAGAAGTGAATCTTTCTCCTCCCATCGTTTCCTCTCAAAGTGCAAAGAGAAGAACACTATCATTGTTGAAGTGTTGTGTCTACCTCAAAGATCCATTGAAGATCCAAACATATTTATTCATTGTTGTGTCATTGTTTTGAAGATCCAAGTAGTTGTGTCTATTTGGAAGTTATGTATATATTAAGGGTTAAAACTTAGTCCTCAAAGTGTATTGGTGTAGATTGGTCCAAGCTAAGATTAGGGCTCGCCTTTTAGCTTAGAGTAAGAAATTGGTTAAGCGACGTTGTGTATGGTTTCTCCACCTTAAGGAGCTTGTTGATTAGTGAACTCTCGAGTAAGGAGTACTCGAGGAGTGGAGTAGGAACGAGGAGTGAGCTTCGTTGCCGTACCACTATAAATCCTTGGTGTTTGGTTTGATCTTTCATTCCCTTATCTCTTTACATTCTTTATTCTTTATACTTTTGATTATTAGTTTAGTTACATTCATTATTCTTTATACTTGTGATTATTAGTTAGTTGTACTATACCTTGTTCATATTGTGTATAAGAAGGTTTCACATAAATACTCAAGCTTAAGTTTTTGAAAAAGGATTTTTTAAAAAACAACCTTTAATAAGCAAATTTAAGAAACTATTCAACCCCCCCCCCTCCTTCTAGTTTCTACAGGGGTGTTTGGGTCTAAAGGTAGAACACACTAGGAGTGACACCTAGGGTCTATATACAGCTTAGACACACTCTAATTGGTAATGGTAGGTTATATCAGTAAAGTGCTTTGAGTTTGTTAGGAGAAATTCGAGTTTACATGTTCTAAAATTTGGTAGAAAGTACCTAGATTAATTAGTAGGGTTATTTAGCTTTGATTTTGATTTTTGTGATCTAAATTCTTATAATTTGTTAGATTCTAGGTTAGATTAGGGTTGTGTGTCATTGTTGTTGATTATGGTGTGCTAGGGTGTTAGCTTGCTAGGCTTGAAATTCACTAGAATACCATGTACATCAGCAGACCTGCCATATGCACCTTTCTGTGAATCAGTGACTTGAATCTGCTTGATTTGTTGCTTTCTTGTGTTAGACATTGTGATTTTTGTGTTGCTGTGACTCCCCACAACCCAACTGGTTGTGGGGGGGTTCCTTTGTCTTCCAACAAAACCAACAACCAAGCCAGAAATTCTCTTTGTTTTTCTGTCAAGAGCAGTGGGAAAAAGTTCTCACTGCTAAGCTTAGCTTTGACACTGAAAAGTAAAAGGACAAAAGTCCCCAGCTGTCACTTTAAATCTTTCTGATTTTTTTGTCTTTAGTGGGTTTATTTCAACATTTTTTATTGATTTTAATTTTCTTGATTTAGTTTATTTATTTTAATATTTTTAGAAAAAATAATTTTTATTTTCTGATTATTTTAATATTTTTGGCATTATTTTTAGTTTTAATTAGTTTATTATAATCTATTTTTGTCCTTTAGTGGCAAAAGTGGTATTTTTCTGTTTTTCCAATTTTCATAGTTTCATTCAAATATTTTAAGATTTTTAGAACAGTAATTTCACTTTTCACTTTCTTTAACCATTTTTTAGAATTAATTTATGTTTAAATAGGTTTTTATGCAAACTGTTTTGTCTTATTAGGTAAAAAATTATTATTTTCAATGTTTTCTATTTTTCTACTATTGAGTAATATAAAATAAGATTTTTCAAAAAGTCAAATTAATTTTCACATTATTTATTATTTTTTATGATTATTTTAGTTTAAAAAGTGTTTTTAGCATTTAAAAAATATAAAAATAGTTTTAAAAATTTAGGAAAAATACTTTTTAGTGTTTAATTAATATAAGTAAGGTATTTGTTTGACAAAATAATATTTTGGGCTTTTTGTTAATTATATTTAATTTTAGGGCTTTAATTAGCATTTAAATCTGAATATTTAATTAATAAAAGGTTTTAAAATTTATTTATTGAATTTTTATACTTATTTATATTATCTTAGACTTAGTTTTAATTTTTAAATAATTTTTAGCTTTAATTTTTAATTTCGTCGTGTTTTACGTATTTACATTATCGTTGTTCGTCATTCGTCATAGTTTAATCGTAGCATAGCTCGTCTTTTAATTTTATCTCTTTAAACCCAAAAACGACACTAATCCAAACATTGTTTTTATATAATGGGCATTAAACAACTACACCTCCGCCGAGAACGAACTCGCATTTATTCGATTCGTCGGTTTTCCTAAACCGCCGAGTTTAATACTTGCCACATGCGCGTTTTTCCTAAAACGTGCGGAAATACGTACATCATTTATTGTTGGGGATGACATCCATGCATCGCCGCCGGCCTGAAAGGAAGGGTGATATTTCCTGAGACTCTTAAGAGGGGCGTTGGCCATCAGCATACCGAAATCCGACACTTTTCTTTTTTGGATATGACGGTTCTTCTTAGATTTCTTGTTTACAGGAGCTCCTTCAGGGTGCTCGACCTCCTAAGACGGATGGGAAGTGACTTCACCATTGTCATTGTGGTCTGGTTCTTCTTCAATACAAGCATGGGGAGCCCCACCGGTTTCTACATGCAAATTATCCCCGGCTTTGTTATGAAAGTCCAAGGAGGACTTCTGAAGAATGGTAGTATCCTCAGATGACTTAGGAGGAGGAGCGGCAACATGAAATATTATGCTCGCCATTTCAACTAGTAAAGGCTGCTCCTCTAGCCTACTGGTGTGGGTCCCTATCGGTATCTTCTTTATGTCACCATAGCGCAGTAATCTGAACCAATTCATCTTTGTAAAGGAGGTAAGTGAAGCAGTTAAGTATACAGAATAAATATTGCGTGTATGAAAGGAAACAAATGAATGAACACTCACCCAGGTTATCGGCAACTGAAAATATAGGGTACTCATCATCCCGATCGAAGTAATTACGGCTCAAGCCAATAAGGCATAGGAAGGATTCCAGGAGTTTTCCAAACATGGTCTAGCGTCCTCGTATCATTAACATCGAATGTGCTTCGGGTAGGAACGGTATCCTTAGTAATAGAGTTCAGAATAATTAAAGGACGGGGGACGCGTTGATCTATGAGGAAGAAGTGGTTGTTCCAGTTCTTCAACGAATTCATGATGATTAGGACGCGGATATTTATTTCGATATGAAAGGGGTGTAGAAGACGCGGAGGTTACGGACTGTATGATGATTAGGACGCGGATATTTCGAATTGACTTATTTTACACTCTCGATACAGTGTAATTGGGTGATGTGTACGTTGTAATAATCTAAAAGGTTCAACAAAAACTTAGAAAAGGGAATACGGTAACCTCCCGTATCGAAGAGCCTAGTGTATACGAATGATCGGTGATAGCCTCTATTCCACCAGGAATTTGAGAGTCAAGATCATCGGATATAACAATCGGAGGAATTCTTCATGGGCTACTCGTTATCTAGATTTGACAGCGCGGTATAGATGGTAGTTGTGTCCCTAGATGTTTTTACACAAAATATACGTAGGGTGCGACGTGCTAACCTGGTATACGGAACAACCGTGGAATAAACAAGAGGTGCGGATAATGAGTTTTTAACAATGGTAGAAATTGGGTTAATTGCGGAAGGATGAATAGCGGCAGTCATATATATATATAGTGTTGCCCCGGTTTATGTGTATCGCTCGATGGGTGACACGTGTTACCCATTATCTCAATCCAACGACTAGGGCTAAGTGGGTAGTTGAAAAGGCACTAGGACCCACGGGTCTAACCGGTCATATATCTTGCGTAGCTCGAGAGAGGGACCCAGTTAGGGGTGCGAATCGGGTCGGTTTGGTCGGGTTTGGGTCAACCCAGTCGGGTTGAATTCAGGTTAATGTTAAAAATAAGTTCCCGAACCTGACCCGATTTAAACTCAGGTTATTCGGGTTTGGGTTTATTAGAATCAGTTCTAGCCGAGTCGGGTCTAGTCGGGTTCGGGGCAACCCGAATTCGGGTAAAATATTAAAATATTTTTTTTACTCTTTTTAAAAAAAGTTATATTAAATTAAAATTAATAAAATAGAAATAAATAAAAATACTTATTCGGGTCAATCGGGTTGACCCGAACCCGAATTAAACGTCATTTTTATACTCGATGTCCCACCCGATTTCGAAATCGGGTTAGTTGGGTTGATCCGATTAACTGGAATTGAAATTTAAACCCGATTAACCTCACCCGAATAGGGTCGGGTCGGGTCTGGTCGGGTTCGAGTCTGGTAAAAATTAGTGGAACCTCTAGACCCAGCGTTTCACCTTTTCAAAAATGGGACCCACATGGTAACCTATGATTCACCACGTATTGCCATGATGACACTAAATCTCATTGTTTTATTCTTTTATCAATTAAGGAATGCGTCAACGTGACGATACAACGCGTCCATGATGTGGTAACCCATTGTTTGAATGCGCCTATGTGATGCTTTATGGAGTGGTCCGTATAGGGACATTGTTTCTATTTCGTTAGTCTAGTAGTCACGATTACGAATGTAACTAATAGACTCGTGGGACATGATGACGTATAGTGTCCAGTCGGGCTATTTGATCAGACCCACGCTCTACATACGTCTCTGACCCGTCAAGAATAGGTTGGATCATCAACATAAGCACAACGGGCCTAGTTGGAGGTGGCCACACGCGGTCTTGCGCGGGCCACGGCTTGGTCGCACACGGTTGTGGCCAGACATAATCATAGTCTAATTAGGACTATGAGTCACCTAAGACAGGGAATGATATACACTCTTTATTTAAGGATAAGCATCTCAAGTATATCTCCTATTCTTGGGTCGCAAGTTTCAGGAACCCTACTTGGCTTTCACGAACTATAAAAGAGCCCCCAAGGTTACATTCAAGGTAAAATTTCTCAATCAGCAAACCCTAACCAATTACAACCCTAAATCGATTACTTACTCTCATGCCGAAGCATAATCGTGCGAAACAATCCCATGATAAGCTTAATGGTGTTTTCTCATTATGTTGGGTCCTTAAACAAGTTCACTTAGTGTAGGAGCCGGAGTCTTGAATACCCGAATATCCCTAATTCGGTCCAAAGAAGTCTAATACAACTTTTGTATTAACACTACCCCAATCAAAATGGTTAAAAGAAAGGATAAAATGGTAGATTTCTGATAAGCAAAGTTTTGCTTAAGTTTTTTTTGTATTAGCTTTGCTTAATCAGTTTCAAATGATTTGGTTCTAATATGTTGAAGTTTTGTCAGCTAAATATGGATGATGTTGGTTTTATGAAAATTCACTTTTAAAGCTTTGCTCTTTGCCCTTTGATATTAGATTATTGTCAAAATGGCTAATCTTCTTTTTCAAGCAAAATCATATTTAAACTTTTTTTAAAGAGTACAAGGCAATACAACAATGGCCAGACCGAAAATTTTTATAGCACTAAATAACAAGCAACAATGCCAAGCATTAGCCTGCACTCCTAACAAAACCACTCCTTGAAATTAAAAAACATTAACATACATAACGAAATGCAGAATTTGAACAAGAAAAAATATTAAAAATCACAAATGAGCAAATAATTCGCACCGACTAGAAACCCAACAACTAACTCGCGAAAATCTAAGTCTTTGTTAATTTCTAAATAGACAAGAATACGTCGTCCACTTTAATACTATTGAAGTATTGATAGATTATGGAGGGTAAATGATTGTGGTAAAATTACGTTTGTTTAGGAAAACAAAGCGTAAAAGCGGTAAGTATTAATCGAATCGATTTAGGAAAACCAATTGCTAATGACCCTTTGTAAGTTTGTTTCCTAAGGAGGTTGATTGTGTGTGAAAAACATGTAAGTTTTGGATTAATATTTCTAAGAAAGAAAATGAGAGAAAAGAAAATGACGGATACGATAAAATTAAACTACGACGAAAAAACGTAAAACCGTAAAAATTGACAAAATAAAACTTACTCTAAGAATTCCAAAAAAAGTACCAAAAATTCCTAAAAATCCAACTAAGGTTTAAAAATGATCAAAAGTTTTTCAAACCTTTTAATTAATTAATATTAATTTTTAATGCTAATTAAAGCCCTAAAAATCAAATAAATTAATAAAATGCCCAAACAAATACTTTTCTACTTGTAAACCTCAAAAATAACTTAATAAAACTAAAAGTATTTTTCCAAATTTTTAAACCTATTAAATCAATTAAAAATAATAGAAAACTAGAATTAAATATTAAAATAATAATAAGAATAAAAAATTTATAAAAAAATTCTAAAAACTTGCAAACTAGTTTATCTTAACCTATATAATCAAAAAATGAAATTGAAATTATCAAAATACCCCTATTAGGCCCCCAAATGGGCTAAAAGTAAAAACAATCCAAATCAAATGGGCTTTTCAGCCCAATAATCCAAAGTCCACAAAAAGCTACCAAAAATCACAGTCCAACTCAAAATTTGATTTTAAACACAAAAGTCTTGTAAAATCCATGATTTTATATAATAGATTTCCACCTAATAATCCTAGAACACATATTCATATGTTATGTTTCCTTAAGATGTGAATAAACATGTCTATCATGTAACTATATTTCTACATTCATCTTTGTTAAAAATAACTTCACAACTTAAACCATGAACTCACAACTAAGGAAAAAAGTAATGAAGTGTGTTTTTAACTATAAACAACACTTAACAAATATGGAAACATACTATACAATGTACTTATAATGTATGTGTGCATGTATATTATAACATGCTTAAACTCTCATGGACTAGCCCAAGGTTGTGCTCTAGCCCAACATAGGCCCAACAAAAGCCCACCCTCCCTTTTTGGTAAGCTTAACACGGCATCCCACCTTAGGTGGAAGGAGAAGAGTTGCCATGGAAAGGCAAGAGGTGACACTTGGCATAATATGCCTTACCAAGGTGAATCATACCTTTTGCCCTTCTCTCTATCTTTTCTTTTTTTTAGCCGAAACACACACATAAACATTCTCTCTTCATGCAAACTCACTTCTCTCATCATCTCTCTCTCTACATTTCGGCTACAAACCACAAAAATCCAAAGTTTATTCAATGAATAAACTAAATCTTTGTCCCACCTTGATTACAAATCATTTGGTAGCATCATTCCTCCTATAAACAAGCACTAGCTAAGTCATCAAGGCCACGACTTGGTTTGTTTTAGGGTTTTCTTCATCATCTTGAGTAGATCTCAAATCTCCTTGTTCATCTAGATCATTTGTGGTACTTTTAGGCAAGACATGTATACACATCATAATCTTTCATTTCTTCATGCATGCATCTTCATACATCTATAAACACAAGTGAATAACATGTTAAAAATCAAGATTTGGTAAGGCTATGGCCCTTATGGGTCACGGCATATTTATACAAACCATGTTCATGATTCAAAATCTTTTAATAAGAAACTTATGACTTATGTGTTATGTTTTAAACTTGATTTAAAAACCATATGAAACCTTTTATAAATCTAAACATTGCATGGGTTAAAAATCTTGTTTATGTGACTTTGGTTAACCAATAACCATAGATCTCATGAAATAAACTTGTGCAACTTAAAGATCATGAAAACCATGACCTTAAAGGTCATGGCTAAATTTAATGGTGACCATATGATTTATCAACTTAGTTTTAAAGATGGAATATGAAATGTAACATACTAATTGGAATGTTAAAAATCACAAATATAACTTATGTGCATAAATGTAGCCGTGGGTTACACTAGACCTAAAATGGGTTAGATGTACATGCATGCTTATATAAACCTAGATCTAATGATGTGTGTTAACTTAACATGATATACATGAAATAAGCTAGTAGATCTTATGGGAATATTGGGAGAAAAAAATATAGCCATGGGCTATACATTGTTTCTTGGAATAATAGTAGCCTTGGAAACATGCATGTAACCTAGATAATCATGATGTGTTTTTGTGAATATTTACAAGACTTAAAAACTAGTTAAAGTGACATCTTGGAAATACCAAGATCTAAAAATATAGCCGTGAGCTATATATGAGTGTACATGGATCTATGTTTGATTTTTAGGTCTAGACATAGTTTAGATACTATTTTGGACTTATGACTTATTTTCTTAATGTATACATAGTTGATCTAATTTTTGTAACACTTAAAAATTACATGCAACCTTAAAATGAGACTTGACTTATCTTAATATGCTATAAGTAATATAGGTCGTGGGTAATAAGCTCCTACTAGGGCTTATGACTTACTTGTAACCTTATAACACACCTAGATCTAATTTGGTATAACACATAAAACAAATAGTAAGTTTTCTTCATCTATTTAGATTTAGAACTAAATATTAATAAGCTCATAATAAGCTTATAAGAGTATCCTAAGAAGAAACATACATAAAGTATAAAGTAATGTTAATGGACTAATTAAGTCCATAAAATGTAATCAAAATCTAAATGGACCCAATAAGCCCATTTAATAAATCCTAGTAACTTAATGGAATTAAGATTACACTTAGGCTCATTTAACTAATTAAAGGACTTAAAAATATAGTTAAGCCCAATAAATGATTTAAAGTCCCATTTAAATAAATTACTGGACTTGAGATATAGTTAAGCCCACTAAAATAGCCCATTAGATGTTTAGTCCATTTAATGAGCCCATATATTATTTTGAATGATAAATAAAAGTTTTTATAATAAAAATATAACTTATAAAAACTTTTTGGATGAAAATGACAATTTATAAAGCTTAAGGACAAAAACCGTAACTTATGAAACTTGTTTTGATAAACTAGTAAGCACAAGGACTGAAAATGTAAATACCCAAAAGTCTAGGGTTTAATAATTACTATCCGTGGTAAATTAAACCCTAGGGACCATTTTGGAAAGTTTCTAAAAGTTATTTTGTCATTTTAAAACCCTAAGGATTATTCTTGTAATTTACCGAAACTTAAAGAAGCCCTAGGGGCTGTTTTTGTAATTTTAGTAAAGTTACAAAACCTAGATATAACTAGGGGGACCAAATATTCCATAAGTCGAAACTTTAACAAGCCCTAGGTACTAAATATATAAAATCCGAAAGTTACACTTGTTTAAAAATATAGAGGGACTAGTTTTGCCATATCCTAAAACATTACCAAGCCCTAACCCTAAAATCTATCTTAATTATAATAAAACATAATTAAAATACTTAGACCATAAGAATTAAGGTATAAATTCTAAAAGTTTAAATTATTTTAGAAATATTAAAATAATTTATGGGAACTTTAAAGTTAAATAAAATATTGTATTTATCTTTCAAAATAAAATATTTATATTAACTTTAGGAAATAATTATATAAACAATTATGAATATGTATTACTCATACATAAACTCATATACTTTTAGAAAATAAAATTTATATGAACGTTGGATAAATTGAAAGTTAAAATTTAAGTAGAACATCTTACGTCTACTTAAAATATGAAACATAATATTAAAGTTCAAATGAATGAGTATAATACATATACTATGAACGTGAACTAATATTAAGTAAAATCTTTAAAATTACTTAATAAAGAAATTTAAAAAGTAAAATGAGTAATTATAATACTCGACAGAGAACGTAAATTAATATTCTAAGTAAGATATTATAGGTTACTTAATTAAGAAACTTAATTGTGAGTTGAATGATTATTTTAAATACATGTATGCTAATTGATATTGATAGTTAACCATTTTATGTTTACTTGGAAACGCAACTTATATAGATAAGTTAAATGAATATTGATTGTACTTGAACTACGGTTATTTAGATAAACACCGTAGCATAAATGAACTGACTAAAATCTGTATAAGCATACATATATGTTCTTTGTACTATCTATTAAGACTGTACTATCTGATTAGGCATAACTTTGGTGTGAGCTTTAATTGGATATCCGTGTTAAACAAGCAATTGCCTACTCCCAGGTGAGTTTACAGCCCCATATAAACTTTTGATAAACCTTTCCCTTTTCGGAAAGAAAATATGCAAACATATAATAGACACAACTGGATTGTATAAACTTGATTATGATTGATTATTATTGAAACTGTTAAATTGTTGTAAATCGCCCGAATGTTATAAATAGATCTATTAGGGATTGACCATCCCCGTCTGGGTGAGTCATGCTCATTGTGCCTTGGTCGGGACAACAGACGTATACCATGTTGGAACTGGAATGGGTGTCTTTTTGTAAGACACTACGTCCTCATCTGTTGAGGACTATGGAGGTTAAGCTTCAGTTTCTAATAATAAACAAATGTTATTTACATTTTAGTGAGAATGCTTTGTGCATTATTACTTCTATGATTATTGTATGTCCAAACTAATTAATTGTTAAAATCTGTAAATTCACCAACTTTATGTTGACCCCCGTTAGTATGTTTTGCACAGGAATATGAAGTTAGTACGTGGTGTGTGCATGGTCTCCAGCATCTTAGAAATCTGCATCATAGGACTCATTAGGGGTTCTATTTGGGAAACCAAAACAATCACCTACTGTCATGTTTAAGACAATTTTTATTTATTTGTTTAAATAAACATGTAATCTGATTTGACTAACTCTTTATCTTATGTTCTATGGACTATATGCTATCGATCCACCCTTGTGACATCTCCGGGGATATTTTCCGCATATTTTGACCCTACCCGGGGTGTCACAGAGAATGGTATCAGAGCATTAGTTATAGAGAACTAGATAAATTTTTAAATAAAATAAAAATAAAATGATTTTTCTTTTATTTAAAACTGAACTATAACTTATAAAAAAAAATTGGGATTTTATTTTGGGACCGTATTAGTTAAGCATATAGATCCTAGGGTATTTTATGTTATGTGAACTAGTTGTATATATATATTTACTAAACTTGATTATTAATACTATTTAGTGAAATATTGCTATGAAAAATGTTAGACGTGCTAAACTTGAAAATTTTATGCTATATAGTAAAATACTTAAATGAGAATATGGGTAATATTAAACTAAACTTCACACTTATAAATTGATAAATGAACTACTTACATGATAATATATATATATATATATATATATATATATATATATATATATATATATATATATATATATATATATATATATATATATATATATATATATATATATATATATATATATATATATATATAAGTATTAATATTGTAACCTTAAAACATTATAATAATTGTTTAAAAGGGATATATTTTATAAAGCATGTAATCTAAATAATATTGTTCTTTGTTTGTAAGCATATACTCACTTCAAACTTAAAATAATACTATTTCAGAGCATCATGACTCCGCCTACTGCATCCACGACTCTTCTACCTAGAGTAGCTCCCACTTCAGTTGTTTGTTCATCCCCACGATCGACGCAGTGTGGATGGTTGTCAGCCTCGGATTTAGAGGATGACCCATTCATTGAGGCTGTACTCCAGAGGACCCTTTTTCTATCTCAGCATCAGCCACACCGGCCCCAACCTCTATGGAGGAGGACCGGGTCCCTCCTAGCATACCATCTTCCATGCCTCCATCCTTAGCATCATGCTATTTACCCGGGCCCGCACCCGTCTCCACTTATGAGACCGGGGAAGGTTCCGGGGCAGGACGTGTCGATTCCGTCCAGGCTCAGATCACTGCACTGGCTGCACGCCATGAGCAAGAGATATCCGACCTTCGCAGCCAGTTGGTAGTCGGTCAACAAAGCCATGTTGTCATCTTTGATCGTATCGACACTCTTTTTCGCACCATGAGGGGAGACTCCCAGACCGCTAAGGGCATCCAGGCAAGGACGGACGGGGCACTGAAGTGGTTATTGGAGGAAAACTACCGCCTCCACCAGCGCATTCAGGTCATGGAGGGTCTGCAGCATGAGACCTATGCTGCTCTTGCCGCTCAGGAGCAATCATTATCCATCTTCTTTGATCTCTCCACTGTCCGGCATGATGGGGTTACTAGGGAGATGGCTTATCTCCGAGGGGTCGTCGATAGACTCCAGAACCAGCTACTGTCTGCACTCCGTACGCTCAAGGAGACCCGAACGATAGTTCGGACCTTGTGGAACACCCGGAAGAATTCTGCAGCCCCACCAGCTCCATCTGCACCGTCAGCCCTAACATCATCTAGTGGACCATCTAGGCAGGATTAGCATAAGACGTACTAGACTTTTTGTACGTCATGATAAGCTTACGGGTTGCATCCCGGCTATCATGACATAGGGCCTTTGTACTTTTATTCCTTTTTCAGTTTTGGTGATGTAATCCCGTACTATATCTTTCTTTTTCTTTGGGCATGTATTTTGGATATGATGTACTTAAGACAATGCGTACCACTACCCAGGGCAAGGCTAGCTAAACCTTGTTCCGGATTTGATATGCTCGATGAATGTTTAAAATTCCTTACGGAACTTTGCATGAAATCACTCTCTTATGTTATATCTGTTGTGCAATGTATTATATTATGAAATCCTGACAGGTTATCCAAATTTGTTATGAGTTTTATGCATGAAATCATTCTCTTGCAAATAATATAAAAACGATACTAACGATTGAGTTAATAATCTCATTTTGTGTATGATTATAGACAAATGGTGATTTCACGATCAAACCCCAATAATGCAATTGCCTCCAATACCGCTAATACCGAAGTACCTGAAGCTACTCATAATGTTACCGCTGCTCAACTCTGGGAGATGATTGGTGAAGGCATTTCGGCAGCCATGGCAGCCAGAGAAGCTAATGTGGGCAATGACCCAAACCACAACATGCACAGAAACAACTTCAACAGGGGTTGTTCGTACCCCGACTTCTTGAAATGCAAACCCTCATACTACCGAGGAAAAGAAGGAGTTGTTGAACTGATGTAATGGTTTGAAAGACTAGAGACAGTTTTCCGCATCAGCGATTGTGCTGACGAGAACAGAGTTAAGTATGCTACATACACTCTACTCGATAGCGCCCTAACTTGGTGGAACTCTGTGGTCGCCACCCTTGGACATGCCACTGCTTATACCCTCACTTGGGCCAACCTCAAGGAGAGAATGACTTAGAAATACTGCCCTAGAGGAGAAATGAAGAAAATGGAAGTCGAGCAGTGGGATCTAATGTGTAAGAACAATGATATCCTTTGGTACAACCAAATATTTCAAGAGTTAAGCTTGATGTGCACCAGAATGTTTCCTCTAAGGAGTGACAAGATTGAAAAGTATGTCAGCGGACTCCCTGACAACATTCATGACAGTGTGCTAGCTTCACGACCCACCACTGTTGAAGGTGCTATGGAATTTTCAACTGAGCTGATCAGTAAGCCAGCCCGCAATCCGTCCGATAGGTAAACGGACAACAAGAGAAAATCCAATGAAAGCTCTCATAGTCAGCGCCAGCAGCCTTCCAAAAAGCAAAACGTTGGGCAAGCTGATAACACTACTCCCACACCCGGCACCAAGAACTACTCATGGACCAAGCCTAAATGTTCAAAGTGCAACTATCATCATTTTGCTGGAGGACAATGCCAAGGATGCTACGAGTGTGGCCAACAAGGTCACTTTGCTCGTAACTGTCAAGCAAATGTTGCTACCCCAGGTCGACCTAATACCAATCCCGGAACAGTAACAAGGGCAAGTCCAGTGTACATGGGAATGGAAGTGGACAGCAGGGAAACCGAGACCCCACTGATGGGAGCAGTAGTGGACCAAAGAAGGCCATGGTTTGTTATGAGTGTGGAACCTCTAGGCATGTGAGACCCGATTGTCCCAAGTTGGCCAACCAGAAGAAGGACAAAAAGGGAACTCCTTCGCAAGTATACATGGCCGGCAATGCCCAAGCAAATCCAGGCTCCAACATCGTACCTGGTACGTTCTTACTAAACCAATGATATGCATCTATCTTGTTTGATACATGTGTAGACCAAAGCATTACAATTTCTATATTTAGTAAGGTAATGGAAATCCCTCTGATAGTTCTAGACTCCCATTATACGGTGGAATAGTCGAAGGAAAAGTTATGATAGTTAAACACCATCATTCGAGATTGTTCCTTAAAAGCTTTCCAAATCAGCCGTTTTACACAAATCAGGTCCTAGAAAGCCTTGATAGCTTTGATGTCATTGTTAACACATATTGACTAGCAAGTATCATGCAATTATCCTATATGACCAACAATGGGTTTGTGTACCTTGGTGAGATGAAACCTTGATTATACTAGGGAGCCATAACCCTGATATAGTCAACACTAGATCTAGTGTCATCTCTAGCACCAACGGGCTAAAGAATATTTGGTCCAAAAATATCCCATTTCCCTAACCTGTTTATTCCCTGCCTAAAACTGAAGGACACACCCAACTCACAATGGGTGTATTTTGTAGGGTTACTTCCGCCACCTAGGCAACCCTAAACCTGAAAGGCACCTCCAACTCACAATGGGTGTACTTTGTAGGGCTATGTTCGACATCCCCCGTAAGGAGATGTTGAATGTCCTATGTTTTTGGACATTGCTCTTTCCTCTTTGGTTCCAATTAGTTCGATAATACCATCACCCACTAGACACTGGGAGATGAGAATTCCTCTCTTTAGAAGTCAGAATTTGTACAAATTTTTAACCAGTAATAGTGAATGCATGACCCTTTTTACGACACCCTGCAAGGCGCTCACATCTTTATTCGTGGTATCTTCTTTTATTTCCACTATTTGAGGTACTTCTTTTATGCGCCCCTCTCGCTCACCCTCACGGCGAAGGAAGCAGATTCTTTGCAACTTCTTACGCAATCACCATCAACAACAATCTTAACCTCCTTGTTGGGTAGAAACTTTAGTACCAATAATTGATGTTTGTATCCCACAAACTTGAGGTATAATTATACGTTCATTCTTAAAAACTGTTGATGTAGGAAGGGTTATAGTTAAAATGTTTTGTTTTACCTTCAACCCCAAATTTTCAACATCGGGTGTGGAGATATAACCAGTATCTCACCCATGAAAAGGATGTAGAAATAGTGCATCCTCTGATTCCCCAGCGTATGAAACATGTTGGCGTGTCCTCCTCATATCAGAAACCATTTGCAATGGATCTGTCCTCTTAACCAAATCCACAACGCCATTGGTCTTCTCCCAGATCCTGGAAGAGTATGGTTGTGACCCCGTTAAGCAGCCCGCGCCTATCCATCCACAGCAGCAGTCTCCCTTACTGCTCAATCGGATGTATAGTGCGATCCGGATAAAGATCTCTTTGCATTCCTTTCCTATCCATCCACAGCAGCAGTCTCCTTTACTGCTCAATCGGATGTATAGTGCGATCCAGATAAAGATCTCTTTGCATTCCGCGCCTATCCATCCACATCAGCAGTCTCCTTTACTGCTCAATCGGATGTATAGTGCGATCCGGATAAATATCTCTTTGCATTCCTTTCCTATCCATCCACAGCAGCAGTCTCCTTTACTGCTCAATCGGATGTATAGTGCGATCCAGATAAAAATCTCTTTGCATTCCGCGCCTATCCATCCACAACAGCAGTCTCCTTTACTGCTCAACCGGATGTATAATGTGATTCGGATAAAGATCTCTTTGCATTTCTCCTATCCGACCATAGCAATAATCTCCTTTACTGCTCAATCGGATGAATAGTACAACCTGGATAAAAACGTCTTTGCATTCTCTTCTGTTCACCTGTAATGACAGATGTTTCCATTAATGCCGAATCAGACATATAGAAGTAACCTAGGTATATACCACTTCGCGTTCATGCCGCCATCCGCACCTGAGAGAGAGAACCTGAAACAAATAATATACTTAGAACATCTATCACTTAAAAGATGACTACGTTTTTATTAGCTTTGAGGACAAAGCTAAAATAACTGGGTGGTGCTGTAAAATCTATGATTTTACCATGATTTTATATAACAGATTTCCACCCAATAATCCTAGAACACATATTCATATGTTATGTTTCCTTAAGATGTGAATAAACATATCTATCATGTTACTATACTTCTACATTCATCTTTGTTGAAAATAACTTCACAACTTAAACCATGAACTCACAACTAAGTAAAACAAGTAATGAAGTGTGTTTTTAACTATAAACAACACTTAACAAATATGGAAACATACTACACAATGTACTTATAATGTATGTGTGCATGCATATTATTACATGCTTAAACTCTCATGGACTAGCCCAAGGTTGTGCTCTAGCCCAACATAGGCCCAACATAAGCCCACCCTCCCTTTTTGGTTAGCTTAAAACGATAACCCACCTTAGGTGGAAGGAGAAGAGTTGCCTTGGAAAGGCAAGAGGTGACACTTGGCATAATATGCCTTACCAAGGTGAATAATACCTTTTTCCCTTCTCTCTCTCTTCTCTTTTTTTAGCCGAAACACACACATACACATTCTCTCTTCATGCAAACTCACTTCTCTCATCATCTCTCTCTCTACATTTCGGCTACAAACCACAAAAATCCAAAGTTGATTCATTAAATCAACTAAATCTTTGTCCCACCTTGATTACAAATCATTTGGTAGCATCATTCCTCCTATAAACAAGCCCTAGCTAAGTCATCAAGGCCATGGCTTGGTTTGTTTTAGGGTTTTCTTCATAATCTTGAGTAGATCTCAAATCTCCTTGTTCATCTAGATCATTTGTGGTACTTTTAGGCAAGAGAGGTATACACATCATAATCTTTCATTTCTTCATGCATGCATCTTCATACATCTATAAACACAAATGAATAACATGTTAAAAATCAAGATTTGGTAAGGCTATGGCCCTTATGGGTCACGACATATTTATACAAACCATGTTCATGATTCAAAACCTTTTAATAAGAAACTTATGACTTATGTGTTATGTTTTAAACTTGATTTAAAAACCATATGAAACCTTTTATAAATCTAAACATTGCATGGGTTACAAATCTTGTTTATGGGACTATGGTTAACCAATAACCATAGATCTCATGAAATGAACTTGTGCAACTTAAAGATCATGAAAACCATGACCTTAAAGGTCACGGCTAAATTTAATGGTGACCATATGATTTATCAACTTAGTTTTAAAGATGGAATATGAAATGTAACATACTAAATGGAATGTTAAAAATCACAAATACAACTTATGTGTATAAATGTAGCCATGGGTTACACTAGACCTAAAATAGGTTAGATGTACATGCATGCTTATATAAACCTAGATCTAATGATAAGTGTTAACTTAACATGATATACATGAAATAATCTAGTCGATCTTATGGGAATATTGGGAGAAAACAATATAGCCGTGGGCTATACATTGTTTCTTGGAATAATAGTAGCCTTGGAAACATGCATGTAACCTAGATAATCATGATGTGTTTTTGTGAATATTTACAAGACTTAAAAACTAGTTAAAGTGACATCTTGGAAATACCAAGATCTAAAAATATAGCCGTGAGCTATATATGAGTGTACATGGATCTATGTTTGATTTTTAGGTCTAGACATAGTTTAGATCTTATTTTGGACTTATGTCTTATTTTCTTGATGTATACATAGTTCATCTAATTTTTGTAACACTTCAAAATTACATGCAACCTTAAAATGAGACTTGACTTATCTTAATATGCAATAACTAATGTAGGTCGTGGGTTATAAGCTCCTACTAGGGTTTATGACTTACTTGTAACCTTATAACCCACCTAGATCTAATTTGGTATAACACATAAAACAAATAGTAAGTTTTCTTCATCTATTTAGATTTAGAACTAAATATTAATAAACTCATAATAAGCTTATAAGATTATCCTAAGAAGAAACATATATAAAGTATAAAGTAATGTTAATGGACTAATTAAGTCCATAAAATGTTAATCAAAAACTAAATGGACCCAATAAGCCCATTTAATAAATCCTATTAACTTAATGGAATTAAGATTACACTTAGGCCCATTTAACTAACTAAAGGACTTAAAAATATAGTTAAGCCCAATAAATGATTTAAAGTCCCATTTAAATAAATTAGTGGACTTGAGATATAGTTAAGCCCACTAAAATAGCCCCTTAGATGTTTAGTCCATTTAATGAGCCCATATACTATTTTGAATGATAAATAAAAGTTTTTATAATAAAATATAACTTATAAAAACTTTTTGGATGAAAATGAAAATTTATAAAACTTAAGGACAAAAATCATAACTTATGAAACTTGTTTTGATAAACTAGTAAGCACAAGGACTGAAAATGTAAGTACCCAAAAGTCTAGGGTTTAATAATACTATCTGTGGCAAATTAAACCCTAAGGACCATTTTGCAAAGTTTCTAAAAGTTATTTTGTCATTTTAAAACCCTAAGGACTATTCTTGTAATTTACCAAAACTAAAAGAAGCCCTAGGGGCTGTTTTGTAATTTTAGTAAAGTTACAAAACCTAGATATAACTAGGGGGACCAACTCTGCCATAAGTCGAAACTTTAACAAGCCCTAGGTACTAAATATATAAAATCCAAAAGTTACACTTGTTTAAAAATATAGAGGGACTAGTTTTGCCATATCCCGAAACATTACCAAGCCCTAACCCTGTAGAAGTGTAAATCTTGCTTATGTTTTAGAGAGAGAAAGAGATAGAGAGATGGTGGATTAAACACAATTCTAGAGAGAGAAACAAGAGTAAACTATGTGAAAAATGATTAACCACACCCACCCTCTCCATCAAAGGAGAGGGTTTATATACCCAAGCCTTGTAATGGGCTTGGGCTAACACATTTGGGCCGACCTACACATGTTGTAGGCTAGGCTTGGACTTGTTTGATAAACAAAGAAGGTTAACTAAACTACGAGCTATTACATGGACTATCGTTGGAGTGACCGATCCTTCTTAATACGTAAAACGTTTTTCCAACAATCTCCCCCTAAGGGAGGTCACTCCAAACAAGGGCGTTACCCGAGTTACAATAATGAAATGAACCTAGCATACTATGCTTGTCTTGAGCTCGTAGTCTTCGTCTTTCTTTTCCTTTTCTTTTTCTGGTGAACATGCTGATGTGATCTTTGATATCAGTCTTGAGCATTATTCTCTTGCCTTGATCTCGTGCATCCTTCACTTGTGTTCTTCGCCTCTTCGTGACACCATGTCCCACATACTTATACCTTCGTAATTCTTGAAAGCTTCAGAGTTCGATACAGCGGAAGACTTAACTTTTAGGCTTTCTTGAATTAGATGAGATATAAAGTGCATAAAGTATAAGCATGCGGGGACGACTTCTTCTCGGATTCCGCAACGCCGCCGTCTTCAAATGCCGCAACATAAGTAGACACGAACGAAATGGCTTTGAACATTTCATTCTAAATCGGTAGCATTTTACCTCCGGTCGGTGAAGACCGTTGGACGATATTAGATATCGTACCCGTGACGGATAGTTTCAATTAAGTAACTTCCTGACAGGATTTCGCGGGTAAACCCGTTCTCTTTATTCGACCGTCCAAAGCTGACTGCGAACATAAAGAGTGAATCATTTGGATAAGAATATCCGCATGATTTGAATCCGTCAATTCATGTTCCTGGAACAAGTGAAATTCAATTAAGAACCGCACCATCGTTGCTTTCCAGTTGTCACGAGCTTGATTCGTATAGAATCTTGCAAGTTACCTACCAAGTGTTGTTTGAGGTTAACACTAGAAGGATTTCCACTCATCACTGTGAACACTAAGGTATCACTCTGAGTGTTCTGGCAAGATCACTAAGATATTACGTAGAGGCCTGGAACGTGTTTAAATTCAATTAAGAATTAAACAACTGTTGCTTTCCAGTTATCACAAGTTTGATTCATAAAGAATCGCACAAGTCACCTACCATGAGCTTATTAATGTTCGCTCAAGAAGGATTTCCATTTTCATTGTAAATACTTTCGTATTACTCGGATGTTCAGGCAAGATCACGAAGATTTTGCGTAGGACTCTTAAGATCTTTCTTACTTTTCATAGTGTGTGAAGAAGCAAGGAAATATGAAAGTGTGTCCTAATAAGATATTTGATGATCTCAAATGGCTCTAGACTCGATCGTGCACTTTGGATTTTAGTGATCGGAGGCTGGAGAGGAGTGCCACCTTTTCAATACCAATTTATTCGGAGTGAATAAATCGATAGATAACGTGTTGTCTCCGTGTGATTAAAACAAATACCTTTTGAGAGATATCTGAGTTAGCTGGGATGGGTTGTGCATTGCATCACTGGGTCCATGATGTCTGTCTTCAATATCAAGAATCATTAAAATGATCTCAATAGCATATGTATTTACCCGGTTTCTACCTAAAGTTGTAAGGAGGGTTTCTTTCTTTACACCCTTTATCTTTACAATTCTTTTTCATTCTTCAACCCCTTCAATGCTTACCAATACGTCATAACTAGCACCTTGTTGTGATTGTTCCAGTGCTAACTTAAGTACTTGGTCGGCATTCAGCTACGTTCACAATCTTTCTCCATCTTTCCTAAGGACTACTATTTCTAGCTATGGAATGTCCTTGGGAAGATTCCTCCGGTTCTAGAAGAATCATTGGACTTAACCTATCCTACCATACTTATGTCACCACAATCTTCATCGTCGTGAAATAAATAGGTTTTGGGTAAGTATATGTCACCATGAAAATCCATTTTGATATGCAAATCCGTTTTGCTCCCCCTTAACATATGCCACGATATTCGAAAACATTTCGCATATGTCGGGATGAGCCAGCACATTAAGTCAAACTATTTGTGATAATATCCCATATTAAATCACATTTTCTCCCCCATATTAAAAATATTAACCCAATCGATGTTTTTAATGAAATTTAACAAAGGTTTTGGGAAGAAAAATGCAAGTCCGTTTTATCTTCATGATATCAAACGTGTGGATATGATACCGATTTGTAACATGATCACATATTCACCATATTAGAAATATTGACAAGGTTGGACCTGATAGATGAGAACATCATATGATAAGATCAAATGGTTCTTGTCAGCATATGTTGGTCGCCTCGTCACGTCTGAAGTCATCTCTTGACACCACATGTACGATTGGTATTGTTGTCTTGACACCAACTTGTGAACTTGGCACGTTCGGCATCGAAGATTCTGAATGCTTGACAATTGCTCCCCCTCAATTATTGACCCGCGTTCTATCGAAAGAGCTGTAGTCGTCAGTTGAGTAGTTGCATCGTCGAGTATGTAGATACCAATTGTAGATAGCATGGTTGTAGAGATGATGGCTTCATAAAAACAAGACTTCTCTTGTTTTAACAAATAAATGCACTAAAACGTACATAGATTTATGTTGGACCAAGTTATAAAGTAAACTTGATCCCTTACAAGGTTTTAAAGTAAACCTTGCCCGAGAAAATTAATTCCCGTTGTGAGTCAAAGCTTTCATAAGAAATACTTGACTTTAATGTGAAAACCGGGCTGCAGTCTGAAATAACTACAAGCCATAAGGCATGTTTTTTGAAATATTTACAACTTTTGTACGAACTCTATTTATGGCGCCGTGTCGATATTAATCAACATTTCTAAGGTCGTAAATATTATCGTACCAAAAGACATGCCTTTGAAAAATAAAGTAAAAATATTTTTGGATTTTTATGAATTTTTCAATTTTTATGGTTTTTATATGGTTTTATATTTTTGTATTTTGCTTTAGTGTATAAAAATATAAAAAATATATACAGATGATCACCAAGGATACGGAGAATAGTTTTACCACCACTATTCTTTCGCTTCATCTGCTAGTTCCTTAAGAGTCTCAGGCGAGAAGGTTCTCATTCCTAGCTTGTCGGCCAAAAATTTAATTCGAGCGCGATCTAAAGCCTTCGTGAAAATATCCACCAATTGATACTCAGATCGGACAAAGTAAAGCTCGATTACTCCATTTTCCACTTGCTCCTTGATGAAATGGTAGCGAATGTCAATATGCTTCGACCGGGAGAACTGAACATTGTTGCAGAATAAGGCAATTGCACTCTTGTTGTCGCAGTACATCGGAATTTTGTTGAAAACTAGACCATAGTCGGTTAATTGCGATCTCATCCAAAGAATTTGAGCACATCAACCGGACATAGCTATGTATTCTGCTTCCGTACTTGAAATTGCAGCGCTTTTCTTCCTTTTTGATGCCCAACTGATTAGTCGATCTCCTAGTAGTTGCAATGTTCCACTCGTGCTACGCCTTGTATCTTGACAACCCGCGTGATCCGCATCTGCATATGCCATTAGTGCAATAGAAGAGTCCTTCGAATACCAAAGTCCCCGATTAATGGTTCCTTTAAGATATTGAAAGATCCTTTTAACAGTAGCTAAGTGTAACTCAGTAGGCCTAGTTTGATACCTGGCACACATACATATAGCAAACTGAAGATCAGGTCGACTGGCTGTGATATACAGAAGAGTACCGATCATTCCACGATAAAGTGTCGGATCAACGGCAACTCCATGTGGATCTGCATCAAGCTTAGTTCGTTCCACCATTGGAGTATCCACGGGGTCGCAAGATTCCATCTTATATTTCTTAAGCGATTCAAGGGCATACTTGGATTGATTGATAAAGATGCCTCTGGGACTCTGAGATATCTGAAGACCTAAGAAGAATGATACCTTGCCCATCATTGACATCTTAAACTTGGAAGACATGAGTGTCCCAAACTCATCCGATAAGGTTTGGGTCGAGGTTGCAAATATAATATCATCAACATATATTTGTACCATAATCATATCTTTACCTCGTTTCTGAATGAACAGCGTGGGATCCACCTTGCCTTTAGCGAAGCCTTGCGTAATGAGGAATTGTGACAAAAGATCATACCATGCGCGAGGAGCTTGCTTCAACCCATAGAGAGCCTTCTTAAGCTTGTACACATGATTAGGATAATTAGGATTCACAAAACCATCCGGTTGTTGAACATAGACCTCTTCCTTGATTTCACCATTAAGAAATGCCGTATTCACATCCATCTGATAGACGATCATATTCATATGGGCTGCATAAGCGAGGAATAGTCGAATAGCTTCCAAACGGGCAACAAGTGCAAAGGATTCCATAAAGTCGATGCCCAATAATTGCTTGTAACACCCCCAAATTTATACAACTCAATACAGCGGAAGACTAGTTGGTGTTACGGGATAGCACATTACTCACATCATAGACAACGCATAAAAATCGCGTCGCTTAATAATAAAGGCATTTCCATTCATAAATATCAAAGTTACATAGGTCCCAAGTCATTGTATTTAATACAGGTTTTACAAAACATTTGAATGGAAATTTGTTAATTTAGTGCGGGCCATGAATTCTTGTTGTCTTCCCGAGAATTACCTTCAAGTACCTAAGATAAAACATGTTAAAAGAAAAGGTCAGCGATAACGCCGAGTGAATTCATAGAGTTTAATAAATTCCATCAATATAACTTTGGTATAAAATTATTACCAAAAATCATTTTGTATAAATCATTGTAATAGGCCATAAATTATCCAAAATCATTTTATACGAATCCTTGTTAAAATCATAGTATAGGCATTTGCCTTAAAAATCATTATACGAGCTAATGTCGTAAAAACAATCATACAATACGTCTTATGACGTTGTATGAAAATAAAAACCGTTATATGAATATGGTTATGAAAACCAAAACACGAACATAATATCAATAGTATGACCCCGTATTGCTAGTCAGGCAATACATCGTAATTCGGTGCGTCTAGTAGTATTTCGTTAGTTGGATTATTATAAGCCGCATGACATTGTTACCTTACTAAACCAACAACGGGTAGCGAGCCCGAAACTCAATTTGCCCATCTAAATTAGCGTGTCGTCACAAAGGTCACGCTATGGAAATCTTCTCATACATAAATTCGCTTACCAATCAATGTGGCACGACGGGGATCAACCGTCAAGGCGCGAACTGGGGTGATCGTCCCCAAATAGTACTATTATATGCATAAGCGTCTACCAAATCCCGGTAGTTCACAATTCATGCTAATGGGACTTTTAGTGACATAACCTAACTTTAATAATCCATTTAATTTCATCTATCGGGTCCTTTAATCATTTATCAGGTTATACAATCATTCGGGTCCAAATCAATAAACAAACAATCGGGACAAATGGTGTCCTATTTTATAAAAACTAACATGTTATCTCCCTCGCGGGTTTATAAAACATTTCATAAAAAACATTTAAAAAGAGTGCGAGCCTATGAACTCACGTTGATGTGGGAAAGCGGGTTATCGGCAACTCGGACGTACGGTACGTGCTTCAATCACGGAAACCTAGACAAATAATACTCGTCTTAGACTCATGTCCAATGACTTTATAAAAATAACAATTATGTATACATATGATGATTTTATATATACGATGATCAATTGGGTTTATATATTCTCATTTATTTATTTTAGTGTTATGTGTCGATAACTTTTATACTAGTTTACTAGTTTTATCTATTTACATGTTTTAAGTCCAATAAACTTATTATAAGTTCATTAACTTGTATTAATCCATTTCATACTTATATTATCAGTATTTATACTTTACATGTTGGGCCCAAATGGGTTAAGACCAATAAATAAGTTTATAAGTGTTTTAGTCCATTTTGTTGTTTTATTAGTCCAATATCGTTAACTTAGCCCGTTAACGTCCGTATGTTATATAGTTCGGGTTTTATCGGTTTTTACTTATTATATATGTCTGTATATCAGTATATGAGTTTATAAAAGTTTACATTAGAAGAGTCCAACCGTCTAAGTTTTATTTAGCAAAAACGTTAATTTTACGGTAATAGCCGAAAAAGTCGTAAAAATCATGTTTATAGTTTTATAACTTATAAAACTTATCAAACTACCATTTTCATAAAATGTCCACTTATTTACCATTGTACATATTTATATAAATGTGTTATATAAGTTAGTGGGTTTTAATTCATATTTTATACTATTTTTATTTGAGTGCTTATATAATACTATTATACTTTAATTTCCAAAATCTGATTTTTATTTTCATCTTCACCAAAACTGCCATATCTAGAGTTTTATATGGAGATAGAAGCTCAAATTTTTATCACATAAACTATATGATATTTTCTCCATTTAACTATTTTATAGCTACTGTTGAATCATCCTCTAAGTATTTTCTAAAAATCGTCCAAAACAGTAAACTCAGATTTGTACTCTAAACTTGTTTTGATCATATCTCACTCATTACAATGATTCCATTGCATGGCCAACTCTCACATGTGTACAAGACATATTACTTACTGTTTATTCATTAATCTATGCCATTTTTATCAGTTCACCATTTGATTCTTTACTGTTTTATACAGCCAACAAATTTAAACAAGATTTTAGCCTTGTTTCTTATAGTCTTTCATCTTTTTAAGCATGTTTATCAAATCTATCAACACCAAATCCCCACATAATATTTTTAATCATCATTCATCATCATATACATATACATAAATAAAGAAAATACAAGATTACATAATCAAAATAACAAGAGGATAGGAAGAACAATCTCTATACCACCATTAGTGATGAAAAGATGAGGTTTTTGATGAACAAGACTTGGTTTTGGGTAACCAATCTTATGAGATATCAACACCACTTCTAGGGTCACAAAGTATTTGTAGATTCTTCCAAATATCAGCCCTTGTTCTTCATGAAAACTCCTTGAGAAATCAGCCCCAAAGTCCCTTGAAAACTCCTTTTTACATGTTAAGATCACCTCCAATCTTCAAGGCTTCAAAGGAGCATCATCATGTGTATGAATAACACATGATTTTATGGCTAAAATAGATCAAATAAGGGTTGTTGTTGGTGATTTTGGGACGAATTTGAGAGAGAGAGGAGAGTAGTTTGCATGAAAAATGGAGTGAATGGTAATGGGTTAGTGGTTTTACTTGTTTTGGTGGGTGAAGTTGCTTAAGTGTGAAGCTATGCTTACAAGTGTAAGCTTATTAAGTGTAAAGATGCCACATCTTTGATGTGGTGTCTTCCTTGGCTGCCCCTTAAGTTAGTGGGGTGGGATAAACTTGGTTTGTCCCATCCCGCTAATTTACGGGTATTCCTCGATTCTAGTTTCCTCGATTTGCGTGCCCTCGGGTCGTTTTACGAAAAACGTTTTTATAAATTATGAATCAACGGCACAAAACGAATCTAATAAAAATTTTCTCATCAAAAACGGATTTCGAAAGCGTGAATACGTAATCCTAAGGTTTCCGGTTTAATCGTAAAGGACGTTAAATTAAAATCGTAAGTCCTAATCTCTTCTCGTAAATTTGTGAGTTTATGAACCAACACAAATTTAAATCTCAAAATAATATTCACGGATAAATTTATTTTTCTGAAATGTCGGACTGTCACCAAAAACGGTGTATGTAAACGTAAGAACGTAACGTAGAATCCTCCGGTTTAGACGTAGTCGATGCTACTTCAAGACGTAAATCCAAATTACTTCCCAAAAATAAGTGAGTTCATAATATAACATTAAAATAGTGTTTTAAATAATATTTGAGAATAAAATATCAACCATAAATTGACGGATTGTCACAGCATTTACCCCTAAACAGGATCTTTGTCCTCAAAGATCATCTTACTACTCGCTTCTTATAGAGTTAAAGCCATGTGGGTATTTCCTCCACATTCGGTCTTTTCTCACAAGTGTAATTTATTGCAATACGCGAGTTTCATCAAACATAACTATGGGAATAAGATCAGGCTTAATGTTGACTTACTTTCTCTATCCATGATGTTCATGGGTTTTTGATGAATGCAACCTTTCGCCGATCTAAACTTTACTAAGAAACAATCAGATTCTCACTTGATAGATATTCCATCAAGTTCGATATACGAATCATAATTCACGCAGCTTTTGAAGTCCTAGGGTAGATCCAGCTTATATGCCTTTCAAACCAATCTTTTACGTCATCTCAATGGTCCCATACAACGGGGACTTATATCCCATGATTTGTCAGATCATTAATTCATTTTTCCAAGGTTAAAAATTTTGGCATAACTTCGCTACCCATCTGGCACTTCAAGATCTACATTTCATATTCACATAACCTCTTGCCCACTACCGGCAGTCAATAATCAGATCCTAATTTTTACAATCATTTCAGATCTCGCGGGTCGGGTATTTTGTAAAGATAGGTTCGCCATCATAGGAAACCTTAAACCTAAAAGACATGTCCAACTCACAGTGGGTGTATGTCGGGTGTCTTCATCTCAACTCCTGCTTACAGATGCTCTAATATTTAGATCCTAACAAGATTCGATCTCAATCCTAATATGATGATTATCAATGGTAATCCTTCTAAAGGACAACGATTATACGCTTCATTACCAAAGGTCAATCATTCAAACATAGAACAACACTTATAGTATTTTGTATCGTTACTTTACCTCGTCCCTTCGATTGGGGTGGTACACAGTACTCTCATCAAGATTCGTTCTCAACGACTTCTGAGCAAACCTCTAGAATTTCGATGCAAAGAGAGGATCTTGATAGAGATGATCGATACAGGCACACTATGTTTACATAACTCTTTTGCATTTATCATTAACGGGAATGATATTAGCAGATTTGGTCAGTCTGTCGACGATGACCCAAATCGAATCTAATTCAGATGATGACCTTTGCAATAGCTAGACGTTTACCAATGTATGAGGCGATGTCTGCCTTCATAATTTCCATCAGTACAACTTCTTTAGACAAAGATACTTTTAGTCATAAATGACATAAATAGAATACTTATACTTACAAATTTCAACATAACTATATCTCACAATCCTCCATATTTAGACAATCACAAGTGGCCTTTTATACATCCAACGCCATCGGCTTCTTAATTCTAATGGTTCACATTAGCCGCGAACCCCTTTTTATTTTCTATATTATCCTTTTTATAAGCATCGGCTATATTTTAAATTGTTCGGTAATTTATTTTGCACATTCATTATTAAGGAATATATCTTAATTTGGTTCTTTATCTTTTATACATAATGTGTCAGTAATTACGTTCACTTTCCTGATGAAATAAATATCATAACCGTATTTATTCAAAATTCTTTCTTTATATTTTCTAAGTTTTATTTTCGTCTTTACTATTATCTTTATCTGTTTTACTCAAGCCGACGTCTAAAGCGTCGATAATTATTACATGTAAGTTAACAATAAATATTTAATTTTTATGAAACGTAAACGTTAAAAGTTTAAATTTCTTTGTTCGACCAATTATTTAAAAATGTTCAAAATAAATTTGAATTTACTTAACAAGATTTTTGTTGATTTATCGAAAATAATTAAAATAATTAGTAAGATCCGTAAATGTTCGAAAAACCTTTGTTTATACTTTGGTCAAAGTTTTCTTAGTTGAAAAGCAAAAATTGTTGTTTCAAATTTCAAGTTATGGTTTAAATGGTTCTCCTCAATCATTCTTAAGTTGTCTTAAGGTATGCAAAAACATTTACCCCTAAACAGGAGTTTAGTTAAATGTTTTGTGTATAAGGGAATAATCCCTTTAAAATCCTTTGTTAAAACATTCGTCAAATTATATTTCAGTTTTCTTTTTAGTATAACTCAAAGTCTTAAATGACTTCTAATTTTTTGAAGAGTCATTTTATATTCCATTATCTATTAATCACACAGTTAAATCATGTAAAGGTTTAAGTCTTTAATCTCATGTTAATTATTCAAGGTACATGTTTTTATTGTTCGGCCAATTCAGGGCAATCTATAAATAATTATTAACTCCTTCTTATTCTTATAAACAAACAAATGGTCCTTAATGATCACAAGCATGAATTTATCAAATTACAGCCTACACACGTGATTCAGCAAATTTATGAATGCTACGTGTGTATTGGTCACTCCAATCGACATCACGTGAAACTCATAATGTTCATTACAATTTCTGGATGTAGTGATTATAGATAATCTTCTTCGCGGACGCGAAGTTGACGATAACCATGCCGTGGATCAAATTTTTAAAACATACGCTAAAATCTTGTAAATGATCGAACAAATCTTCCATTTCGAGTTATGGATATCGTTTTCGATTGTCAATTTACTCAGTTCACAGTAATCTATAAATATAAGGAATAATAACACCATAGCTCTTCATGATGACGAGCTCGGTAGAATAAAATCTTTCTCCGACAACTCTCTCAGTTGTACGGTAATTCTTTTAATTCAGATGGTGGCTGACGTACAGTGCACATGCCACAGGTGCAGCACCGGGAATATAATCAATACCAATTTTAACTTGCCTAAATGGCAAAAGTCTAGTTAATTCACCAACAAATACCTCCTAAAGTTTCAGATAACGAAAACATCTTTTAATAAATTCATATTATGTTCTTTCTAGATTATAATATCTATGACTAGTTCACAACCATTCATGGTATAATTTCAGGTCTAAATGTAGGATATGGTCATCCATCAAGAATTATTTAGATCACTTTTGATAATCAACATCTTATTATTTAGGGGAATTCTACTCGAGTTCCCATCAATTAAGACAATGTCGTCATGTCATAATCAATCAATCCATTCTACCGGCATTATCAACTTTTCAGTTTCATTGCCGTCGATAAGATGTGAACTTCTCAAAAGACTAATAATAATTCATAATCCTTCACAAATTCAGGGATATCTGGATACACAATCTACTATTAAAAGAGTAAGGTCAATGCATAATCTATGCGAGAGAATTTCAAATCAGATACAGACGAAAACATTTAACGAATATGGATGTATCCCATGTTTTCATAATTTGAGTACGCATTCGAAAGCTCCTCGGATCGTTACCCAGGTCATTCAAATGAAATCTTAATCAAAAGAAATGATAAGAACGTCAATACATCCAGTCGGGTATCAACACTCGGTAATCAATTACTTTTCCTAAGAATCTTACTACGGGAGAATTGGACAAGAAAGAATTGTCAATTGTCAAATAAGACAACTTCCACAGATGAGTAAATTCAACACAAAAGAATAGATGCTACAGGCACATATGTAGGTGTCCCTAACACTATGTCCCTATTTTTCACTTCTTGCAGATCTCATAAAATTTAATCTTTCACAATCTTCAAAGAAAATGTAGTGTTTATTCATTTGTTTTATGGTGACTACTAATCAGTCTTGCATGGTCCATTCCAAATTGTATGTAGGTGCGCAACTATATACAATTTCAAGTTTAACGATGCAATACTCAGTTCGTCAAAATTTTATCATCATGTTTATAATAAAAACATTTTCATGCTTAATTCTTAAATAAGAATCAAGATAAATTTACAAAGATTTTCCTTGTTATGAAAACAGTTAAGTTCTCCGAGGTACTTTATAAACAACCTCATTTCGATAACAATCACTTATAAATCTTACTTTGAATAATCCTTATAGTGATGAAAATTCAATTTTTCTCAAAGGATACTGTTTTAACTTTATAAAAACAATGAGTGATCTACAAAGGAGTGATGAAAAGTCGTTCACCAAGAACTAACTTACAATATAATAGGAAATGAGCTTAGCCACTTTTTCATGAGTTCATGACCTCGATGGCACTCAACAAGAATAATCCACAACGTAACTCAAACCAAGATGAGTACTCGTTCAATGGTTACATCACTAATGTGAGCATTAGGATGAAGCAAGAAAAGATAGATAACATCGATACATGTAGGATTTAGCAATCAAAGGTAATCTTTTTCATTAATCACAAACAAGTCAAAATTGTACCGTAACACATTACGTGTCACTATGTCATACAATTCTCAGAACTCATCCTACTAACTGATATCTCAGTTAAGTTAGGGATTTTTAAAAGATACCACAATGAATATTAATCTACAAGAGTCATTAGGTGTCCCACCTGTCCCGGAAGATCCATCGGTCCCAATTTAGAAGAAGATTTCTTCAATTTATTTGTTGGACACTGGGCATCCTCATCATTGGACAATGGCCTAGGAACAACACTTAACACGAATCAACAATCAATTAAAACCTTATAATTCAATCACAAAACTTAACGATTTCCTCTTAACAATTTCTTATTCCATATGGGTTAAATTTTACTTAATTCAAGTTTTAACCAATTTTATACTCAATTCGATATCCTACCTCATTTTCCAATACTTTCAATCATATTCTTAGATCTTAAAAGGGCAATAAAAGCTCGATATGAACAATACTTAATTTCCAATCCTATATCTCTTACAACAACAATTATCAAATGAGTCACTAGCATGAAATGACTCACACATTCAATCAGATTTCTCGGAAAGGTACTAGTGACATGAGGCTTTTGGGTACTGGTTCCAATGACAGCCTCAAGTGAAACATTCACCCTTTCGATTTCAATTTGAGAATTGGATGACAACGAATCAGATGACACCTTTCCAGGTTGTAACGTTTTGTCAAACTCCACTCTATAAGGAAAGATCGTCATGACATCGATATCAGATTTAATTTCGCCAATTCTTTTTCAGTATCACAATCAACTAATATCTACATTTCTACGAATATCAACCATTTGTTGGGATCATAAATATCCACAACTTGGTTTAGATATAGGATAGCTAGAATTCCTACGAGAATAGCTTCGATTAATTTACTAGGGAATTTAGGGTTCCTTGTGACAATCTACGTCGTATAAATACCTCGTATAAATATCGAAATAATCATCAAACAATCATGTAATAAAATTACATCATATATATATAATCCAAGTTATATATATATATATTAAAATAACACTTCTCAGTCTGGTCTTGTCGGTAACTCGGGAATTCTTCGGCACCGTTATAGTCAAAAGATTTTTAGACATTTTTAGAAAAATGTTTATGGTTAAAAGATTTTGAAATGTTTTATTCAAAACCTTGGTTTTAAAAATCTTTCGTTCTCTATAACGAGAGCTCTGGTACCAAACTGTAACACCCCCAAATTTATACAACTCAATACAGCGGAAGACTAGTTGGTGTTACGGGATAGCACATTACTCACATCATAGACAACGCATAAAAATCGCGTCGTTTAATAATAAAGGCATTTCCATTCATAAATATCAAAGTTACATAGGTCCCAAGTCATTGTATTTAATACAGGTTTTACAAAACATTTGAATGGAAATTTATTAATTTAGTGCGGGCCATGAATTCTTGTTGTCTTCCTGAGAATTACCTTCAAGTACCTGAGATAAAACATGTTAAAAGAAAAGGTCAGCGATAACGCCGAGTGAATTCATAGAGTTTAATAAATTCCATCAATATAACTTTGGTATAAAATTATTACCAAAAATCATTTTGTATAAATCATTGTAATAGGCCATAAATTATCCAAAATCATTTTATACGAATCCTTGTTAAAATCATAGTATAGGCATTTGCCTTAAAAATCATTATACGAGCTAATGTCGTAAAAACAATCATATAATATGTCTTATGACGTTGTATGAAAATAAAAACCGTTATATGAATATGGTTATGAAAACCAAAACACGAACATAATATCAATAGTATGACCCTGTATTGCTAGTCAGGCAATACATCGTAATTCGGTGCGTGTAGTAGTATTTCGTTAGTTGGATTATTATAAGCCGCATGACATTGTTACCTTACTTAACCAACAACGGGTAGCGAGCCCGAAACTTAATTTGCCCATCTAAATTAGCGTGTCGTCACAAAGGTCACGCTATGGACATCTTCTCATACATAAATTCGCTTACCAATCAATGTGGCACGACGGGGATCAACCGTCAAGGCGCGAACTGGGGTGATCGTCCCCAAATAGTACTATTATATGCATAAGCGTCTACCAAATCCCGGTAGTTCATAATTCATGCTAATGGGACTTTTAGTGACATAACCTAACTTTAATAATCCATTTAATTTCATCTATCGGGTCCTTTAATCATTTATCGGGTCATACAATCATTCGGGTCCAAATCAATAAACAAACAATCGGGACAAATGGTGTCCTATTTTATAAAAACTAACATGTTATCTCCCTCGCGGGTTTATAAAACATTTCATAAAAAATATTTAAAAAGAGTGCGAGGCTATGAACTCACGTTGATGTGGGAAAGCGGGTTATCGGCAACTCGGACGTACGGTACGTGCTTCAATCACGGAAACCTAGACAAATAATACTCGTCTTAGACTCATGTCCAATGACTTTATAAAAATAACAATTATGTATACATATGATGATTTTATATATATGATGATCAAGTGGGTTTATATATTCTCATTTATTTATTTTAGTGTTATGTGTCGATAACTTTTATACTAGTTTACTGGTTTTATCTATTTACATGTATTAAGTCCAATAAACTTATTATAAGTTCATTAACTTGTATTAATCCATTTCATACTTATATTATCAGTATTTATACTTTACATGTTGGGCCCAAATGGGTTAAGCCCAATAAATAAGTTTATAAGTGTTTTAGTCCATTTTGTTGTTTTATTAGTCCAATATCGTTAACTTAGCCCGTTAACGTCCGTATGTTATATAGTTCGGGTTTTATAAGTTTTTACTTATTATATATGTCTATATATCAGTATATGAGTTTATAAAAGTTTACATTAGACGGGTCCAACCGTCTAAGTTTTAGTTAGCAAAAATGTTAATTTTACGGTAATAGCCGAAAAAGTCGTAAAAATCATGTTTATAGTTTATAACTTATAAAACTTATCAAACTACCATTTTCATAAAATGTCCACTTATTTACCATTGTACATATTTATATAAATGTGTTATATAAGTTAGTGGGTTTTAATTCATATTTTATACTATTTTTATTTGAGTGCTTATATAATACTATTATACTTTAATTTCCAAAATCTGATTTTTATTTTCATCTTCACCAAAACTGCCATATCTAGAGTTTTATATGGAGATAGAAGCTAAAATTTTTATCACATAAACTACATGATATTTGCTCCATTTAACTCTCTTATGGCTACTGTTGAATCATCCTCTAAGTATTTTCTAAAAATCGTCCAAAACAGTAAACTTAGATTTGTACTTTAAACTTGTTTTGATCATATCTCACTCATTACAATGATTCCATTGCATGACCAATTCTCACATGTGTACAAGACATATTACTTACTGTTTATTCATTAATCTATGCCATTTTTATCAGTTCACCATTTGATTCTTTACTGTTTTATACAGCCAACAAATTTATACAAGATTTTAGCCTTGTTTCTTATAGTCTTTCATCTTTTTAAGCATGTTTATCAAATCTATCAACACCAAGTCCCCACATGATATTTTTAATCATCATTCATCATCATATACATATACATAAATAAAGAAAATACAAGATTACATAATCAAAATAACAAAAGGATAGGAAGAACAATCTCTATACCACCATTAGTGATGAAATGATGAGGTTTTTGATGAACAAGACTTGGTTTTGGGTAACCAATCTTATGAGATATCAACACCACTTCTAGGGTCACCAAGTATTTGTAGATTCCTCCAAATATCAGCCCTTGTTCTTCATGAAAACTCCTTGAGAAATCAGCCCCAAAGTCCCTTGAAAACTCCTTTTTACATGTTAAGATCACCTCCAATCTTCAAGGCTTCAAAGGAGCATCATCATGTGTATAAATAACACATGATTTTATGGCTAAAATAGATCAAATAAGGGTTGTTGTTGGTGATTTTGGGACGAATTTGAGAGAGAGAGGAGAGTAGTTTGCATGAAAAATGGAGTGAATGGTAAAGGGTTAGTGGTTTTACTTGTTTTGGTGGGTGAAGTAGCTTAAGTGTGAAGCTATGCTTACAAGTGTAAGCTTATTAAGTGTAAAGATGCCACATCTTTGATGTGGTGTCTTCCTTGGCTGCCCCTTAAGTTAGTGGGGTGGGATAAACTTGTTTTGTCCCATCCCGCTAATTTACGGGTATTCCTCGATTCTAGTTTCCTCGATTTGCGTGCCCTCGGGTCATTTTACGAAAAACGTTTTTATAAATTATGAATCAACGGCACAAAACGAATCTAATAAAAATTGTCTCATCCAAAACGGAGTTCGAAAACGTGAATACGTAATCCTAAGGTTTCCGGTTTAATCGTAAAGGACGTTAAATTAAAATCGTAAGTCCTAATCTCTTCTCGTAAATTTGTGAGTTTATGAACCAACACAAATTTAAATCTCAAAATAATATTCACGGATAAATTTATTTTTCTGAAATGTCGGACTGTCACCAAAAACGGTGTATGTAAACGTAAGCACGTAACGTAGAATCCTCCGGTTTAGACGTAGTCGATGCTACTTCAAGACGTAAATCCAAATTACTTCCCAAAAATAAGTGAGTTCATAATATAACATTAAAATAATGTTTTTAAATAATATTTGAGAATAAAATATCAACCATAAATTGACGGATTGTCACATTGCTTGTATCCACGAGCTACTAGTCTAGCTTTGTTCTTCAATATTTCGCCTAACTCATCAAGTTTCACCTTGTAAACCCATTTCAATGTGAGTAAGTGCACTTGATCCGGGCATGGGACGAGTTCCCAAACTTCAAGACGTATGAATTCATTAAGTTCTTCTTGCATAGCTTCTATCCAACAGGATTGAGTAAAAGCTTGTTGCCATGTCTTAGGTTCAACTTCAGTGAGAAAAGCATCAAAGTGACAAAACATTGCACTTTCTTGTAACTGACTTTGTGTGGATACCGGACGTTTAGGGTCACCAATAATAGAATCTATAGGATGATCCTTTGTCCACTTGCTGTCATGTTCACGAATCCGTGGATTGGAGTAAACTGTAGTAGGAGCTTCCTCTGAGGTGGACGACCCGGCTTGATTAGGTTCGGGAATTGGTACACCAAAGAATGGAAGTTCACGCATTTGAGCGAATTCCAAATCGTGATCATCATCATCCTCTTCATCATCAATAGGCATGATATGGGTAGTTGAAACATGTGTTGGTTGAGACTTACTTGTTGAAGGTATATCTTGACCAATAGTAGGTGTAGATGTATCTGATTGTGCAACGGTTGCTGGAGCGACAACTTCGGTTACCGGAGCTATTACTTCAGGTTCTGGAGCAACAATACTTGGAGGAGTAAAAAATTCATAAAAGAACGGTTGAAACAACGTATCCCATTCCTTCCTAGTAGGTGGTGTAAATGATGATGAAGTAGGGTTGTTTGGGACAAGACCAGAACTATTATTACTGGGTCCCATTTCATGAAGTGCGGGTTCAGAGCTGCTTTGCTCAGAAGCCATTGCTGTCAGCTCATCAAAATCAACATTCATAGTTTCGAGGATCTTGCGAGAGTTACGGTTGTAGATTCGGTATGCCTTCTTTGCGGGTGCGTAACCAATGAAAATACCAATATCAGCCTTAGGTTGAAGTTTTCCCAAATTGTCACCATCATTATTTGGATAGCAAAGAGAACCAAAGACATGAAGATATGATAAATCTGGTACTTTTCCATGGAGAAGCTCATAAGGTGTTTTACCATGGCGTTTACGAATTAGTGATCGGTTTTGGGTGTACACTGCTGTAGATACTGCTTCTGCCCATAAAAACAATGGAGCCTTTGCGTAGATTAACATCGTTCAAGCAGCTTCCATAAGTGTGTGATTTCGCCTTTCAACGACACCGTTTTGTTGTGGAGTGCGTGCAACGGATGTTTCATGAGATATGCCAACTTCTTCTTAATAATCACGCAAAATTTGATTCACAAATTCGGTTCCATTATCTGTACGAATGCGTCGAACAGTAGTGTTGAGACGCACTTGAATCATCTTGAGAAAGCCGATGATGAATTTAGGTGCCTCATTTTTTGCTTTAAGAAATTTCACCCATGTAAACCGAGAGTAATCATCGACAATGACGAGGATGTACTTTTTGCCACTAAGACTTTTAATACGCATTGGCCCACAAAGATCCATATGCAACAGATAAAGTTTCTCTTGGTTGGTGTCTTCCGTCTTGGGTTTGTAAGATTTCTTAGTGCTTTTCCCCATTGTACACGCGGAACACAAATGATCCTTGTGAAATGATAGTTTAGGAAGACCACGAACAAGTTCGTTTTTCGCCAAGTGATTAATAGCGTCAAAGTTAAGATGAGATAACCGTCGATGCCATAACCATGACTTAGTCTTCGATGCTTTGGAGAGAATACATACGGGAGAAGCGGCCATCATATCTTGTAGAGACAAAGTATACAAATTATTCCCTCGAGTACCTTTCAATAAATCAACCCCTTCCAAATTACGAATGAAGCAGGTATGCTCTCGAAAAGCAACTTCTAGGTTTGCATCACAAAATTGTCCCACATAAAATAAGTTGTGACCGAGACCTTCCACGTAATACACTCTTGAAATTATAACATTCCCTATGATATTCACCATAACCCATTATCTTTGCAATATGATCATTACCAAATCGAACCGTACCAAGAAACTTGCTGACGAAATTTCTGAGCTGAGAGCGATCTCCGGTCATATGCTTGGAGCAACCAGAGTCCAAATACCAGAGAACAATTTGGACCACCTGTTTTCAATAACAACAGTAGACAATGCATTGGAAACTATTGGTTCCGGAGTGTTAGCAGATACAGATATAGAATTATCAGAATTTCTAACATTTTTAGACCCTTAGATTTCCTGCGTTTTCTATTGTGAGTTTTAGCACTAACAGGTTTTACAGTTCCAACTTTCTTAGGTTTTGGATTATTCGCGGGCACTACAGTGGGAGTAGACCTATTTAAAGGGCACTTGGTTCCTACAATAGTGTCAGTGTTCCTAGTTAAAGGACACGCTTGTGTGTTGGTAGCCTTGGCACTCCTAGTTAAAGGGCACGCTTTGTTCGCTGTAGTGGGAGTGATCCTAGTCAAAGGGCACATATTTCCTACTATAGTGAAAGTTCTACCAGTGGGGCGCCACATCCAACCAACTTGGGTTAAAACTTTCCCAGTCAGTTTCCATTCTAATCCATTTTTCCGGGCATGCGTCTCATTCACATGGTCAATAAGGCAAGAATCATGACGACTAGAAAACATACATTCATTGCAATTCCAACATTTTAAATTAGAATTCACAGTAGGCTTAGAACGCTGCACAACCGCAGAGCCTTTAGGTTTAGCTACATGATTCTTTTTATTCAAAACAGAAATAACATTCCTAGGATGGGCTTCTACTTTCTTCTTCACTTGACTACTAGATGGGGGCAAGATCCTATCATTCTTCTTGTTTCTTTTAAGCTTAGATCTTTGAGCCTTAGTAGTGGTGCTTACTCCTGTAGAAGGCAACACGGGAATATCAGAAGCTGGTTTTGATTCCGCCTTATCTTTAGTGACCAATGTTTGAGAAGGTTTAGTCCTAGGGCCCTTGTTAAGTGGTGTGACGGCTATAAGGGTTCTTTTGATTGCACTAGAGGACGATGCTGAGACAGTGGCTGTGTTATCCATAACATTCTTACCTTTTAGAGTACGAAGTGTTTCCTTTAACTCAGCCAAGACCAGATTCTTATCACAAATTTGTTCCCTCAACTCAGATATTTCCACCGACTTTCGATTCAATTGTTCAATCAATGATTGATTCTGTGCAGTGGTATCAACACATGCGGGCTTTACTGAATCGAAGAGTCGTGTATTTTTCTGTTTTAAGTTATCAACTTTGGACAAAATCTTGGAAACTCGATTATCTAGATCAAGTTTAAAATTCTCAGCGGCCTCAAGTACGTTCACACAGTTAAGTTCCTTAGATTTCTCTATGTCTATCGGCAAGGATTGAGCAACCTTGTCACTTGGCTGACGCTGTTTGGATTGTAAATTCAATCGAAAATTCTTTTCAAAGTTTGCATCATCGATATTAACACCTTCGAATGACGTTTCAAATATTTCTTGAATAAATTGTTGCTTGCATTCAAGCGAAATACAATGTGTTTGAATCTCATCAAAACGTTTTGAAAGCGAAGAATATGAATCTTGAAGCTTTAAAAATTCAGCGTCAGATTCGTGACAAGTACTATCTACCACATTATCCACAGATTCAACATTATGCACAATAGAATCATTATCAACACTTTTATTCACACAGACAGAAACTATATCATGAGACATCACTTGCTTCAGAAGCAAATCATTTTGGCGTGAAACCCGTTCTATTTCAAGTAAACTGTTTACATAAGCATCTTCCATTTCATGGAAAACACGTCTAACTTCTTCTATTTCCAAAAACAAATCTTGATCAATATTACGAAGACAAGCTTTAACATTTTCTACAAACGAAACAATTTCATCTCGAAACGCAGCTCTAGTGTGCTCAAAGTTCCATTCACCTTCCGTTATGGCCGTGGCCGTCGTACGTTCCAAAATGACCTTGTCAAAATCGGCTAAGTGTTGGTGAACCGTATTTAAGTTAACGGACGCCCTACTTACCGGTGGAATTAACTTTGTTAAATCCTTTTTGACAAGTGTAGGAGACGTACTAGGAAGGTTTTCATTTGACAAACTTTGGGGCACAAGACCTGTTAATTCTGCTAATTCCTTTTGTAAGCAAATGCGTGTCTTTTTCGAAAATTGATCTTTGTTATGTTGATCATAATCAATTGTATGGAATTTTGAAATCATTTTAGAATGAGTTTCATCCGCAAGTGATTGTGTCTTCTCAGTACTACGAACATAAGGTGCTTCTTTCGATTTGCCAATTATGGTCATATCATAAAGACCGGGAATATATTCCTGAGCTTGTTTTGCATAACCGGGATTAGGTGGTAAATCTTGAAGACGCTTAAGTTCGAGTTCTTTAAATGATTTCGTTAAAAGATGAACCTTTTCTGTGGAAGCGTATTGTTTTAAAAGCTGTTGTTCTTTGAATTTAAGAAGTTTGGTAGCATTAATTTCCGATTCAACCTTTTTAGACTCGAGAATTTCGAAATCCATTTTAAGTTTCTGAAAATCATTGACAACCGACTCTTTTTATTTTAATTCATTAGAAAGATTAGTTTTTAATGATTCTATTTCTTTCAAGTGTTCAATCTTTTCAAAACGAAATTGGTCAAATTCAGAACATGTTATTTTCTCTTCTTGAGGGACCATTTCAAAAGTTTTGACCTTTTCTTTATGCAACGCAAGCTCAGCAGTTAGAGTGGAATTCGTATCTACGGATTGTCTGAGGGCCATATGCATTTGATCAATAATATGTTTAGGCACCATGACCAAATCATGTTGAGCATAAGATTCCATACCCGTCGTAGCATTTGGTTGAGGTTCACTCAAATTTGTAGGATTGGGTACCACATCATTTGAGTTACTAGTCCCCGAATGCTGTTCGAGGTTGTTATTTTCATGCCCAACCTGAGGTTGGTTATCATCAATATTATTAGATGTGGTTGGTACCTCACTAATGACATCAGAACCGTAGTGAGAGAGATTAGCAACGAGAGCAGCTTGGGCAGAGTGAATGTCATCACAATCAGAATCATATGCGTCAAGGTCATCTGCTTGATAAGCTGCATTAGAAGTAGAAACGACTGCAATGCCTTTAGTATCTGCTGCCCCTGGGTCTGCTAGAAATGCTAACTCCTCTGAATCTAAAATCTTTCCCTTAAACTGAGCATCAACCAAATACATCTTCTCACGAAACCATGCATCATCCCTTCTCCTCTTCGGCTGAGTGCATTCCCTAGCCATATGACCTTGTCCTCGGCAATTGTAGCAAGTCACAACCTTTTTAGGACCAATGGGTCTTCCATTTCCATTAGCTTGAGAATTCACAGCTTGATTGTTCCCAGTCCTTGTAGGAGGTCCATATGAATTTTGCCTTCCCTGAATAGGTTGCACCGTCACTTGACCATCTTGAACAGTGGCTTGTTGTCGAGGATTTGATGAGGTGCGGAGCTGATTGTTTGTTGGTGGAAATCCTCTAGTTGCAACAAGTTTTGACAAGTAAGCGGTGAGATGGTTTAGTACATCAGCTGGTGTATCATTTGGAGTAAAGACCGGTGCTTGGATTGGTGGAAGTTCATTAGAGTAGAAAGCTTGTGCTGGTTGTGCTTCTATTGGAAAATATCCTTGCTGAGGAGTATAGCCCAATGGAGAAGTGTTGGCTTGTGATGATGATGTCTGATATGGTGGTTGATGTGGAAAAGATTGTTGATGAACACTTTGTTGATATGCTTGCTGTGGCATCATTAGTGGTTGAAAAGATGGTTGTTGTGGTTGTTGATAGTTGTGTGGTGGTGGCTGCTGCAAGTATGATGGTTGCTGATAATTATAAGCCATGTTTTGTTGAGAAGCATACATGGCAAGTGGATCATGAACTTGAGGTGTAGACAACCGGGCCTCGATCACATGGCATTCGTGTTGTTGAAGAAAAGCTTGAAATTGATCCACATTAGTGTTATGCAAGTCCTTAGCCAATTTAACATCCGTCATGTATTTTTTCCATTCTGGAGGAAGAGTGTTCAAATATTTGGTGTTCAATTGAAAGGTAGGAATTGCCATGCCATAGATATTTAGCTAATTCAACAATAGGGTAAATCTCAGATAGTAGTCATTGAGAGTCTCCCCTGGCACATAGGCAAACTTATCAAACGCATCATAAAGCTTACACTCTCGTTCTTGTTTAGTTAACGAGGTGCCTTGCATTAGAACCCAAATTCTATCCCATAACTCTTTGGCAACTTTATGTTTGCTGACAAGTTTATAGACATCTGGAGGAAGGGCTTGGAGAATGATGTTTGTAGCATACTTATCACATTTATCTTGAATCTTCATATCTCTAGTCAATTCACCCGTTGTGCGAGGATGAGTGGTCGTACCTTCCGTCACTGTACCATAATCTAATGGTCCATTGAGCACCGATGCCCAAATAAGATGTCCGTTCTCCTTGTTCAACATATAAAGTTCCATTCGGGAAGTCCAATCCTCGTACATAGACTTCTCCAACATTGGTGGACGATTATCCGTACCCGAGAGGATGGACTTATCCGTAAGAGATGTGTACTCCATTTCGATAAGTTAAGATTTACAAACAATGATCGAACAATGAGAGAAAGTAAATGTGCTTGTTGTCGTTTGTTGAAGTCGAGAAACTATGTTAAAATCCCCTAAAATTGTCTTCGTGAGAAACCAAAAATTCCACTGTAAAATTACACTTGAAAATCTTGAAAAAATCGTGAAAAGTTCCAAAGATTTCGCAATGTGAAGATTCCTCAATAAGGTTCAATGATTTCGCAATCCCTTTGTGGATTTGATTTCGCAATCACTCAAAAGATTCCGTAGCACTTGAATGATTTCGCAATGCACAAGAATTCGCAATAAACTGACAATTCCGCAATTAATCACTATGCAAGTTTTCGCAATGGTACAAATCCGGAATGATGCCAAGATTTCGCATCTTGCTAATTCCGCAACTTTTGAAGATTCCGCAATACTCAAGATAGAACAATTCCGCAATTCTGTGTTGATAATTCCGCAATTAGTCACACAATTCCGCAATACAATTCCGGAATTATTGCAAGATTCCGCAAATCTGGAGGAAACTCAATTCCGCAACTTTTGCAAGGATTTCGCAATTCTCAAGATAGAACAATTCCACAATGGTGTAAATCCGCAATTAAGCCAAGAATTCGCAATATTCGAAAAACTCCAAGATTTCGCAACTTGCAAGTAGGCAAGATTTCGCAATATAACAGATAATTGTGAAATTATACCATATATTCCGAAAAATGCGAAGAACAAGGAATACGAATTGTACTATAAGAAATACGAATTTTGATGCCAAAAATGAATCCAAACACTCAAAAATTTTGCGCTTTTGAGCGATCCAAGTAACCCAAATCACTAATACGTGTATATAGATGATATTGGTGAAGATCAAACCACAAAAAAAACACCAAAAAGATTTATGGACGTGGGATTAGGAGATCAAAACACACGAAATTCTATAAACACAAACACAAAAACAATACACTCATCCCATGGCTCTTGATACCATTTGTAGAAGTGTAAATCTTGCTTATGTTTTAGAGAGAGAAAGAGATAGAGAGATGGTGGATAAAACACAATTCTAGAGAGAGAAACAAGAGTAAACTATGTGAAAAATGATTAACCACACCCACCCTCTCCATCAAAGGAGAGGGTTTATATACCCAAGCCTTGAAATGGGCTTGGGCTTACACGTTTGGGCCGGCCTACACATGTTGTAGGCTAGGCTTGGACTTGTTTGATAAATAAAGAAGGTTAACTAAACTACGAGCTATTACATGGACTATCGTTGGAGTGACCGATCCTTCTTAATACGTAAAACGTATTTCCAACAAACCCTAAAATCTATCTTAATTATAATAAAGCATAATTAAAATACTTAGACCATAAGAATTAAGGCATAAATTCTAAAAGTTTAAATTATTTTAGAAATATTAAAATAATTTATGGGAACTTTAAAGTTAAATAAAATATTGTATTTATCTTTCAAAATAAAATATTTATATTAACTTTAGGAAATAATTGTTTAAACAATTATGAATATGTATTACTCATACATAAACTCATATACTTTTAGAAAATAAAATTTATATGAACGTTGGATAAATTGAATGTTAAAATTTAAGTATAACATCTTACGTCTACTTAAAATATGAAACTTAATATTAAAGTTCAAATGAATGAGTAGAATACATAAACTACGAACGTGAACTAATATTAAGTAAAATCTTTAAAATTACTTAATAAAGAAATTTAAAAGTAAAATGAGTAATTATAATACTCGGACAGAGAACGTAAATTAATATTCTAAGTAAGATATTATAGGTTACTTAATTAAGAAACTTAATTGTGAGTTGAATGATTATTATAAATACATGTATGCTAATTGATATTGATAGTTAAACATTTTATGTTTACTTGGAAACGCAACTTATATAGATAAGTTAAATGAATATTGATTGTACTTTAACTACGGTTATTTAGATAAACACCGTAGCATAAATGAACTGACTAAAATCTGTATAAGCATACATATATGTTCTTTGTACTATCTATTAAGACTGTACTATCTGATTAGGCATAACTTTGGTGTGAGCTTTAATTGGATATCCATGTTAAACAAGCAATTTCCTACTCCCAGGTGAGTTTACAGCCACATATAAACTTTTGATAAACCTTTCCCTTTTGGGAAAGAAAATATGCAAACATATAATGGACACAACTGGATTGTATAAACTTGATTATGATTGATTATTATTGAAACTGTTAAATTGTTGTAAATCGCACGAATGTTATAAATAGATCTATTAGGGATTGACCATCCCGTTCTGGGTGAGTCATGCTCATTGTGCCTTGGCCGGGACAACAGACGTATACCATGTTGGAACTGGAATGGGTGTCTTTTTGTAAGACACTACGTCCTCATCTGTTGAGGACTATGGAGGTTAAGCGTTAGTTTCTAATAATAAACAAATGTTATTTACATTTTAGTAAGAATGCTTTGTGCATTATTACTTCTATGATTATTGTATGTCCAAACTAATTAATTGTTAAAATCTGCAAATTCACCAACTTTATGTTGACCCCCGTTAGTATGTTTTGCACAGGAATATGAAGTTAGTACGTGGTGTGTGCATGGTCTCCAGCATCTTAGAAATCTGCATCATAGGACTCGTCAGGGGTTTTATTTGGGAAACAAAAACTATCACCTACTGTCATGTTTAAGACAATTTTTATTTATTTGTTTAAATAAACATGTAATCTGATTTGACTAACTCTTTATCTTATGCTCTATGGACTATATGATATCGTTCCACCCTTGTGACATCTCCGGGGATATTTTCCGCATATTTTGACCCTACCCGGGGTGTCACAAGTTTGAAGGCCCAAAAGCTAAAAATGAGCTTATCACAGCTTATAAGTCAATAAGCTTAACCTTATTGGAGCAATAAGCCCATTAAGCAATAAGCTGTTTCCATAAGCTCTGCTTAAACACACAACCTTGTTATGAGATTTTAAACCTTTTTGCAAAAAGAAATTCTGAAAAAGACCAAATAATAAGCCAGAAATAAGCAAAGTACTTTTTTACTAAAAGACAAAATAATCGGGTTTGAGTTCTAGGGGGTTTCAAAAGCTGATTCTTTTTGCAAAAGCTCACAAATAGCTTAACTAAGAATAATCAACAAGAAAAATCCCAAAAAGGCAAGTGAAATAAGTTGTAGAAGCAAATAAGCAAACTAAAAAAGCCAAATAAGTTGGTTTTCTAGCAAAACCTTAACCAAATAAGCTGAAACCTTCCAAAAGTGATAATATGCTGAGAAAAGTAACACCTATTACAAAATCCAAGTTGTTGCATGTACCAATAAGCTGGAATGAAAAATAAGCCAATATGAGCTTGACCAAAATTCAAAGTGTATCAAACTTTCAGAACTTGATTATAAGGTGGTATTAAGCTTGTTTTGAAACTTTTTGGATGAGGTCTTAAGGTTAAGACCTATGAACTTGGCTTGTCAGTTGGCTAACCAAACATTGTTTTTGGCAGTTAAGTCTCAATAAGCTAGTTGGCTTATGAGGCTATCAAATAAGCACACAAAGCTCAAAACACATTCACTAGCAACCAAATATGAGATAACAAGCAATGGTATAGCAGGGCAAACACTAGATAAACAAATGCAAGTCCAAATAAAGTGGTCACTTTTTCTGATGCAAATGACCACTTCAGCCAAATTTAATAAGTTATAACTCTTTCAATAAGCCACCAAAGTTAACAACCAAATATTGCACAGATAACACACCATAAAAGCTCTTCTCAAACCATAATTCAGCCTCTCAATCCAACAAATGAAGATTTGAGAGCTGCTGATGTGTTTGACCAATTTTAAAGCACTTAGATAGATTTTTCTAAAAACTTGCCAAACCTTTTCCAAACCTTTTGACACTTAACCAGCTATCAAACCTTACTTAGAAACATGTGTTGAGTAAAAACTAACCCTAAGAACCAAGGGCACAAGGCCACAAGGCCTTTGGATCCCAAATATCCCAAACAGCCTTATTTTAGTACTTTTTCAAAGAAACTTTTTATTTATCCAAATAACCTGCTGATTTTATGGTTCAAATACTTCCACTAGGTGACACTAAGCTTACTGAAACAAAGATACAAGCAACACAAACACCAGATCACAAAATCACATAGCAACTTATCATAAGCAGATTTTAACCAAAAATTTAAAAGAGAAAATGAGAGAATGAGTGAATCTCCTTCCCTTTACTTCCTAGGGAAGGTCAGCAATGATCCTTGGACCTTGTTCAACTACTAGAACAAGACCAAGGTCCTTATGCAAAGGAGAAGGTCTGCTGATGGTTCAACAGCTGAACCATAACCTTCTTATGAATGGATCTTCAACACAAGCAACAAACAAACCAACCAAAGGTTGATAAACTTTCACAAGCTTGGTGTCAACAAGCTTGCCATAGCTTATAGCTATTGGAAGGGGTTAGCACAAGTAAATAAGCAAATCAGAAACCTAGTTTTGAAAATTTTCCAAACCTTAAAAACCTTTTCAAAACAAAATATGGCTTAATCAAACCACCAAAACACATTCAAAACACTAAATGGAACTCAGAATTTGCTTCTCCTTACAAACTTCAAACAACAAAAAGGAATTACACTTTCAAACTTAGAAAATACCAACTTTTATAAATTTTAAAGATAATTCCAAGAGAGAAAGTAAAAACTGGAACAAGGGATCATCACATGTTGGTGTCTCCTTATATAGAGGTCTAATGATCATTCTAAAATGGAAAATACATGTAAACCCTAGCCTAGAAATCCTAGAAATGCCCTTGAAGTCTTCTAGATGCTTGTGATGTTGTGAGTTGTCCAAATGATCCAAATCATTCATAATGGCTTAGGGACAAAGTAGAATGCTAAAGCCGTTGGATTTGACACGTGGCATTCCTTGGAGAGGAAGTTGGGATGTGATAGGTGGACGGCTTGAATGGTGGGGTCCATTAAGTGAAGTGGTGGGTGATTTGAAGTCTAAGATGGATTTGTGTGAGGTTGAATCAAGTGTGGGTTAAGGTAATTTGAATTAACCCTTTGTTTTAAGTGGTGTTGTTACTAGGGGTGAAGAACATGAATAGTGGTAATTTTTGATCCAAAAAAGGTGGGGAAAGGTGTTTGGCGCGTCTTTGTGTTATTCAAAATTTCAGAATGGCACAAGTGGTCCTTGTCTTTTGGAAAAAAGTGTATAACAAGTATTTTTAGCCTCAAAACCGTTTTCCTTTGTTAAATAAGTTTCCAATTTCATACTTTGACCACAAAATTTTCTCAAAAGGGTTTATAAGGGCTTGTTTTGTACTTTCTTGATATTTGAAGGGCTAAACTTGTACATTCTTGGATTTTAAGGTCTTATTTGTATGTTTGACTTTGAGGAGGACTAATATTGACAAATACATATTTTTGAGGGACTAATCTTGCCAATTCTTCAAAGTTGAGGGACCTTTTTATAATTTTGACAAATTTTAGGGACCAAACTTGTAATTATGAATATACAAGTGTATAAAGTGTCATTTCTGTAATGATGAAGGACTTTTCTTGGAAATCTTCAATTCTTCAAGGTTTTATTCTTGGAAAATCAAAACTAGGGCCCGGTTCATTGTGTCTTTTTCACGATATCTATACCTAAAATACACAAGTAACAAACACAAGCATAATGGTATTTTTGTCACATTTTTAGCATTTAAAGCCCAAAAAGAACGATGAGATCATGTATAAATGCCATCTCATCACTCCCTCATACTAAACCATTGTCGTGCCCTCACACAATGCTAGAATAAACTATCTAAGCATCTCCGAAGTTCACTTTTATGAACCTTTATTGAAATGTAAACTTGCTATACTACTACTATGATGTGTAAAAGACATTATGTATGATTTTTATCACGTGAAAGTGACTTTTAGGGTCGAAGAATAAAAACAAGTAAATGCTTCATAGAGTAAAGTTCGTCATCCTTGATTGTCATACATTCTATGCAAAGTGCAAAAACGAGATCATTGTTGGTACAAGTCATAATGCTAACACTATCATACATCCAAATTGTGTAATACTTTTTCTCCCTGCAATCCTAATTATTAAGAAAGATATCTAGAAATTTTAAACTATTTGTCATGGATCACAAGTGATTCATATTGACTTATTTGAGTATTTATTAGTTCGAAAATAAAGTAGGATGATTTAATCGATAGTTAGCTAAAGGACAAAATCTTTTAAAACGGCTTCTCGTAATTTCCTTAAGTTCATATCTTGGCATAACTCGTTTCACGATTTGAGACCTTTGTCGTACCGATATTTGGTATGTACTTCATACTTTGAATCTTGGAAGACGTTATTGAAATAATGGTCTTCTCATATATGTAATTTCTTCACTTGACGTTTTTGAGAGATTCTTCAAACTTGGATCATTTTTCTTCAATCTTTATTTGGGATTTTGATATACAACGATCCGCCTCCTTTTAGGACTTGGAAGTATTTATCCTCATACCTTGTTAGGGTCTTTTTGGATAGACTTCTCCATGATCTTTATGGGAGTAAATTGCTTTTCGTCATGTATCTTGATCCTTCATATTCATTTTGGAATAATGATTCTTCACATCATCTTGGATATTTAACAACAAAATGGAGTCCTCATGCCTTGTTAAGGCCTTTTTGGACTTCGCCAATCTTCGCATCCCACTTCAATAAGTAATGCCTTGGATATGAACTCTATTCGAACACGAGCAACTTTTAAACGATCTTGGGCTAGAAGCTAAGTAACCTTTTAAATCGTACGACCTTACTTATTGCAATTTATTTGTCCTAATGCATTGATCTTATGGCAGAAAAAGCCAGAACTAAAAACATATGAGTTTTTGAAAGAACATTTTCATGTTCTACGTTTAGCATGATCACTTGTCTAACTCTATCACTTCTTGTTCTTCACTATTTAAAGACCTTTAATTAAAGTGACTCGTGAATACTTAGCCATGCCAGTGAAAATTAAGACAAATTTGGATTAGCTTCATTAAGACTATATTAAATCGATGTTTTGGGTTTTCAAATCACCTATCGGAGCTTGCACTTTCTTAGACTTTTTCAAGCTTAGAGAATGCATTTTAAAGTTCCCTTGATAAGTGACTTTCTAGGATTAATTATAGGAACTTGGGAAAAGTTCTTGTTCTTAACGCGGATGAGCTAAGACTTTCGCGTTTTAAAGTTTTCTATATAAAAGTCTAGCAAAGCTTGATTCAAGCGGGTTAAGGAATGTAAAGGGCTCCAAATGCCCATCAAGTCCAAAATTAGCTCTTATTCTACCCAACAGAAAATATACATTCGTGTCTTAAAAACACTTATGAAAACTAAGAAAAATTTTAAAATTTGGCCATTTTTAACCTTATTTGCAACAAAACAAAACAAAACGATGAAAATTGGAAAGCATGAGGGAGGAGAAAGGTAAGTATCTATTTACCCCCATACTAAAAGTAAACATTGTCCTCAATGTTTCGAGTCTAAAGGTGGAGCACCCCCATTCTAGAGATGAAGAGTCGAATGCTTAGGATCTAACATGGAAAGGGTGATCAACAATATATCTAAAGCCGTTTATGAATTATGATAAAAGATAATTGTTTAGAACAATAAAGGATATGTCGTGGATTTGTGAAAAACTTCTTCAAGCAAACGATCGAGGCTCGCGTAAACGAACACGAGAGTCTTCAACCGTGGTGATGATGATCTAGATAACACATTCACAAACAACCACGAGACAACAAGTTGGAAGGGCACAAATCCCCTCACATTACCTACATTAGAAAGCGATAATATATACATGGATAAGCATGGGAACTCTCCCATGAAGCACCTCGCGTTTTATTACCGAGTCATGAGCTCGTCTTGATCCCCTCAATGCTAATTGTCATTGGGGAAGGTGACTTGGTCGAGGTCGTCCAAAGAAGGGACTTCCCCATCGAAGTAGTGCTTAAGCCTATGTCCATTCACCTTGAAATTAGGACAATCACTTTGAGCTAGCTCCATGGTCCCATAAGGAAAAACTTGTGTTATGGTGAACGGACCCGACCAATGGGATTTCAACTTTCTGGAGAATATCTTCAAACGAGAGTTAAAAAGTAACACTTGATCACCAACGTTACGGTTTTTAATCTTTGAATCATGAAACTTTTAAGTCTTTTCCTTAAAAATAAATGAATTTTCATAAGCATTATCACGTAATTCAGCCAATTCATTAAGTTATATTTTCTGGTGATCCCCCGCCGTTTTTAAGTCAAAGTTTGGATGCTTAAGGGTCCAATATGCCTTGTGTTCCATTTCAATAGGCAAATGGCAATTCTTCCCATACACCAACTTATAAGGAGTACAACCGATAGCTGTCTTATAAGCGGTGTGAAAGGCCCATAAAGCGTCATCAAGTTTGTCGGACCATGAAGCACGGTTTTCTCCAATCGACCTTTCCAAAATCCTCTTTACAGCTTGGTTTGAAACCTTGACTTGACCACTCATTTACGGATGATAAGCCGTAGAAAGACGATGTGTAACTCCATATTTCTTTATAACCTTTTCGAATTGGTCATTACAAAAATGGGTTCCATGATCGCTTATAATAGCACGATGGGTTCTAAACCGAGAGAATAATTGCTTCAAAAACTTCACTACCACACGAGCATCATTCGTAGGCAAAGCCATAGCTTCAACCCACTTAGATAGATAGTCAACGGCGACGAGGATATACTTGTTACCATGAGACGATTGGAACGGCCCTATAAAGTCAATGCCCCAAACGTAGAAAATCTCACATACTTGAATTATGTTTTGCGGCATTTCATCCTTTTGAGAGGATTTTCCTTGACGTTGGTAAGAATCACACGACTTCACAAGTTCGTGTGCATCACGATAGATCGTACGCCAAAAGGAGCCGGCATCAAACTCTTTCTTAGCCGTGAAGTTAGCACCGAGGTAACCACCGTGGGTCCCTCGTGACAAGATATAAAGATGTTAGTAGCTTCGCTGCAAAAAATACAACGTTGAACGAGTTGATCCACACAAACCCGAAAGAGATAAGGGTCGTCCCAAAAATAGAACTTAACGTCAGAAAAGAATTTTCGCTTTTGTCGTGTCGTCATACCCTTGATTATGAAATTGCCCGTATGGTAATTTGCAATATGGGCAAACCATGGGGTATCGTCTTTAGAATTAACTACACCGAGAGTCTCAAGAGGAAATGTTTCGGTACTTTTCCTTGTTCTCGAACTCATTCTTATGAGGATTTTCGAAACGAGAGAGATGATTGGCCGCTAGATTCTCAGCTCTTTTTTTGTCAAGTATTATAACATCCAATTCTTGTAGGAGGAGAATCCAACGGAGCAATCTCGGCTTTGAATCAAGCTTAGAGAAGAGGTACTTGATAGCCGAATGATCCGTATACACGATGCCTTTTGTTAAGACGAGATAAGGTCGAAATTTCTCAAAAGCATACACCACGGCAATTAGTTCTTTTTCCGTTGTAGTATATTTAATTTGAGCCTTGGTCATCGTCTTACTAGCATAATGGATAGGTCGAAAGTGCTTTTCATGACGTTGCGCTAAAACGGCCCCAATTGCATAATCACTTGCATCGCACAAGATTTCAAAAGGTAATTCCCAATTAGGAGCAACAAGAATGGGAGCTTCGGTAAGTTTCCTCTTAAGAGTTTCAAAAGCTCGAACACAATCCTCATTGAAGATGAAAGGAGCATCTTTTTCAAGAAGGTGTGTCATAGGTTGAGTTATTTTTGAAATGTCATTGATGAATCGACGATAAAAGCCCGCGTGGCCTAGGAAACTCCTAACTCCCTTAACTATTTTTGGATGAGGTAATTTGGCGATGACGTCTATCTTAGTTTTTTTTTACCTCAATCCCCGCTTTCGAGACCTTGTACCCTAAGATGATTCCTTGTTTACACATAACATGACATTTTTCCCAATTAAGCACAAGGTTGGTTTCTTCACAACGTTTTAACATTCTCTCAAGATTTGATAAAAATCACCAAACACCGAAAAGTCATCCATGAAGACATTCATCGACTTCTCGATCATATCGTGAAAAATAGCCATCATACTCCGTTGAAAAGTTCCCGGCGAATTACAATCAAGTTTAACACGTAGAGAAACTTTGTTGTATTGAACAATCTAAGTGTTATGCGGAATTTAACACTTAGAACAAAGAACAAAACAATGTAAACCAAACTTTCACTTTGATTAATAATATCAATGAATGATTACAATGAAAGTGTTATGAGATATGTGGAATATTTGTGTAAAAAGGATGTGTCTTATGTCTAACCCTAAGGCCTCCTTTTATAGGTTTAAGGAACCTTGTACAAAAAGCTAAGATCAACTATTTTAGGAAGAGACATAAGATAAACATACTCAAATAACTTATTGACTAAATCTTCTAAACATTTAAGAATATATTCAGAATTCTTATCTTCATATTTTTTCCACCAGCTTGAAGAATTCATCATTGGCAGATTTAGTCCTAGTCTTTGTGTTAAGATTCTTCTTGTCAGCGTCTTGATAATTCTTATCAACGTCTCATATGTCAACGCCTCGTTTACTCTTGTCAGCGTCCAAGTTCCTCTTGTCAGCGTCTAGGGACTTGGTCAATTTTATTCCCAACAATCCTCCCCTAAACTTGATATCTACTCTAGTAATCAAGTTTCTGAATAAAATAAAACATACAGAGAGGATTCTTACAAATATACTTATCCCTGAATTTGAGTAATAATAAATCTCGAAAAGTCAATCACTCAAATCACTTGTATAGTCAGCCTTCACTTGATCTTAATCATCTTCAGCACCTGTAGAGTATTTGGAGCTTTCTTTATTACTTTTGTCACTCAAATTCGATTGCTCCTCCCCTTTTTAAGAATCCTCTCCAAGATCAATATACAAGGACAGAACTAAGAACATCCTCCTTGTATCAGCTTCCTAAACAACAAGTCTTTCAGGTTAAAACAGTGATCCTTGACAATTTGTACCATTTCTGTATTATGCTTTACAAGCTAATACAGGTTTTCGTCAATTCCATTAATGTCAAAGGTTTCATACTGTCCTCATCCACATTCGGGAAATGAATCCTCAATGTTGATTCATAGGACATGGGGATGGACTTATTGATGATAAGACTGACTTGACCTGCATTAAAGTTAGTGCCAATAGTCTCAGCCATCTCCATAACACTATTCACCCTTGTGAAAGTGATCTATGCTGCTACTAGATGTCAATCACTAGGAAAAACATCTCAATGATCATTAGGCTTCCAGATATCCAAAAATTTGAAAAATGAAAGGGTGATGAAACATTTTGGGACTATGAAGAAGTTTATAAATGACACCGGCTAAGATGTCGTAGCATAAAATGGACTTGCGAATGGAAAACTTTAGTTAGAACATAACAAAGGTAATAATCCTAAGGAAATTAACTAGTCTCTAATTAGCAAGAGTGATAAACACTGTTCATGCATACACTCATGCAAAAGCATGATAGACACACATGAACTCTAGAGTCCTTTGTTCACAAATGCCCCAAAGAGAAAGTTAACTCATATAAAACCTTTGCAACTCCCCAAGTAACCCAAACATATACCCAAAGTCTCCCAACCGACCAAACCCAAATCTAGGTCAAATGTCTTGGCAGCATGCACAGTATATCAACTTTGCATGCTACAGTGCCTCACGAATTAGAAAACTAAATCGTACTCACCAGTGGACACAATCTAGAATTGTGCAAGAGTGCTCTAAGAGTACCCAAAAAACCTAGAGGTTTACCTCCCCTTAATAGAAGCATACAAATCAGTATATGTGAAGAAGCAAAATTTTATCTCAAGATAGGAATGTAAAAACTCCAACCATCATAAATAAAAGTTTGCAATTCTGTATCCATCCAAATGTAGCTCCATTTTCCTGCATAGTTAGACAAAAACACACTAATAGAGGCTACCCTTTCCCATAATAATGGGTAGAGATAACATGTCAGTGGATAAAATTAATAACAGTGGAAAGAACAACAATGCACGTTCCTTGAACATCCACTATCCCAATATCCTTGATCATTAACCTGCTTTTGGATAGGCTGCTCAAAAAGAAAACAAATTAGTTTTCGTTGGAGATCGAAGCCTTGTTCGACTTGGATCTATCTAGTTGTTCAACTAGAGTGGTCTTATTCTTTACCACAAATCCCTGTTCACCCTTTTGGGACCTAATCACCCAATTTGTTCCAATGAGTCTAGTAATGACCTTCTCAAGATATTTAAATCTATTGCAACTCATTGAAATACCATTAAAATTGGAGTTTTGCTCTTGTTTAGGTTTCCATGTCAAGTGGGATGATGCTTCAGACCCTTGACACTTATTAACCTAGTATCTTTGTTTATATGGTCTAAAATAAGGTCTCATACCAAACTTGGAGCTGTCAGCGCTGCATTTGTGCCTGTCAGCGTTGAACTTGTTCCTATCAGCGTTGAATTTTTTCTTGTCAGTGCTGAATTTGTTCTTGTCAGCGCCCAAATTAGGGTTTGCTACAGGAACATACTGTCTATTTGACCAAGTGTTGGTCTTTTGAAAGGGCCTTTGTACATGGGTATTGGCTGCCTTAGAGAAGAATGGAGTTGGTCTAGTAGTCTGTGATCTAGTGTGGACAAAAGGTCTATGGTTGACATTGGATGACCTATTATCAGCGAATGAATTGTATTCACTCACACAATTATAGGCCAAATGTGAAAAGCTCCCACATGAGTAACAAGCCTTTTTGGACATAAACTTAGGCTTAGACTGATAAAACCTTGTCCCATTAACACTTGCTTAGCTTTTGAGTGACCTGGGTTTTCCATATATTTCAGCATATTTAACACTAGGTTGTTTCTTAATTGGGGAGCCAAGATTAACAGCTTTTCCAGTGATAGGATTGGTCACAGTGATAGGTGTAGATACTACTGGACTCTCAATGGGTGTAGGCACAAATGGACTCTCACTAAGCATCCCACCCTTACCAAACAAAGTGGGGTTAGCCTTCTTCCACTCTTCTAGGTCAATAACCTTTTGTTGATATTCCTCAACTAGAGAAATGACTCTAGGTGGAGGAATAAATTCCTCTTCTTGGAGTTCTGGAATACCAGTTCAAGAGAGATCCTTTCTATGGACACCATAGAAGTTCCCAGCAGGTGGTGGAACGGCAACATATTCATTCAACCCAAATCCAAACATATCCCTAGAGTCTCTTTGTTCACTGACACACTTTTCTAGGGTTTGGCTAGCTTTATCAAACTTTTGAATCTTAAGATCTACATTCTCTTTATCTTTAATGGCCTCATCTAACTTAGCCTGTAACTCAGCATTGACTCTCTCCATGATGTTTCTAATCTCAGTACTAGCATTTAAATCATGTTTTAAGATATTGATTTTATCTTTTAGGTTAAACTCCATTTTCTTATACTCAGACACAGTCTTTTTAGTATCAACGAGTGCCACTTGATAATTAGATAACTTGCATTTTACGTCTAAAACATCTGATTTTAATTTTAAAATCTCTTTATTAAGTCTTTCAGTATTTATCCTACAAGAAGAGTCATCACATACCTCATTATCAGAACTTGAAGAAGAATTGGAACTTGTGGAACTTGAAGAAGACGTGGCCTTAACTGAAAACATCATCAGATTCTTCTTCACCTTCTTCCTTAGCCTGGTTCACCTCACGATATTGGATTTCGTTCTTTAAATCAAAGTTTCTCAACAAGCTCTGATACCACTTGTTGATCCCAAACTTAGATCGATTTAGCTTTGTGTTAACGAGATTAAATCAAGTTTAAAAGTAGAGAAACTTTGTTGTATTGAACAATCTAAGTGTTATGCGGAATTTAACACTTAGAACAAAGAACAAAACAATGTAAACCAAACTTTCACTTTGATTAATAATATCAATGAATGATTACAATGAAAGTGTTATGAGATATGTGGAAGATTTGTGTGAAAAGGATGTGTCTTATGTCTAACCCTAAGGCCTCCTTTTATAGGTTTAAGGAACCTTGTACAAAAATCTAAGATCAAATATTTTAGGAAGAGACATAAGATAAACATACTTAAATAACTTATTGACTAAATCTTTTAAACATTTAAGAATATATTCTGAATTCTTATCTTCATATTTTATCCACCAGCTTGAAGAATTCATCATTGGCAGATTTAGTCCTTGTATTTGTGTTAAGATTCTTCTTGTCAGCGTCTTGATAATTCTTATCAACGTCTCATATGTCAACGCCTCGTTTACTCTTGTCAGCGTCCAAGTTCCTCTTGTCAGCGTCTAGGGACTTGGTCAATTTTATTCCCAACAGATAAACACGACGTGAACGAATCACCAAACACCGAAAAGTCATCCATGAAGACTTCCATCGACTTCTCGATCATATCGTGAAAAATAGCCATCATACTCCGTTGAAAAGTTCCCGGCGCATTACAAAGTACGAATAGCATTCTACAATAAGCAAACGTTCCATAAGGACACGTAAACGTAGTTTTGTCTTGATTACGAGGGTCGATAGGGATTTGAAAGTAACCGAAAAAACCTTCTAAAAGCAATACAAGTCATTTCCCGCGAGTCCCTCCAACATTTGATCCATGAAGGGCAAGGGAAAGTGGTCTTTACGAGTGGCGTCATTTAACTTTCAGTAGTCAATACACACCCTCCAACCGGTCACAACACGAGTGGGAATTAACTCGTTGTTTTCATTGGGCACAACGGTCATTCCTCCCTTCTTAGGGACATAATGGATTGGGCTCACCCATGGGCTATCGGAAATAGGATAAATCGTTCCCGCGTCAAGAAGTTTTAAGACCTCTTTTTTAATGACATCATGAATTTTGGGGTTTACCCTTCTTTGACATGGAATTGCGGGTTTGTATTCCTCCTCCATTAAAATCTTGTGAGTACAAAAACTTTGGGTCGATACCCTTAATGTCGGAAATTTTACACGCAATTGCCCCTTTGTGAGCTTTTAAGATTGTCAAAAGTGCGGTATTTTCATCATTGGAAAGATCTTTCGCAATAATACTGGCAACTTGTCATCGCCTTCCTAGAATGCGTATTCGAGGTGAGGTGGAAGATCTTTCAATTCAAGGATTGGTGGATCCTCGATTGACGATTTTTGTTCAACACTCATAACTTCCGTCGGCGGAAGAAATGGTGGAATGAGATTATCCCTACCAATAATCACCTCTTCTTCATTGTCGATTTCATCTAAAATAAAATCGCCTCCTTGGAATGGAGTGAGATTTGGTGTAGAATTAGCAATAATTGGATCCATAATAGTCGGATTGCCACTAGACGAACAATCAGAAAAACCTAACACTTCTTGTGTAAACTCATCGCAAACTACATCGACTAAGTCGATGTGGTTGATGGTAGCGATTGCATAAAAATGAGAAGGTGTAGAATTTTGAGTAGCGTTTATAATAAGTTCCTCCTCATTGAATCGCAAAGTGATTTTCCTAGCATGCACATTAATGATCGATTTCGAGGTATCTAAAAATGGACGACCTAAAATTAGAGGAACTTGAGGATCCATGGGAATGTCTACTACGATAAAATCAACGGGATAGTATAACTTCCCCACTTTCACAAAAACGTCTTCGCCACTCCACATGCGAGAATCGTAGAATGATCGGCCATCTCGATAGACATTTTTGAAGGAGTAAGAGCCAGAAATGATAGCGATTTCCACATGGAAAAAGGCATCAAATTAATGCTTCGTGTAAAGATCAGGAAAGGCGAGGCATCCTTCCATTTCTTTAATATCACATGGAATAAGAAACTTCCCGGGGTCAACAACTGTTTCCGATATTCGGTTAAGATAAACCGAAGAACAATTTGATAGCTTTTAAAGATTTTCCTTATCGTTCAGCATACCTTTAGAAGTGGAGGCAAAACGAGGCATATACAACAACGCGTCGGCTAAACTCACATTAAAGTGCACTTGTTGAAACATTTTAAAAAAAAGCTCAATTTGTTGTTTATTACGTTCATGCAATTTCTCCTTGTTTCGTCTCGATGGGTAAGGTAAGGGTGGTGTGTGTTGGGGCGTAGGCAACGGCCTAGGAATCTCGGGTTCCATAATTGGTATTGGTTCAACCGTAGGTGTGGTTTGAGTGGTACTTTGTGGGCTTGTGATATGCTCCTTTTCGACCATCACCTCGGGTTTTTTCTCGGTTTCTTTCTCTTTAGATGTACTTGGATGAGAGATTGCTTCTTTGAAAGTTTTACCACTACAAGTAGTAATAACCTTCATTTCTCCCTTGGGGTCTGCAATGGTATCACCAGGAAGACCACCTGAGGAAGACGGTTTACACATTATGGCTTCAAGCATACTCGCCATTCTATCTTCAAATTTTGATTCCCTTATATCCTCTTTTAATAGAGGCTACCCTTTCCCACAATAATGGGTAGAGATAACATGTCAGTGGAAAAAAATAATAACAGTGGAAAGAACAACAATGCACGTTCCTTGAACATCCACTATGCCAATATCCTTGATCATTAACCTGCTTTTGGATAGGCTGCTCAAAAAGAAAACAAATTAGTTTTCGTTGGAGATCGAGGCCTTGTTCGACTTGGATCTATCTAGTTGTTCAACTAGAGTGGTCTTATTCTTTACCACAAATCCCTGTTCACCCTTTTGGGACCTAATCACCCAATTTGTTCCAATGAGTCTAGTAATGACCTTCTCAAGATATTTAAATCTATTGCAACTCATTGAAATACCATTAAAATTGGAGTTTTGCTCTTGTTTAGGTTTCCATGTTAAGTGGGATGATGCTTCAGACCCTTGACACTTATTAACCAAGTATCTTTACTTATATGGTCTAAAATAAGGTCTCATACCAAACTTGGAGCTGTCAGCGCTGCATTTGTGCTTGTCAGCGTTGAACTTGTTCCTGTCAGCGCTGAATTTTTTCTTGTCAGCGCTGAATTTGTTCTTGTCAGCGCCCAAATTAGGGTTTGCTATAGGAACATACTGTTTGTTTGACCAAGTTTTGGTCTTTTCAAAGGGCCTTTGTCCATGGGTATTAGCTGCCTTAGAGAAGAAAGGAGCTGGTCTAGTAGCCTGTGATCTAGTGTGGACAAAAGGTCTATGGTTGACATTGGATGACCTATTGTCAGCGAATGAATTGTATTCACTCACACAATTATAGGGCAAATGTGAAAAGCTCCCACATGAGTAACAAGCCTTTTTGGACACAAACTTAGGCTTAGACTGATAAAACCTTGTCCCATTAACACTTGCTTGGCTTTTAAGTGACCTAGGTTTTCTATATATTTCAGCATATTTAACACTAGGTTGTTTCTTAATTGGGGAGCCAAGATTAACAGCTTTTCTAGTGATAGGATTGGTCACAGTGATAGGTGTAGATACTACTGGACTCTCAATGGGTGTAGGCACAAATGGACTCTCACTAAGCATCCCACCCTTAACAAACAAAGTGGGGTTAGCCTTCTTCCACTCTTCTAAGTCAATAACCTTTTGTTGATATTCCTCAACTGGAGAAAGGACTCTAGGTGGAGGAATAAATTCCTCTTCTTGGAGTTCTGGAATACCAGTCCAAGAGAGATCCTTTCTATGGACACCATAGAAGTTCCCAGCAGGTGGTGGAACGGCAACATATTCATTCAACCCAATCCCAGACATATCCCTGGAGTCTCTTTGTTCACTGACACACTTTTCTAGGGTTTGGCTAGCTTTATCAAACTTTTGAATCTTAAGATCTACATTCTCTTTATCTTTAATGGCCTCATCTAACTTAGCCTGTAACTCAGCATTGACTCTCTCCATGATGTTTCTAATCTCAGTACTAGCATTTAAATCATGTTCTTTATCTTTTAGGTCAAACTCCATTTTCTCATACTCAGACACAGTCTTTTCAGTATCAACGAGTGCCACTTGATAATTAGATAACTTGCATTTTACGTCTAAAACATCTGATTTTAATTTTAAAATCTCTTTATTAAGTCTTTCAGTATTTATCCTACAAGAAGAGTCATCACATACCTCATTATCAGAACTTGAAGAAGAATTGGAACTTGTGGAACCTGAAGTAGACGTGGCCTTAACTAAAAACATCATCAGATTCTTCTTCACCTTCTTCCTTAGCCTGGTTCACCTCACGATATTGGATTTCGTTCTTTAAATCAAAGTTTCTCAACAAGCTCTGATACCACTTGTTGATCCCAAACATAGATCGATTTAGCTTTGTGTTAACGAGATTAAACCAAGTTTAAACGTAGAGAAACTTTGTTGTATTGAACAATCTAAGTGTTATGCGGAATTTAACACTTAGAACAAAGAACAAAACAATGTAAACCAAACTTTCACTTTGATTAATAATATCAATGAATGATTACAATGAAAGTGTTATGAGATATGTGGAAGATTTGTGTGAAAAGGATGTGTCTTATGTCTAACCCTAAGGCCTCCTTTTATAGGTTTAAGGAACCTTGTACAAAAATCTAAGATCAACTATTTTAGGAAGAGACATAAGATAAACATACTTAAATAACTTATTGATTAAATCTTTTAAACATTTAAGAATATATTATGAATTCTTATCTTAATATTTTGTCCACCAGCTTGAAGAATTCATCATTGGCAGATTTAGTCCTTGTATTTGTGTTACGATTCTTCTTGTCAGCGTCTTGATAATTCTTATCAACGTCTCATCTGTCAACGCCTCGTTTACTCTTGTCAGCGTCCAAGTTCCTCTTGTCAGCGTCTAGGGACTTGGTCAATTTTATTCCCAACAGATAAATACGACGTGAACGAATCACCAAACACCAAAAAGTCATCCATGAAGACTTCCATCGACTTCTCGATCATATCGTGAAAAATAGCCATCATACTCCGTTGAAAAGTTCTCGGCGCATTACAAAGTATGAATAGCATTCTACAATAAGCAAACGTTCCATAAGGACACGTAAACGTAGTTTTGTCTTGATTACGAGGGTCGATAGGGATTTAAAAGTAACCGGAAAAAACTTCTAAAAACCAATAGAAGTCATTTCCCGCGAGTCCCTCCAACATTTGATCCATGAAGGGCAAGAGAAAGTGGTCTTTACGAGTGGCGTCATTTAACTTTCAGTAGTCAATACACACCCTCCAACCAGTCACAACACGAGTGGCAATTAACTCGTTTTTTTCATTGGGCACAACGGTCATTCCTCCCTTCTTAGGGACACAATGGATTGGGCTCACCCATGGGCTATCGGATATAGGATAAATCGTTCCCGCGTCAAGAAGTTTTAAGACCTCTTTTTTAATGACATCATGAATTTTAGGGTTTACCCTTCTTTGACATGGAATTGCGGGTTTGTAGTCCTCCTCCATTAAAATCTTGTGAGTACAAAAACTTTGGGTCGATACCCTTAATGTCGGAAATTTTACACGCAATTGCCCCTTTGTGAGCTTTTAAGATTGTCAAAAGTGCGGTATTTTCATCATTGGAAAGATCTTTCGCAGTAATACCGACAACTTGTCATCACCTTCCTAGAATGCGTATTCGAGGTGAGGTGGAAGATCTTTCAATTCAAGGATTGGTGGATCCTCGATTGACGATTTTTGTTCAACACTCATAAATTCCGTCGGTGGAAGAAATGGTGGAATGAGATTATCCCTACCAATAATCAACTCTTCTTCATTGTCGATTTCATCTAAATAAAATCGCCTCCTTGGAATGGAGTGAGATTTGGTGTAGAATTAGCAAGAATTGGATCCATAATAGTGGGATTGCCACTAGACGAACTATCAGAAAAACCTAACACTTCTTGTGTAAACTCATCGCAAACTACATCGACTAAGTCGATGTGGTTGATGGTAGCGATTGCATAAAAATGAGAAGGTGCAGAATTTTGAGTAGCGTTTATAATAAGTTCCTCCTCATTAAATCGCAAAGTGATTTTTCTAGCATGCACATCAATGATCGATTTCGAGGTATCTAAAAATGGACGACCTAAAATTAGAGGAACTTGAGGATCCATGGGAATGTCTACTAGGATAAAATCAACGGGATAGTATAACTTCCCCACTTTCACAAAAACGTCTTCGGCCACTCCACATGCGATTATCGTAGAATGATCGGCCATCTCGATAGACATTTTTGAAGGAGTAAGAGCCGGAAATGATAGCGATTTCCACATGGAAAAAGGCATAAAATTAATGCTTCGTGCAAAGATCGGGAAAGGCGAGGCATCCTTCCATTTCTTTAATATCACATGGAATAAGAAACTTCCCGGGGTCAACAACTTTTTCCGATATTCGGTTAAGATAAACCGAAGAAAAATTTGATAGCTTTGAAAGCTTTTCCTTATCGTTCATCATACCTTTAGAGGTGGAGGCAAAACGAGGCATATACAACAACGCGTCGGCTAAACTCACATTAAAGTGCACTTGTTGAAACATTTTTAAAAAAAGCTCAATTTGTTGTTTATTACGTTCATGCAATTTCTCCTTGTTTCGTCTCGATGGGTAAGGTAAGGGTGGTGTGTGTTGGGGCGTAGGCAACGGACTAGGAATCTCGGGTTCCATAATTGGTATTGGTTCAACCGTAGGTGTGGTTTGAGTGGTACTTCGTGGGCTTGTGATATGCTCCTTTTCGACCATCACCTCGGGTTCTTTCTCGGTTTCTTTCTCTTTAGATGTACTTGGATGAGAGATTACTTCTTTGAAAGTTTTACCACTACAAGTAGTAATAACCTTCATTTCTCCCTTCGGGTCTGCGATGGTATCACCAGGAAGACCACCTGAGGAAGATGGTTTACACATTATGGATTCAAACATACTCGCCATTATATCTTCAAATTTTGATTCCCTTATATCCTCTTTTAATAACTCTTGCTTAATCTCATGTTGTCCTTGTTCATCTTTTGTTGATTTTGTTGAAGACATTCAAAGTTCCTTCCATTTTATTAGCATGAGTTTTCAATTCATTAGCAAATTCATTTTTTAACTCGTTTTTCAACTCGGATCTTAAGCTAATCATTTCTTGTTGCATGTTATCAAATTTAGAATCATTTGCTTTAGCATAATCCAAAAATTCACCTTTAAGATTTTTTATGTGAGCATTTTGAAAACCTTGAGTAGTATTTTGAAAATCACGGTTTTAGTTTTGATTTTGCACTTGCCCATTGTTCCCACTTTGGTTATTACCCTTGTTTTAGTTACGTTGATTTTCTTAATAACCACCACCTTCGTGACACCCCCCAAATTGAGTCAAATGCAGCAGAAATAATATGTGGGTGTCACATAGGTGGATCAACAGCAGACAGAGTATAGAGCGACAGATAAAAGATTATCCTCACATTTATTATATGATTAAAAGTGAAAATAGTATTAAAATAGTCTTTAACATTGTTCAACGGTTTGAATTATTCCCAAGTTTATAAAACCCCAGATGAGCTCTATAAATGCAGCCTATCATGATGCTTGACTCCATGCACACCAATACCTGCTTCAGTTTCCTGAGAAAACATGCTTAGAGAGTCAACATAAAGTTGGTGAATTTACAGGTTTAATAAAATAAGTTTGGACAATAAACATTCACTGAAGTAGTAATGCACAAAGCATCAATACTTACAAGTAATTACATTCCCATATTCCCTAAAACAGAGACTTGACAGTTAAGTCCTTAACAAATAAGGACCCTTCGCCTTATAAAAAGGCACCCATAAAAATAATAAGTGATGACATGTGAAACATCTGTTGTCCTGGCCTAGGCACAGTGAGCATGACTCACCCAGATGGGGACGGTCAATCCCAAATAGATCTATTTATAATATTCAAGTAATTCAATAATTCTAACAATTTCAGATGCACGGGTCATGTGGGCTCATCTACAATAGGCAATGTAATCAAAGGTTTCACAGTTCAATCCATGTCCATAAAATAAAATATGTTGCATGTTTTCTTCCCCATTAAAAGGTTTAAAAGTTTGTCAATATATAAAGTAGGGCCATGAACTCACCTCAGTAGTACAGCAATAAGTCAGTAGATAAATCTGATAAGGATGCTCACGATACAATCAACGACCTAAATAATTATAAGGTCTCAGTAAATGCATAACATAATACATAAAAGTTTCAGAATAAATTTGTGCATGCTTATACTGGTTTTAAGCATTTTATTACGATACTTGTATTTTAGTTCATCGTTGTACATGTTCTAGTAGTATTTATTTTAAGTATAAAAGAAATAATAAGGTTAAATTAATTAATCTATTTAATTAATATTTTTGTACTTATGTTGTTTATAAAACACTTTAAATATTTATAAAAGGTAGTTTTATATATATTTAAAGTAATAGAAAATAAATATAATTAATATATTTATTTTATAAGTTAATCATTTTTAATTTATATTTAATATATAAATAAGGTTTATAAAACGTATAACATTTTAATTAAATTCCACGTTTACGTAGTGTTTATAATTATTAAATTATAAGTTTGGAAAAATAACAATTGTTATGTTTATTTAAGTTTTACATTTCAATATCGGATATAAATATATAGCAATTGTAGGGTTCGTTATACTTTGTATAAAATACGTTTTAGTCCTTCTAATTGAATAATTACCCGCGGTTAAATTACTTTTATACCCCTAGGGTTTCTAAATCTTTCAAGTAATTACAATATTGGTCCCTCCCTAGTTACACGTGTAACTAGGGTTTGTTTAAGTTTCATTAAATGGCAAAATTGGTCCCTAAACATTCGGCTTATATTAGGGCTTGTTGTAGTTTCATAAATTGATATTTTTGGTCCTCCAACATTCGGTTTATATTTAAGTTTATATTTAAGTTACACAAATGCCCCCTAGGGCTTATATATGTTCCGGCTTATGCCGAAAATATCCCCTAGGGTTTACTTAGGGTTAGTTATAGTTTACTAAGTTGGCATAAAAGGTCCCTAGGGCTTATATAGGTTTCGGTAAGTGGCAAATGAGATCCCTAGGTTTTCTTAAGTTACACAAATTTACCCTAACGCCATAGTAATCTCATTTAAGTCCTTTTTATTACCTTGAAGTTTCGGATAGTGTTCAAAACACACCCTTAACTCTCGGTAAATTGCAAAAGTGGTCCTAAAGTTTATATTTTGGAAAAATAAGTTTCTATACTTGTTCATTTAGATCCGTATACTATATAAAATTTTCAATCCAACCCGAAAGTATTATATTTCCCTTTTTAACCCGAAATATCATAGATTTACTATTTTAACACAAAGTTTCGTAGATCTTGCATTTTAATACAAACTATTTGCAGATCTATTATTTTAATCCCGAAACTTTACAAAGTTATATTTTGACACTAAAAGTTTTATAAAAACATTTTATTTAGAGTCAATGAAGATTTATTTAGGAAACTTGTTATAGTGAGCTTAAAACTAAACCTTATAAGGCATAATAGTGAACTTATCATTTTAAGGCATCTATAATCATAAATCTAGTGTTTCTAGTCATATCTAAACATTACAAGATTACCCAATATAGAAACATGGGCTTATACCCCACGTCCAAAATCATGCATGCTTAGGTTTCCATAGTTTTTCAAGTTTAACTAGATCATGGTGACATGTTCTTCATGGTTGATAAGTTTTTACATCATTTTAAGCCACAGCATAATTCAAGCCATGACCTAAAATAGATTTAGGGTTTCATATATTTGTTTCAACATTAACTTTTACTAAGAATAACCATGTGTATGTCAATATAGATGAAAGTAAATATATAGAAAGATAGGTTTTAGATTTGACTTACTTGTTTAGATAGGTTTATGAGTGATAGGAGAATGAGTAAAAACAAGTGATAAGCTTTCAACAATGGAGATCTTAGTGACTAAAAACAAGCCATGGGCTTCAAGGAGTAGGACTAGGGCTTCTTTCTTGCTTCAATGATCAAGTACTTGTAGGATGAGCTAATGATTAACCTTTATGTAGTATGAGACATGATCTAAGAGTAGTAAATAAGCTTGAAGGTTTGATAATGGTGGAAAGGTGTTTGAGCCGTAGGGTGAGAGAGAGATAGATGATATTTGAGTTGCAAGTGAATTGTGTTGTGGGTTGTGTGTATGTTTCGGACCAAATAAAGAAAGAGAGAGATCAAGTGAGATCTTTGTACCTAGTACTAAGTATCTTGCAAAGATACACTTAGGATTTAGTTGAGATTTGATTAGTTCCTTTTCCACACATGCCTAAACTAGCAACTTTCTTTCCTTCCTTTTTGGTTTACAACCGTGGGTTTACAAGGGTCAAAGGGGGACAAGAGTTGACATTGCATAGTAGCATGTATGGAGTGTGTAAGTGAGTAAACATGGTTGTGTAAGTAAGTGTGTAAGTAAAAGCATGGTTATGTAAGAAAAGCATGGTTAGTATAGGGTATTAGTGGGATACATGATTATACTTACAAGTTAGCTAAACAAATGATGAATGTGTAGACATGTACACATATACACGCCTATACATGCATGTGGGAAAGTTTTTGATAATTTTTGCCAAGTGTTGTATGAGAATAATATCCCTTGTTTAATATTGTATGCATTTGTTGAGTTGTAGGTATTTTTGTTGAAGCTTTTAGGTAATTTAGTGAAAGTGTATATTAAATACATCACTATAATTAATTTACTTAAATAAGGTAAATAAATGACAATGTAAAATAATGTACATTATTTTAAAGTGTTAGGTGTTTATTCCTTTTATGTAATATATGTAAATATGTACATATAAAATAAATCCAAGTACTTAATAAATAAATTAAGTAAAGTTACAGTTTATCTCGAAATATGTACTGACGTGATGACTCTATTATTCAATCAAGTGGCCAGTCAGTTGCCAGAGTAGTCAACAATGACTAGAGGTCCATATAAATATAAAATAAATATGAAAGGTAGTATGACAAAAGGTATATGATTAAAAATAAGTCATATAAAGGTAGAATTATATAGATCCCAAAAATAATTAGTACAACAGTTGACAAAGTCAATAAGATAAAATCAGAGGTTTTACAACCTTGATTGTTGTTTTGATAGTTATTAGCATTTTGATTTTTTGGAGCTTGATTTGGGCAGGAACCTTAACCGTTTTGGTTGTAAGTTCCCGTTGCTACATAAGCAATCAAAGTGTTACTGATAGGTGTGTAAACACCCATCCTTTTTACCACTTAACTACAATAATAACCAAGCCAAAACGTATATTTTATGTCGTAAATATCGGAATTATGCGTGGTTTGTGTTTTTGTTGTGATTTAGGACGAAAATGTGAAAAGGGGAGAAAACACGGGCATTCACGGGCTTTTATCGAAGAAAAAGACAAAAGACGAAGTCAAGAAATCAAGAGTGCAAAAAGAACGGAAGTCCAAGACCAATTCTGAAGATTTATCGAAGAAAAAGTCAAAAGACGGAAGTTTACTAAAAGCCAAAGAACTCAAGTCTAATTTATTGAAGAAATTACAAGACGAGTTATTAATCCCGAGACAAAAGTCGTGTTGATCCCAAACTTAGATCGATTAAGCTTTGTGTATACGAGATTAAATCAAGTACTACACGTAGAGAAACCTTTGCTTATGAATAAAGTAACAAAGTGTTATGCGGAATTAACACTTGATCTAAAACACAATGATGTTAAACAAACTTTCACTTGTATTAGAATGATTCTTGTTGATTACAATGAAAGAGCTTAACAATCGAAAACTTATGAAAACTGATATTAAACATTAACCTAAAAGATCTTCTTTTATAGAACAAGAAGTCTTGTACAATAAGCTACGAATCAACTATTCTAGATAAAGATAAACATAGAAAATACATTGTCGTCTCTATCCTTACTAGAAGTATTCTAGAATATAATAAACGTGTAGCTCACATCTTCCATCAGTGCTTGTCTTCAATCTGTCAACGCTTGACTTTAACTTGTCAACGCTTATGCTGTCAGCGCTCACTTTGCTCTTGTCAACGCTTAAGTTGTTCTTGTCAGCGTTCAAGTGTTCTGGCCTAGATTTATTCCCAACAAGTCGAAGAATTAAGAAGACAAGGACTTAATGATAATTAAAGAAAGAAGAAAGAGGGGAGGAAGCTTCCACTAAGCACCTCCCTAATCCACTATAAATAGGATCCTTAGGCTTTCATTTTTTCTTGTTGGCTAAGTGTGACAATTAGTCTTCCACCATTTTAATTTTTGCACATTTAAATACGTGTCATTTACTTTAATTGCACATTTAATTACCTTGCACCTTTTAATTCAAGTAAGTTTCCTCTTTATCTTATTGAATCTTTATCTTTCTTGTTAATCTCTTATCTTCCTTTCTTGTTTGATCTTAATCTTTATGTTTATGCTTATGTTCTTGAAGTTTTTATTGATTTAATCAAGTGGGTTTTGATTATTGTGGTGTTTATTGTTAGTTTTATTGATTAAGATTGATAGATTATCATTAGTTGTTTATTTGTGATTAGTCTTGTTTAATATTTTGGTTGATTTTGATTAGTTTTGTCTAGATTCGTTTCTTTTTGTTTCCTTGTTCTTCGCTACTGTTCGTTTCCCAGGTTATTCCGAATCAAGGACCAGAGCATTATTCCGAACCAAACAATATATTTCGGATCAACTTGATATTCCGGATCAGTGCCATATTCCGAACCAAAGAAACATTCCGGATCAAGGTGTTTATTCGGAATAGTAAATATTCCGAATCAAGGTTGCTTATTCGGAATAATCAATTATTCTGAATAAAGTTTTTATTCAGAACGAAGGCTGTATAGTGAATATTCCGAATGAAGAGCTTTTATTCCGAATGAAGGGTTTGTTCTAGTTTATTCCGGATCAAGACTTTATTCCGGATCAACTTTTTATTCCGGATCAACAATATATTCCGAACCAAGCAAACATTCCGGATCAAGGCAAATATTCCGAATAAAGGATTTATTCCGGATAAGTGACATATTCCGGATAAAGAATTTATTCCGGGTCAAGGTTTTATTCCGGATGAAGGCTTTTGTTTGAATATTCCGAATGAAGCAAAGTTATTCCGGATGAAGGTTATCTCTTGATTATTCCGAGTGAAGAAGAATTATTCCGAACGAAGGTGACATTCCGAACGAATGATTATTCCGAACGAAGGTTTATTCCGAATGAGTTGTTTTCAGGTTATTTTAAGTTTCTGTTTTTAAGTTTAAGTTTTTAAGCTTTACTTTTCACGCATTTTTCCTTAGTCGCACTTTAAGTTTTCTTGCCTTAGATTTAGTTTAAGCTTGCCTTAGTTTGAGTTTGCCTTTAGGATAGTTTTAAGTTCGCGTTGTTTATTTCTCGTCACGCTTTTAATTTACCGTCATTTATTTTAAATTAGATTTAGATTTAAATTACCGCCTTTTACTTTAAAGTTCTTGCACCTTTTATTTTACTACAATGACACAACATTTGTTTCCACCAAAAACGACTGAGTCACATAGTTAACCAGTAATCAATTCGAAGAGACTGGAACAACGATATTTTCTTACTAGGTAAAAGCCTCGTATTAGTTACCACTGGCGGTAATGCACTCGGAAAAATCATGAGCTCCACCACAAGATATACAACTCTTTTCAACCGCTTTAACCGATGCGGAACTCAAAGCATCTTGTGCTTTCCAGTGAGTCATAAGAGTCGAAAATCTATCGAAAAACCGATTCTCCTCATTTGCTTCATCATGTAAGGCATTCATGTTACGAGACGACGACGAACCCATAGTGGCAACACTCGGTGTGTTACGAGGGTTATAAACCTTATATCTATTCTCGATGATCGTTAAAGCTTCATTTGTCGTTTTGCACAAAAATTACCACCCGCGGCGACATTCAAATAATCTCGTTTATGATCGTTAAGCCCGTTATAAAACGTATCAATTTGATGCAATTCGGAAAAATCATGGTGTGGATATTCATGTGACATTTCCTTAAATCGTTCCCATGCCATAGAAAAACTTTCGTTATGTCTTTGTGTAAACCTTGAAATCTCATTTTTCAAATGTGTCGTCTTAGATGGTGGGACAAAAATTTAGACACGAGATCACCCCATGTCAATATCGAATTTGGCGGTTCTTTCTCGAGCCAAATTTTGGCGGGTCCATCTAAAGATTATGGAAACAAAATCATCTTAATGACGTCGTGTGGAACATCCTTAAACTTGCTTGTTGCGGTGAGATGATTGAAATTCCGAATGTGATAATGAGGGTTATCCTTTTCATGTCCATGAAACTTGTTTGCTTGTAGCATCGACATTAAACCCATCTTGATCTCAAAATTCTCCGCAAGGATGGCGGGAATCACAATAGCTTCTCCTAAACCCTCGGTGGGTGCTTGAAGCAACTCCATCATAATACTATTAGCCATGGTAACTATTGGTTCTACAATGGGTTCGACAATTGGAGGTTCTTCTTTATTCGGAAGATCTTGGTTTTCTTCCTTTTGACGACGTTTACGAGCACGTTTTGCTTTAGAGCGAGTTTGCATAAACGTAACGTAGAAAGTGGAGGTCAGAAATGAAGATTCTTTTGGGGTTTTTATGAATTTTCAATTTTTTTTTTGTTTTTGATTGATTTTCTTGTGTATTACGAAGACTCAAATCTACTAATCTCTCCTCGAACCAATCTCTTGATTAAAGGAGCCTCAAAGAATGAAAACGATCACGTGGAGTGAACGTCCTCGATGACTTTAGAACGTTGGTGGAACACCAAAACGTTCAAGAGGTTTTAACCTTATGAAACCAAGAAAATATATATTCGTAGATAATACTTTGGGCGGCAAAACCCGCGATTAGCTTTCAAAATCAAATACTCACAAGCGAACGAGGGGATGAGGTGGAGCGAAGCACTTAAGTACCTAACTTCCTTTTAACGGCCTTTGATAGCACGTTTCCTATCTATTCACCTTATAGTTCGTATTTTTCAAAATCGAGCTAAAAGAAAGTATTTATCTATTTTGTCTTTTTCTTTTGGTTTGAGATTCGAATACAATAATTGAGTGATAAAATCCCAATTAAGGTTGTGCTTTCATACTTTTGGAGATATTGTAATTTTATTGTGATATGTATACAATATGGTAATAATATTCACAATGAAAACGAAAAACCGATATGACGTGTTAATAGAGTTCTACTAACACAAATACTATTTATGGCTATATATTAAAAATAAAATGTCAAAATTGATCACAACACACCTACCCGGCAGCGGCGCCAAAATGATTGTGGTAAAATTACGTTTGTTTAGGAAAACAAAGCGTAAAAGCGGTAAGTCTTAAGCGAATCGATTTAGGAAAACCAATTGCTAATGACCCTTTTGTAAGTTCGTTTCCCAAGGAGGTTGATTGTGTGTGAAATATGTTTTGGATTAATATTGCTAAGAAAGAAAACGAGAGAAAAGAAAATGACGGATAAGATAAAATTAAGCTACGACGTAAAAACGTAAAACCGTAGAAATTGACAAAATTAAATCTTGCTCTAAAAATTACCAAAAAATTACCAAAAATTCCTAAAAATCCAACTAAGGTTTACAAATGATCAAAACTTTTTCAAACCTTTTAATTAATTGATATTTAATTTTTTAATGCTAATTTAAGCCCTAAAAATAAAATAAACTAATAAAAAGCCCAAGCAAAGATTTTTCTACTTGTAAACCTCAAAAATAACTTAATAAAACTAAAAAGTATTTTTCCAAATTTTTAAACCTATTAAATCAATTAAAAATAAATAAAAACTAAAATTAAATATTAAATAATATAAAAAATAAAAAATTTATAAAAAATTCTAAACTTACAAACTAGTTTATTTTAACCTAAATAATCAGAAAATGAAGTTGAAATTACCAAAATACCCCTATTGGGCCCCCAAATGGGCTAAAACTGAAAACAGTCTAAATCAAAAAAAGTCCACAAAAAGCTACCAAAAAGCATAGTCCAACTCAAAATTTGATTTTAAACACAAAAGTATAAAGGCCCTAAAGCTGAAAATGAGCTTATCATAGCTTATAAGTCAATAAGCTTAACCTTATTAGGACAATAAGCCCATTAAGCAATAAGATGTTGCCATAAGCTCTGCTTAAACACACAACCTTCCTATGAGATTTTAAACCTTTTTGCAAAAAGAAATTCTAAAAAATACCAAGTAATAAGCCATAAATAAGCAAAGTAATTTTTCACTACAAGACAATAGTCGGGTTTGAGTTCTAGGGGGTTTCAAAAGCTGATTCTTTTTGCAAAAGCTCATAAATAGCTTAACTAAGAATAATCAACAAGAAAAATCCCAAAAAGCCGAGTGAAATAAGCTGTACAAGCAAATAAGCAAACTAAAAAAGCCAAATAAGTTGGTTTTCTAGCAAAACCTTATCCAAATAAGTTGAAACCTTCCAGGAGTGATAATAAGTTGAGAAAAGTAAGACCTATTAAAAAATCCAAGTTGTTTCATGTACTACTAAGCTGGAATAAAAAAATAAGCCAATATGAGCTTATTTGACCAAAAGTCAAAGTGTACCAAATTTTACCAAACTTTTAGAACTTGATTATGAGGTGGTATTAAGCTTGTTTTGAAACTTTTTGATGAGGTCTTAAGGTTAAGACCTATGAACTTGGCAAGTCAGTTGGCTAACCAAGCCTTGTTTTTGGTAGTTAAGTCTCAATAAGCTAGTTGGCTTATGAGGCTGTCAAATAAGCACACAAAGCTCAAAACACATTCACTAGCGAATGACCACTTTAGCCAACTTTAATAAGCTATAACCCTATCAATAAGCCACCAAATTTAACAACCAAATATTGCACAGATAGCACACCACAAAAGCTCTTATTAATCCAAAATTCAGCCTCTCAATCCAACAAATGAAGATTTGAGAGCTGTTGATGTGTTTGACCAATTTCAAAGCACTTAGACAGATTTTTCCAAAAACTTGCAAAACGTTTTCCAAACCTTTTGAAACTTAAACAACTATCAAACCTTACTTAGAAACATGTGTTGAGTAAAAACCAACCCTAAGAACCAAGTCCACAAGGCCTTTTGATACCAAAAATCCCAAACAGCCTTGTTTTAGTACTTTTTCAAAGAAACATTGTATTTATCCAAATAACCTACTAATTTTATGGTTCAAATACTTCCACTAGGTGCCACTAAGCTTACTAAAACAAAGAAACAAGCAACACAAGCACAAGATCACAAAATCACATAGCAACTTATCATACGCAGATTTTAACCAAAAAATTAAAAGAGAAAAGGAGATAATGAGTGAACCTCCTTCCCTTTACTTACTAGGGAAGGTCAGCGATGCTCCTTCGACCTTGTTCAACTACTAGAACAAGACCAAGGTCCTTAAATTAAGGAGAAGGTCTGTTGATGGTTCAACAGCTAAACCAAGACCTTCTTATGAATGGATCTTCAACACAAGCAACAATCAAACCAACCAAAGGTTGACAAACCTTCACAAGCTTGGTGTCAACAAGCTAGCAAGATCTTATAGCTTTTGGAAGGGGTTAGCACAAGTAAATAAGCAAATCAGAAACCTAGTTTTGAAAATTTTCCAAACCTTGAAAACCTTTTCAAAACAAAACGTGGCTTAACCAAACCACCAAAACACATTCAAAACACTAAATGGAACTTAGAATTTGCTTCTCCTTACAAACTTCAAACAACAAAAAGGAATTACACTTTCAAACTTAGAAAATACCAACTTTTATTAATTTTAAAGAAAATTATAAGAGAGAAAGCAAAAACTGGAACAAGGGATCATCACATGTTGATGTCTCCTTATATAGAGGTCTAATGATCATTCTAGAATGGAAAATACATGTAAACCCTAGCCTAGAAATCCCAGAAATGTCCTTGAAGTCTTCTAGATGCTTGTGATGTTGTGAGCTATCCAAATTGATCCAAATCGTTCATAATGCCTTAGGGACCAAGTAGAATGCTAAAGCCGTTGGATTTGACATGTGGCATTCCTTGGAGAGGAAGTTGGGATGTGATAGGTGGACGACTTGAATGTTGGGGTCCATTGGGTGAAGTGGTGGGTGATTTGAAGTGTGGGATGGATTCGTGTGAGTTTGAATCAAGTGTGGGTTAAGGTAATTTGAATTAACCCTTGTTTTAAGTAGGGTTGTTACTGGGGGTGAAGAACATGAATAGTGGTAGTTTTTTATCTACAAAAGGTGGGGAAAGGTGTTTGGCGCGTGTTTGTGTTATTCAAACTTTCAGACTGGCACAAGTGGTCCTTGGCTTTTGGAAAAAAGTGTATAACAAGTATTTTTAGCCTCAAAGCCATTTTCCTTGTTAAATAATTTTCCAATTTCATACTTTGACCACAAAACTTTCTCAAAAGGATTTATAAGGGCTTGGTTTGTACTTTCTTGATATTTGAAGGGCTAAACTTGTACATTCTAGGATTTTGAAGGTCTTCTTTGTATGTTTGACTTTGAGGAGGACTAATATTGACAGATCCATATTTTTGAGGGACTAATCTTGCCAATTCTTCAAAGTTGAGGGATCTTTTTGTAATTTTGACAAACTTTAGCGACCAAACTTATAATTATGAATATAAAAGGGTATAAAGTGTCATTTCTTCAATAATGAAGGACTTTTCTTGGACATCCTCAATTTTTCAAGGTTTTAATCTTGGAAAATCAAAACTAGGGCCCGGTTCATTGTGCGACTTCGTTTCTCCTGTTCGTTTTTCCTTGTTTCTTGTGATCTTTTCTCTTTTTCACGATATCCATACCTAAAATACATAAGTAACAAACATAAGAATAATATATGGTATATTTGTGACATTATAGCATTTAAAGCCAAAAAAGAACAATGAGATCATGTATAAATGCCATCTCATCAGTAATTGATCAACTTATTTCTTCATTTCGAAATTGACCATGTATTTGTAACACCCCAAAACCCGTTTGTAGCTATATATTATTGGAATGACATCAGTATGTTTGACTATGAATTTATACATTAAAAGATGTTACGTGATTGGTTATTAAAACTCGATAGTCAAAATATTAGTGTATATATCATGTAAATGTTTATAGAATGTTTAATGTGTCACATTTATAAAAGAATATAACATGGGATACTAGAAGTGTTAGGTAAGCAAACTAGTATTAGTTAGTCATCTCTTGGAAATCACATAGTCTTTCTTTTCTAGAGGAGTTAACTACGTTTTTAGTCCTCGTTGTTTGGTTCAGTTTTCACTTTTGATCCAAAAATTCAAATAGTTTCGATTTTGGCCAAAAAGTAAGAAGTTTTCTCCACTTTTGGTCCAAATCGTCTTTGACCGTTAGTTTGATTAAGTAAATGATATAAAATGACTAAAATGCCCTCCACTTCATTCTTTAATATCATAATGATTATTTTTCTTATTCTTTATCACTTATTTTTTATTCACTTTAATCATTATTATAATAAATTTTACTATTACAACATCAAATAAAAAAAATAAAATTATATCATCATCTTCATATACGAAACTACTGTACATATCTACAACTAATTCTTTTATCCATTTTTGTCTCTCATTATTCTTCAAACATCTATAACCAATCATGCATTCATCTATAAACATTTTTCACCTCTTTTAAAACACCAAATGTAGATATATATATGAACACCTGATGATCTATAAGTGCACACTAGCAAACTACCATTGCCGAATCTGGTGGTGGTCGGACTCGGTAATCTTTTACCCTATAATCTTTTACCCATGGTCGGACTTAGATCTGGTGCTTGTTGGATTTGTTATAGTGCTTCTGTTCCCCTTAAATTCGAAATACAAAGAACAATCCTTTGATCTTGATTTGTTATTCGAAATATAGTTTGGATCTTGCTATAAAATTTGCAGTTGTTCAACTTCACTTGCCAGATCTTGTGATGGCCGGATTTGGTGACGGGGAGAAGGTAGTGAGTATGATGTTTAGTGGGAATTTGGTGGTCAGTATGGTGTCGGTGCTTGATGGGTTTATTAGAACGAGATTATTCAATGTGCTCGAGAACGTCAGAGGTGGAGGTGGAGGTGGAGGTGGAGTATGGAAGTGGTTGGTGAAGATAGAATGTGTATGTTTGGAGTTGGTTGAGAGATGGATAGAAAGATAGAATGAATAGAAAGATGAGAAAAGAAAAATATAAAAAAAAGAAAAAGGAAATAATGACTTCGCATGTCTCACTATGTAATATAGTGAAAAGACAAAAATACTCTCTTATTTAATAGTCAAATAAGTCAAACTGACAGAATTAACGGAAATGGACCAAAAGTGAAGAAATTTTTTGTTTTTTGGTCAAAATCGAAACTATTTGAATTTTGGACTAAAAGTGAAAACTAGATCAAACCACGAGAACCAAAAATGTAGTTAACTCTTTCTAGAGGTTTTATAGAGTGTGTCTGTGTCGATTTTCTAAGAAAAGAATTGAAGGGAGAATCAAATTTGATGAACTAGTAATAAAGGAATTTAGTCTCTAATTCAAGGGTTGAGCTCATAACAATAACCTCCTACAAGTAAGTAATCCTAATTTGAGTTCATTAGTGAATTATAGGTTAAGGTTCATGAACCTTAATTTGAGGTTTTTGGATAATTGTGTTTCTAAACCAAGTATTAGGGTGTTTATGAACATGGGTTAATGTTATTTAATGAATTAAGAATAAATTGAAAATTTTCATTTTATGATCATATGATGATGATCGATGGTATGCTTTGGGTGTGTAAACCCTCTTTATCTTAGTTATGAAATTGATAAGTTGAAATAACTTTGTCCAAGAGCCAAATGATGGGTTGATGGCTTTATTAAGATTAATATTAGAATGAGGTAAGTAATTGACTATACCAAGGTGTTATATTATCATGTTTTGTTTATGTGTTATGTGGTATGTGATTATTTGTGTTAAATAAATAGGCTTGTAGCAAGTGTGCTTGGTTTAAGATTATGATGAAGCTAGTTGTTTAAACTAGTTAGTTGCATTTTTCATATCTGATATGCTAGTGAACATATGTAGAATTTGTGTGTATGTGGATGAATGATGGGCCAATTTGTTGTGACACATATGTGTGGAGTGATATAGGGGTGAGCATATGGATCGAGAACCGAGCCGGAACCGAGAACCGAACCGAAACCGACCTAAACCGAACCGCATTTTAGAACCGCGGTTCGGTTCTCGGTTCCAAAATTTATAGAATTGCGGTTCTCGGTTCGGTTCGGTTCGGTTCCGCGGTTCTCGGTTCCGGACCCGAAGAACCGTTCAAATTTCAAGTATATAGGAATTTTTCATTTTTTTTACGTAATATTTCACATATCGAAAATCCTAATATATAAGTTCATCGTAATAACAACATGATTTTTATATTTATACATAATAAATTCTATAATACTTTGTAATCTATAAACAACAAAAAAAAACTCGCTGAATACATACGATTTGAATTAGAATTGAATTTTTTGAAGTAGTTTTACATTAAAACTATTACTTTTTTATCTTCTTATAGTATAGTTGCTACATTTTTTTTGTTTAGAAGTAAATATGCGTAAACAAATAAAAAAATATTGAATGTTTGGGTGTTGTTAAAATTTTACGGTTCTAATCGGGTAAGACCCGAAATACCCGAATCGGACCCGAGAACCGAGCGGAACCGAAACATGGTATTCGGTTCGGTTCTCGGTTCCTATATTTTACGTTTTGCGGTTCTCGGTTCTTGCGGTTCCGGTTCGGTTCGGTGCGGTTCCGGAACCGCGCTCACCCCTAGAGTGATATACTATAGCTCGTTATGTCTTGTATTTACTAAGCGTTTAGCTTATGATTTTGTTGTTTAACCATTTTGAAGGTGTTCATGTGATAAAGGTTAGGCCTTGATTGAGGTAAAGGAATTAGATGCTCGGAAGTTGAGAATTGATTTGTGCTAATGAGCCTAGGCTTAGATATCGGGCTTGAGGAATGTTGAACCCCGCTGACTCATCAAGTCATGTACTTGGTAAATGCGAAGTGTAAATGTGTCATAAAATAATTTGTATATGTGGTTTGAATGTGCAAAGTATAAATTTTAGGGCATTTTATGATACGACCTTCTCGGGTAGTATCGGGATAAGGCACCACTATAGCGTGTGCTGGCTCCGTAAGAAAGAGAGACAAGAAGACTTAGACAATTATTTGATTAACTTTGATTGACTGATAATGTGATTATATATGAAACCTTAAATACTAGTTGTATGATAAACACCAAAATAACTGATAAACATAAAAGATACTAAACATATATCCTAAATAAATAAATGATATGATGGTTCCTGTGGATATGCATTCACAGGCGTATCATTCCCCACTCCTTCGAATCCCCCTTGCCCTCAAGGTGATGTCTTGAAAAGCACACTTGATTCCAGGATCCCATATCCTAATCATACTGTAACCACGTCTTTCACTACCGCAGTTACCATGCATTCCGCTATCACAAGCAACAACCTTTTTCATCCTCCTCCTTCCGCTAGCTTCGACATAGCACAGTACCATCCTTCTAACTTCCGCTGCCCAAGATCTCCGTCTCTCACTTTTTTCCGCTTACGCCTACCGCTACCTTGGACATAACACAACACCATTCTTCCACCTTCCGCTGCCCAATCACTAATACACCCACTCCTTCAAATTTCACCTTGCCCTTAAGGTGACACAAAAAAGAATATGCCAATTGGGAGTCCGACCGCGTAGCCTTATCGTAACTCAATGAATGTGTACACACTACTTTTAAACACTCGCCCGGATCACTGACTAAACCTTCATGGACAATTGCTTTTGGTAAAGATCCTTGTTCACTTGTGGGTGCAACTTCTATTATTGTAGAAGAATCAGACGCCTTCTTTTCAATTGGTTGCTCTTTCTCTACAATTGTCTCAAGACGAGTTTCTACTATACGAGCTAAGTAGAAGGCTTCTCCTAATGTTGTAGGCTTAGAGTACGACCGCAATAGTTCTAGTTGTAGCTTCAGTTTAAGTTCGGAAATGTAAAACGAGGCAAGCAAACTTTCAGACATACCTGTTACTCGACTTACAAGATACTTAAACTCACTTTGATATTCGACCAGGGTACCCATTTGCAAGAGCTTAGATAGCGCGTCCCGATTGCTGCTGTTCGATGTCACAGAAAATCGAAAAACAATTAAAATAAAATTTTATTTTTTATTCCGGATGAACAGTACCGATGAAAAGTTACCGGTGAACAGTATCGTCGGATGAACAGTGTCGTCGGATGAACAGTACTCGTCTGATGAACAGTTTTTTTTTATTGCAATCTTAGATCAAAAATCCCCCAACAAATTGAGGGCTCTCAATGAAAGCACCAATTGATACGACCCTCTCGGGTAGTATCGGGATAGGGCACCACTATATCGTGTGCTGGCTCCATAAGAAAGAGAGACAAGAAGACTTAGACAATTATTTGATTAACTTTGATTGACTGATAATGTGATTACATATGAAACCTTAAATACTAGTTGTGTGATAAATACCAAAATAACTGATAAACATAAAAGATACTAAACATATATCCTAAATAAATAAATGATATGATGGTTCCTGTGGATATGCATTCACAGGCGTATCATTTTAGTACAAATAACGGGGTGAAATGACCCCTAAAAAGTGTATAAATGAAACCTCATCACCCGTCGACTCATTTCAATACATGGAGATACTATACAGATAAGTTTTTACAACACTCTATTGTCTTAACAGATTTATTTATGGGCCCAGCTCAACTGTGCTTATAGTTTGTATAGGTTATTATTCGGCCCATGATGTTTGGCTATATATATGGTATCCTGTAACCATTATGGATGATATACGAATTACAAGATTTAACATATTGTTCGTAATTGACACTATTACAATCCGTGTGTCCTTTTCCATTAATGAACATACAGGAAGCCATGTCTAAGTTTCTTGAAGCGGAAAAATTCATGCTCACATAGGTGGTCCTTTTAGTCTTTCTCATGTATGCAATTTTTTAAAAGATCCATAAAGAAGATATTCTTCAACCTATCCATCACTTGAAGGTCTGATCGCATACATTGGGAAGATAAACACATGTGCTTCGATCTCTAACTATGAGCTTTCATCATTGAATTCAACTTCTAACATTGTATTATAAGGGAGTTTCGTATTTTATAGGTAGTAGATCTAGATGGATTTTAATCAGATCCCTATCACTAACTTAATTACTAATTCTATAGCTAACGCCCTCGTCAAGTGGTCAGCTAAATTATGTTTGGATCGAACAAACTCAATAGATATCACACCATTCTGATTAGCTCCCTAATCAAACTATGTCTAACACTAAAATGTTTATACATGCCATTGTATATATGACTATAAGCTTTAGAGAATGTGTCATCACTATCACACTGAATAGAAATTGGTTTTATTGGTTCCAGTCGTATTGGAATCTCATCTATCAAGTTTGTAAATGCAATGATGCCTGAAAACGTTACTTGCATTTTTTGATCTCTCTTTGTTTTGATTACGACAATATATAGAAACAAGCATTTACGAAAACAACGAAAATCGGATTCTTGAGTTCAAGTATTTTTCATTTCATCCATTATAACTTAAGGTATGAATAAACAAGTTCTTAACCTAACTAAGTGATCAAGGATTAATATTTTCTTAAACTCACTTTTATTTAAAATTGACAAATGTTTTTAATAAAATTTATTTATAAGAAAATGTTTTATTAAAATGGAAATTAGAAATTTGAATATGGCATATTCAAAATGGTTTAGGTATATCCTTTTTGGATAAAAATTGCACCAAATGAGATTTCACGATAAAAAGACAAAAAGGAGTAGAGTCTACTGGCGCGGCTTAAAATAGGGGGTTGCGATTCCATATCGATATGGAACCGCTGGTCTATTTAATGAACCGCGGCCAGATATGACTGATGGGCTCTTCTCCTATAAATAGTGGACCATTTCCAGATTTCCAATTCACCTCTTTTGCACACATATTTTCAGATTCAATCCACCTTCTTTAATCACACAAATCCTTAGTTATTTGGTTGATTATACTTGTTTATAAGTGAATCTTTCTCCTCCCCTCTCATCCTCTCAAGTGCAAAGAGAAGAACACTTTCATCCTTGAAGTGTTGTGTCAAACTCAAGATCTTTTGAAGATCAAAAACTCTATTTCATTCTTGTGTCATTGTGAATATCCAAATTGTTATGTATATTTGGAAGCTGTGTATGTATTGTGGCTAATACTTAGGCCTTAAAGTATATTGGTGTAGATTGGTCCTAGCTAAGATTAGGTCTCGACCTTTTAGCTTAGAGTCGGAAATTGGTTAAGCGACCTGTACGGTTTCTCCACCTTAAGGAGCTTGTTGATTGTGAACTCTCGAGTAAGGAGTACTCGAGGAGTGGAGTAGGAATGAAGAGTGAGCTTCGTTGCCGAACCACTATAAATCCTTAGTGTTCGGTTTGATCTTTCCTTTCCTTATCTCTTTTCATTCATTATTCTTTATTGCATATACTTGTGATTATTAGTTTAGAACCACTATCAATTGTTTGTATTGTTCATATGAACATTTCACAGAAACTACTTAAGTCTAGTTTTTGAAAAGGATTTATTGAAAACCGATCTTTGATCAATTTAACTAAGAAACTATTCAACCCCCCTTCTAGTTTCTACAATTGGTATTAAAGCGGGTTGCTCAATATTTTAAAATATATTGTATTTTAATACTTGAATCGATCTACGGATTCCAACAAGTACCTATAAAGGAAATCTATGCAAAGACCACCACTTTTTGAAACCGATAGTTTTATTTAATTGGAAAAATAGATTTGTGACTTACGTGAAATCAAGAGATTAAATATTTGGCATGTTATTATCCTTCGTGACTTTTTGCCTTTACAATATAATGAAGTTTCTAAAAAGAAAGAAGTAGTTTCTTTTGAAGATTTTAATGATGAAACTAAAAAGAAACTTGCTAAAAATAATGAGGCTAAAATGGTTATTTATAATGCTTTGCCTAAGAAAGAGTATGAAAGGATTTAGGTATAAAACCGCCAAATAAATTTGGAACACTCTTTTAATAACCCACCAAAGTAATAGTCAAGTCAAAGAAAGCAAAATTGATCTTCTTGTTCAACAATGTAGAAACTAGAAGGGGGGGGGGGGGGGGTTGAATAGTTTCTCATCGGTTTATCTCCTAATTAAAATTTCTTTCAATTAGGTGAGTGCCAAAACTATCTTTTACTTGAAAGCTAGTTGCATAATGATTAGGTTCAATTCTAATGCATTAACAATAAGTAGTGAGTGTAATGATGATGAAGGTATGTAATGAGTGAGGAAAGAAACAAACTAGTAGGAAGACACCAAGATTTATAGTGGTTTGACAACGAGGCTCTATCCTCGTTCCTACTCCATTCCTCGAGTACACCTTACTCGAGATTTCCACTATATCCACAAGCTCCCTTCTTGGCGGAGAAAACCTTACAACGTCGCTTACATTATTTTCCGAAACTAAGCTAAATGTCGATACCTAATCTTAGCTAGGACCAATCTACACAACGTCGCCCACTTCAGCATTTTACGACACAAGGCTAGATGTCGAGTTCTAATCCAAAGCTAGAACCAATCTTCACAACGTTGCCTACTTCACCATTTTCCGACACAAGGCTAGATGTCGAGTTTTAATCCAAAGATAGAACCAATCTTCATGACTCTTTACTTTGAAGCCAAGTGAGAACTTCACACAACATAACTACACATCACTTTATAGTTTAGTGAGAACTCACAAGACACAACCACATCACTTTATAGTTTAGTGAGAACTAACACAACTTATTACAACTCAACTAAACATATCTAAGTACACACATGTAACTTGGATATACACAACACAAATCCAAGCACACACATATGCAAAGGATTTACACAACTCTAATCCAAGTATTCACACATAGCTTGGATGAACACAACTAGTCCAAGTATTCAAATGATGAACATGACCAGATCTTTGGGAGAGGATGATCTTCATCAAGGCTTCATCTTTAATCACATCACAAGTGTGTGAGTGATCTTCTCTTTGGACAAAGTAAAGAAGGAGGTCAAGAGGATAATCATAAGGAAACATACTAAACACATTAAGTGATCATTTACAAATGACTAGGATTAGATAGGAGAAAGAAGGCTGAAAGAGATGTCCAAAAAGGGTTAATGAAAATGCATATTTGATCCACTATTTATAGAAGACAAATCCCAACGGCTAGCTGGGGGCGGTTCCTTAGCTACCTAGGTGGTTCCTTATCGATAGCGAACCGCATAGGCACTTACGGAACCGCGGAGTGTAGACTCCGCTCCTTTTTGTCTTTTAGTGAATTTGAAATATCTGAGGCTGTTTAAACTTTCAAAGGATATTCTTATGGCATTTGGAATATGCCATATTCAAATTTACTTTTTTATTTTAATAAAACATTTTCTTAAAAATAAAGTCTATTAAAAATATTTTGTTACATTTGACAAAAGTGAGTTTTAAGGCTAATCACTTTTATGATCACTAAGCATGATTAAGATATGTTAGTGTAATGATTATTTCCTTGATGATAGTGTTTCTTAGATAATTCGTTTTATGATTGTGTTTGACAATAAATGTTTTTGTTATTTGTCGTGATCAAGACTAAGAAAGATTAATTAGTACTAAGAATGTTTTTAGGCATTGCTTTACATTAACAATCTCCCCCTTTTTGATTACGACAAACTATAAACTCATTTACATAAAATACAAGATTATTCGAATTATTAACGAGTTTATCACTATCATTTCTCCCCCTTTGTCAAAGAAAAAAGGTTAGCACAAGTCTTTGAAGAAGAAAAGAACCAGACTTTGCTAGTATCTCCCCCTTTGTGCTTACTCCCCTTTGCTTGGGGAACCAAGTGAATGAGCTAAGGGGACATGCTACACAAAGGTTAGAAGAAAGAAAAGAAACACCAATGTATATATGTGCACTACCTATTAATTAACTTGAGAGGGAGAAGGAAAAGAAATCTCAAATTAGAAGCACGTATTTGCTATGTATGTCCAAAGAGTGTGTGTTGACAACATCAAAGTTCAATTGGTGGAATAAAGGAAGAAAAGAAACATCCAAACCAATCAAAGATGATTAAAATGTCAAGGGGTTAAAATTTAGAATTTATGGAATCACCCACAATTAATTGTAAGTTTTAACCATGATCAACTCTTTAACAAATGTGTGAAAAAGAATTAGCGGGAAAGATAACACACATAACATTCATATTACACAAATATGAAATAACATACAAGAGAAATATTCATACACACAATATGAATATTTAAAGAAAAAAATATGGAAAATAAACCACAAAGCATAAACTATTCTAATAGTGATAATGTTCTAAGATTGCTTAAGTTTTATTGACTCAAACAACTAAAATACAAAATGTGCCTTAGTTGGAAAATAAATACGACGAAGCATCATTCGAAGTTTTGTTTACGGGAACGAAAACTTTGAGAGGAGGTCGAGTGAGGAGGAATTCAAGGAAATTTAGTTGTGATATATACGAGCAAGTTCAATTTGTTGAAACCGAAAACAAGCACACGAGGAACCATGATGCAAAACAAAGTCGTTAGATAGGGGAGGTCCATCAAAATGAGAGTTTCGTGGAGAGGGTGATAATGGATAAGAGATGTTTTCACAATGCCTAGTGTGATTAGGGAAAGAAGATAGGTCATTGAGTTGTGGAGAGTTGAAAGATTTAGGTGGTGGTGGAAGACTTTCCTTTTCTCTGGTGATTAGATTTATAGAGTAAGTCTCATTCCAATATTTAATCGGAGAGAAAGAAGAATTCTTGGAGGATTTGGGAGAAGATGAATCATGAGGATTCTCGTTCTTCTTGATCCTAATAGGTCGAACCAAGATTTTCGGTTTCTTTGAATGCTTAGAAGAAGAAGATTTAGGTGGAGAAGATTGTGACAAAGAAATGTCAAGGTTAGGAATGGAAGAGTTAGGCATTATGAGGGATGAAGAGAAGAACTCCCAAAAGAGAAGAATTTAACGAAAGTAGACAAGGCAATGATTTGAAATGAAAACCAAAGGTTTTAGAGAATGTTTAGCCAAATTGGGTAAACAAAGAATCTTAACCAAGACACTGGTCAAAGAAGAAAGACCAAAAATAAGCCAAAAGTGGCTTTCCCGTGCGCGGTTCCTTAAGGGAGCCCGTGGTTCCATATCGATATGGAGCCGCCTAATGGCTAAGTAGTCACGTCCAGAGGAGGACAAAACCTGATTTTTCAAAAGTTTTGGAGAAAAATAAGACATTTTTTTCAAAATTTTGCAAATCTTGGATTTTTACCTCTTTTAGCACTAGAGTATCCTAGGGTTGCATAAAATCAACACATTCACAAAGAATGTCTTAACAAAGGGTGACAAAATATTTAGATAACATTTTGATCCATTTCTAAGTCAAGTTTTTAGAGGTTGTGATAGATTTAGGTTCAATTTTAAATAAACTGAACTTGATTAATGTGACCACATGGGTTAAAACACATAAAACTAAATCCATAGATCATCTTCATGAGAAACTCATGAAGGAAAGGACATACAAGAAAGGAAATAACAACTAACTAATATAAAGTTAGCTTAATCTAGGTCTTGAATGCATAGTCCTCTTTGGCTTGACCTTCTTTAAAAGCATTTGATTTTGAAAACCATCATTCATCTCCTAGGAGGAGGAGGCATGGAGAACAAGGTAAGCAAGAAATCATGCAACCTTCTATGAAGACCAAGCATCTCCAACCTTAGGTTTTGAATGATTTAGTTGTTATAGAGACAACATGGGCAATTTGCACCATGACCTTCTAGGAAACCAAAGAAGTAAGGATCACCCATGAAGTGAGGAATAGGAATGCCCAAAATAGGAGCATTAGTGTTTGAGGGAGGAGGAGGTGGTGGAGGCATAGTGTCTTAGGGTGATATGGGTGAGATGGGAGAATTTGGTGGAGTGAAAGAGAGGTAACCAAAGGCTCAAGGACAAAGGGAATGCTTTGTAGAGGTTGAGGTTGGGTATTCCCATCCAAAGGAGGACTAGGAGTGAATGGTGAGGAAAGCTCATTCATTCTTGATTGGAATGAAGAGGAGGTATAACCATGTGAATGGTTAGTACCATGAGTTGAGTTGGTCTTGCATGGAGCAAGGGGTGGTGAAGGTGATGAGGAAATGAGAATAGGAGATATCTCACTTTTGGGAGTATGAAAGGATGAAGAACCAATATTGGGTAAAATAATCTTGATTTTAAGGCTTCTTTTGGAAGAGGATGTTTTGGAAGAGGTGGATGTTCTAGTGGACACCATGGTTGTGTGTTAAGGTTTAGAGAAGAGTTGAAGGGATGAAGAACACAATTAACAAGAGAGGGTTTAAGAAGAGAAGGGAATGATCCAACCTAGTAATGAGTTAAAATCATTTTAGGTGAATAATGAAATTAGGTAGCCTAGTTTAGGAAAGTGTAGGTTTTTTTTGCAAAAATTTATCAAAATTTACACAGATTAAGGAAAACAGTGTAAAGCAAAGATTCTGTCAAAATAGTGGCTAGCGGTTCCTTATGTAAGGCCGCGATTCGATATCGATAAAGAACCGCGGGGATGATAAAGAACCGCCACCAGGAGGTTCGAAAAATGGCACTTCTTGAAACATTTGCTAGCCCAGATTTTATACCAAGGTTTATCAAGCTAAAGTGAACTATAAATCAAAATCTAGGAATATAAAAAACACATAATATGCACAAAGCTATGCAAATCGAAGGATCAATAGCATAGATGATTAGGAAAAAATACTAAGTAATCCGAACACAAAGTATTAGTTAGCAAACACAACATCCAAAAAATAAAAAGAGAATAAGGAAATATTGTTCAACAATTCAAACATGTTTTCAAACATGTTAACCTTGATTAACCAAAGCTTCAGTTCTTCTTCTTACCAAATCCCTTAATCAATTTGGTTATGCTCTTGAACGATCCTCTTGACTCCACTAGATGATCATACAACTCACCTTGGGTTTTAAGATTAGCTCGGTAGATATACTCAAGACAAAAGTTCTCCGGAAGTCCACTATTGGCATAGTGAGGAGGACGGATGATTTCTTCTAACCCATCCATGGAAGTGTCCATGGATGGGTGGGAGTCACTCGAAGAGCCAACATGAGCACTTGTGCCTACGCCACCACCATCACTTGGTGACATATCAAATTCCTTATCATCGGACTCTTGAGGATCGGACTTTCTCGAACCTCGATCACTTCTAGGCTTTCGTGGTTGTACACTTTGAATAGGTAGCATAACACGTTTGACAGAACGAAAGCGAGAAATGTTGATGTCGAGATAGTCTTCACCAACCTTCTTAAAAAGGTGAGTAAGGAGCATGGCATAGGGAAGATTTGTTTTGGGTTTGGAAAGAGCATAAGTGATTCGTCGAGTGATATAGTATGCGAGATTGTACTTGGCGTTGGTAGCGATGCAACATAACATGTGCGCCATACACGCCGGAATATGATCCCGGTTTCCGCCAAGACAAAAAACATTCTCCCTAAGTATGTCGACCCAACGAACCATACAATCATTTAGGTCGCTTAAGAGAACCTCGTATCGTTTTACCCGACGCTTGGTAGAGTGGAGGCTTCTTACAACGTTTCCACCACGCTCTTTACAAATGACATCAAGAATGAATTCAAGGTCAATCACTTCATTTTCATCTGGAGCACAGTTAAATGGTTCAAGGAGATAATCAAGTTTCCATTTATCAGTAAATCGACAAGTGCCCCTAAATGGAACACGAAGAGCTTGACCAAAGTCTTCAAGAGAGAGTTTAATGAGTCGACCTTCAAGGATGAACCTAACAAATACTCTACCGTTATCATAAAAGAGAGAGTATGTGCTAAAGAACTTTAAGATAAATTCGGGATATATTTCCTCTTTGATGTCCAACAAACAATCAAACCCAATTTGTCCGAACATCGATTGAGTATATATATAGCCCTCAATATCCTCTTCGACAACTCTACCCTCGTGAAAGCAACGGTTTTTGAGTGAGGAGTAAGTGTTTGCAATTTGAGGGGAAGGACACATTTTTAGTGTATTGGTGATCTTGTTGATATTCCGAAGGCATGATTAGTACCTAAATAAACACAAAAATATTTCTCCAATTACTCATATGTTACATATAAACCAAAAATAAAAAAGATGAAAATATGTTTCATCAATCTCTTGACAAACAAAAGTTTAATCCTTATCTTTCTCATATTCACAATGTACCTAGTTCATCATTGACAATAACACATCGACCATGTAAGATCAATAATGAACTTGAACATTGGTTTTTCAAAACAAGGTTTTTAGGTAAGCATTTAACAATGCCATTACCAACTTGATCATGGGTTCATATCAATTTCATCAATTAACCAAAATTATTTAGTCAAAATTCGTATTGTTCTTCAAGTGGGTTTAGTGAAATCTCAATGAATATGAACCTAAGGAATCATAGCAAGAATACTATGTCAACTCTTATTCCTAGTAAGGTTCTAATTCGATGTCAATTTTAAAAATCCCTAATTATGAATGTATGAACCCTAGAACAAATTAGATGAAATTGAAAGAAATGACTTACAGATAATTGATCTTGGATGAAGGATGAGTGAAACCCACAACTCGAAATCAATTAATCTCGAGTAATTGAATGTTTTGGAAAATTAACAATGATGGAAAACTGGGTATTCTCGTCGCTATGTGGAGAAGAGCGAGAAGGAGTGTTTGAAAAAATGATTTTTAATAAAACCTGCACTTTAGTCGCAAGTACTGGACGCGGTTCCTTATCGATAATGAACCGCCTTTTTGAGTTGCGACAATAAGGAACCGCCTACAGTGGCTGTTTTAATCAAGAAAAATCAAAGAAATTTTCAAAACTAAATTTTTCTAAAAACCTTAAAATATGTCTTAAGCCTTTAGGAAATCATTGAACCACCACAACACTAGGTAATAATGCTTTATTAAAGGATTATGAGTCGAACCGAGATACGAAAAGACTGAAACGTACAAACGACTACTCGTACCAAAGAAGCAAAGAGGATAAGAGTCAAGAGACGTGAATCAAGACCAAGAACATTGCTCAAGAGACAAATGACATTCTTCAAACCGAGGAGACGAAGAGCTTGTGTCATATATAGTGGTTTAAGACGTGCCTTTCCGGCGAAAGTCTAAACGACTTTTGTAATAAACTATACCAAGAAACTTTGATACATAGAATAAGATCAGTTTCAAGAGTAATCTTATTCTATTTCAAAATGTGAGCAAAGTATAGACTCACTTTCTCTCCCACATGATCGGATAATTATTGCTAGGATTTACAATAACAATATCCTTGGAACATTTCAATTTCAAATGTGTAAAATCCACCTACAACTTAATGAAGTAGTTTGGTATATCAAGGGATTCATCAGTCATCCTAGAGATGAGCTTAATTGCATAAGTTACACATGATATTGGGTCTACTAACCGTAAGGGTGCAAACCATGGAAATCATGCCTGATACCTTAAGCTTCTACTAACTCACTCTACATATCCATAGTGAGTCAATTATCCAAGCAAAGAAGGTTTGAGTGGGAAAAAAGGGAAGAATCACAAACCACAAACAAATGTCAAGGCAAGGATGCCAAGAACAAACGTATAGTCAATTAATGATCAAAAGAATGATCAATAGGGCATGTGGAAGAACGAAAACGTACCTTGGCCACAAATTATATTCCAAGCTTTCAAGGAACCAATGCAAAGCCTAACCATGACTAAAGTGACTACTAAGTCTTAAAGAACTAGTATCACCCCCATACATCTTGATATCATCATTCAATGATGTTGGAAATCAATGAAGATGAGTCTTCTACAAGTGTAAGTAACTCAATCCACAATCAATTGAATGATTGATCTTCATGAGTACCTACACATAACAAGATGCAAACTAGTAGATACATTTCAAGAGTAAATCTAAAATGCATAAATATTACTAAGCTAAATGAGATGCAATATTATCAATTAAAAGGCTTATTTTCAATAAAAGATAGTTTTGACCAAAGAAAAACTTTAGTAAAACTTAACCTTCTAGTTTGAGGAGACAATGGATCAATCCAAGTTTTAATGTAAAATATACTTCAAAGATCTTGTGTCACCATCGCTCTGATACTAATTGTAGAAACTAGAAGAGGGGGGGGGGGGTTGAATAGTTTCTCATCGGTTTATCTCCTAATTAAAATTCCTTTCAATTAGGTGAGTGCCAAAACTATCTTTTACTTGAAAGCTAGTTGCATAATGATTAGGTTCAATTCTAATGCATTAACAATAAGTAGTGAGTGTAATGATGATGAAGGTAAGTAATGAGTAAGGAAAGAAACAACCTAGTAGGAAGACACCAAGATTTATAGTGGTTCGTTCCTACTCCACTCCTCGAGTACACCTTACTCTAGATTTCCACTATATCCACAAGCTCCCTTCTTGGCGAAGAAAACCTTACAACGTCGCTTACATTATTTTTGGCACTAAGCTAAATGTTGAGACCTAATCTTAGCTATGACCAATCTTCACAACGTCGCCCACTTCACCATTTTACGACACAAGGTTAGATGTCGAGTTCTAATCAAAAGCTAGAACCAATCTTCACAACGTTGCCTACTTCACCATTTTCTGACACAAGGCTAGATGTCGAGTTCTAATCTAATGCAAGAACCAATCTTCACGACTCTTCACATTGAAGCTAAGTGAGAACTTCACACAACATAACTACACATCACTTTATAGTTTATTGAGAACTCACAAGACACAACCACATCACTTTATAGTTTATTGAGAACTAACACAACTTATTACAACTCAACTAAACATATCCAAGTACACACATGTAACTTGGATCTACACAACACAAATCCAAGCACACACATATGCAAAGGATTTACACAACTCTAATCCAAATGTTCACACATAGCTTGGATGAACACAACAAGTCCATGTATTCGCAAATACACTGAATCTACACAAGATACAACTAAACAAATGATGAACATGAGTAGATCTTTAGGAGAGGATGATCTTCATCAAGGATTCATCTTTAATCACATCACAAGTGTGTGAGTGATCTTCTCTTTGGCTAGTTGGGGACAATTACTAAGATACCTAGGCGGTTCCTTATCGATAGCAAAACGCATAGGCACTTAAGGAATCGTGGAATGTAGACTCCGCTCCTTTTTGTCTTTAAGTAAATTTGAAATATCTGAGGCTGTTTAAACCTTCAAAGAATATTCTTATGGCATTTGGAATATGCCATATTCAAATTTTCATTTTCATTTTAATAAAACATTTTCTTAAAAATAAAGTTTATTAAAAAATCTTTTGTTACATTTGACAAAAGTGTGTTTTAAGGCTAATCACTTTTATGATCACTAAACATGATTAAGATATGTTAGTGTAATGATTATTACCTTGATGATAGTGTTTGTTAGATAATTCGTTTTATGATTGTGTTTAACAATAAATGTTTTTGTAATTTGTCGTGATCAAAACTAAGAAAGATTAAGTAGTACTAACAATGTTTTTAGGCATTGCTTTGCATTAACAAACAATATGAACAATTTGTCATCTTAGAAGATGAAACTATTAATAGTGCATCTTCTAGGTTTAATACTATTATTACTAGTCTAAAAGCAATTGATGAAGGTTTTTCTAGCAAGAACAATGTTAGGAAGTATATGTGGGTTTGCTATTTTCTACATATCTAATGGTTTATTTGGGTGGTAAATGGTGGTAGCCATGGTTAGAGAGAGAGATAGAGGTGGAAGTAGGTGTTTCTAGAGAGAGAAATGCAATTTGATAAACGAAGATTGAAAAACACAAACAATAACCCCTCCTTGGAAGCCTTGGAGGGGTATTTATATTCACACACGTTAAACTATACAAAGTTACCTAATCTAGTCCCTACGTGTGTGACTATGATAACTAATGGGAATTCTTAAATGTCGTCACATAAAGTGAATTTCCAAGAATCTTCCCCCATGGGATGACGTGTAGAATTCCTTACAATATTTTTCCTAACAAGTACATAATGACTAAGAACAAAAGCTTCCATGAAGCTTCCAATGCTGATGAAGTCTTCTGACGCCTTTGACTTCAAGTCTTCACTCCAGAGAGACTCGTCTTTGTCGTAACTTGTAGTAGAAATATTGTAATGGAACGAGCTAAGTAACCATATACTTCTGGTTAAGAGAAGCTTCTGAATCAACTTCCCCCTAATTCATGCCACATAATCTTGATGTATGTTGGAAATACGTTTTTACGTATTTAGAAAGGATCGGTCACTCCAATAATATATTCAAGTAATAGGCTCGTGATCCAGTTTGTAAACAATATAGTCCATATAGCCCACATGTAGGGTGGGCTATATATACCCCCTCCTAGCATGTTAGGAGGGGTGGTTCTTTCATTTACTTACTTTTCATTTTAATAAAACACACTTTCTCTCTACCTTCTTTTCCTCTCCTCTTTCTCGCTCTAGTTCATCTTCTTCATCTCTTTCCATCTTTCTCCATCCATTCAATCAATAGATAAATCACATCTTGCTAAATCCTAAGATATTAAGAGCCATGGTTGAATCTTAGGATTTGCATTTTTTTATCTTTTGATTTTGTGGTAAAATCTTATCTTTTTTAATTTTTTTTATAAAGTTTGATCAATCTTCTTTCAATCCTTTCGTCTCATTTTTTTTCTTTCAAATCTGTGCATTCAGTTTTTTTTTAAACCTGTCCAAATAGTTTTTATCAATTTTTTATTAAATCATCAGTTTTATCCAATCAGTTTTTCGATTTTCGATATCTGGGTTTCTTTCAAAGATCTGTCCAATCAGTGTTTTAATATTTTATTTTTTATTATTTTATTTTATTTTATTTTATTTTTTCTTTTATTTTATCAGTTTTTATTTCTTGTTTCTATCAATTTGTGTCCATTCAGTCCTTTTTGTCCAACCAATCTGTCAAAAGCCTCATGTTTTGATCCATCTGTTTCGACTTTCTGTTACCTTTTCTTGTTATTCCGCATAAGCCATTTCTTCCGCATAGACTTTTATTCCGCATAGCAATTTATTCTGAATAGCATTTTTTATTCCGCATAGCAATTTATTCCGCATAGTAATTTATTCCGCATAGCAATTTATTCCGCATAGCAATTTCTTGACACAACATCTCGACTCCATCTCTCATCAACAAAAACTTAGACTCTCAAAACCAGTCTCAAACTCACAACAACACTCGACTTAGATATTTAATCTTGACGTGAAAAAAAAACTCAAATCTCATCACCCACAAGAATCGACCTCAACTACACATACCCAAAACTCAACACCCTCACCCAAAACTCAACACCCTCGAACTCTCGTAACATCACCACACCCTCGTTACACCTTTCTCACGACTCCACCTTCACCACATCTCTCGTCAGACTCAATCACCCATAGACTCTCAAACGAAGACCAAAACGACACCATTAAAAAACGACTCACTTTTCACACACCCTCGACATCACACAGACACATTCACATCACACAAACACACCTTCTCGAACACCCACCTTTGAACCCGACAGCCAATCTCAACTCTCTCGACTGACACCAAAAGAACCAACAAGGACTCACTTTCTCACAGACTCGATCGTTACGTCAACACAAACACTCTTTCTCACAGACTCGACCCAAGACTCACACTCTTTCTCACAGACTCAATCTAGACACTAGACAGAAAGACTCGACAGATGATAGAAAGACTCAATCAAAACTCTCGTCAAAATCAAAGAAAGAAAATACCTACCCGAGACCTATAAAAGATCTTGAAGCCTTCTTCAAATCAAGGTGTAATTTTGTGATTGGGGTTGATTGTGGATCGGGACTTCTTTATTTTGGGATGTTCCTTGATGATGAGATGAGAGGGTACAGATTAGGTTTTGAGTTTTTAGGTGTTTGGTGATTGAGAGTAGGGGCGGAGGAATCAACAAAGAAGTTGATTTGTGAGATTTGGAGCTTTCAAGGAGAGAGACGAAGGGCTTGTAGTGAATAAGGAGACGGCGGAGTTGAGAGAGATGAGAGATGTTTAGATAGGTGAGTTTAGGTGTGTGGAAGATTTATGTGTTGGAGAAGAACAGGCGGAGGTAACTAGGTTTTTCTGTTTGAGGAGAGAGACGATGAGAGTCATTAAATATTGGGAGGTGAGAGTATTGAGAGTAAACAAAAGGGGCGGATAAAATTATGCCTTGGGAACAGATTAAATAGTGGACGGAGAAACCAAGATACAAACTTGCCACGTTTTTATTTTGGGACACGTTAATTTATGTTAATATATCAGATTTTTATCAAAGGAAACCGTTTCAGATTTTTTTTTATAAAGTTAATTTTTTAGTTATTTTGAATATTAATTTTTATTTTGGATATTAATTTTTTAATTTTGATAATCAATTGATATTTTTATTTTTATTCAAATTTTTATTTTGAAAAATTTTTATGATATTAAGTTATAATCGTGACAACGTGATAAAGTGCCAAGGTTTATTTTGCTGACGGATTTTTCATCGGGTATTATTATTTGAAATTGACGACGGATTTTTCATCACGCCTATAAACTTTCTTCGCCTATCGGACCTGCCACCTTCTTCGTCGCTATCGCACAAAGGATCAGTAATCCTTAACGTAATTGTTCATCGACTTTCAATGGATTTCTTGAATTCGACATCGAACAAGGGAGAATTGCATCAAGTGCAAGCCAACGCTAGAGAAAGTGGTATAACTTCATTTCGAACGCTTCAGTATCATCTAGTTAATCTTTCACGACTTCAAGGAGGGAGCGAATTTATGACAATCTTTGGTCAAGATCGTCATATATTCATCGACTCAATATTCACCACTTTGAGCCAACTCGCCGAGCAACTTAACAATGAAAACTTTAATCACTCTGCATCGGCACTTGCATATCAGACTCTTGTGACACTTCCAAGTCAATATCATCAAGTCTGAAAGTTCAGTGATTTTCCAATCGTTTCTTCGAGATACACATACCGAGCTTCGAGTTTTCCGTGATACAATTTTGAAACTCATGACATCGGTCTCGTCTTCGATTTATGAAAGATCTCGACTTCAGCAAGGGTATGATAATGGAGTGCAAGACTCTTCGATGCAAGAGGAAACTGGTCATACGGTTGAAAACTTGGAGCTTAACAATGCCAAGAACACGAAATCAGGAGGACAACATGATACCAGTGGCACGTCAGGGAATGTTCACGAGATCTCTTTTGATGACACCTTACCCATTTATGACACAGAACCTGCAAACATGGTACAATGTAATGTTGTTTATGATGTATATGCTGATGACATGCCGCATATTGAGCATTCTGAACCTAATTATGACAAACATGGGATGGAAAAGAGTGATAGAAATACCACTTCTGATTCATCCGATGTGAGTCATAATGGGGGAGAAAGTGTTCAAAATGCTATAGTACATCATGATAAAGGCTTTATAACTGCTTCGTTAACTGATTCTGATTCCAAGATTAGAGAGCTCGAAACGATTGTAGCTCAACAATCAAAAGATCTTGAGGATGCGAAACTTGAATTTTCTAAGAAAATGGACAAATTTGAAACATACTTTGAAAAACTTGAAAAGTCAAACGTTGTTCTCGAAAGAAAATTGGATCAAAAAGTTTTAGATTCGAAAGCTGAAAAGGATAATCTTTTGAAACAAATTCAATTACTAGAGTCTAAATTGGCATCCCAAGATAGATTGCTCAAAGAAAATGAAACGTTAAAAGCCCAAGTTCAAGAAAAGGTTTTTGCTATAGCTGCGTTGAAAAACGAGTTAAGGAAAACTAGAAGACCTAGTGTGGATACTAAGCTTGAAAAACCATCAATCTTGGGGAAACCGCCTACAAATCAGTTCGTCAGACAACCTATTGCATTTAGATCCGAGCGATCACAATCCTCGAGACCGTGGTTTGCCTCCCAAGTTGATACAGTTCATATTTCTAGAACAGTCACTCCACCAACTAGGCCTAATACGACTACATCAGCTTTAGCTAGACCTAATCACATGATTGCCTCTAGTTTCTCTAAGAATAGTTCAAAGAACACGTCTAGAACTAGTTCAAATGATGTGCGCCATGATTTTGGTCACAGGGAAGCTATTCAAAAGACACAAGTAAGAGATAGGAATTTTAAACCTAGTCAGATGCCTTCTAGTTTACCCAACACTGTTAACCGTAGCATGTCCAATCCTAGGAGCATCAATCAATCATCTAGGGATTCTAGATCTTACTCGGACATTAAATATGCTACTTGTAAAACATGTAGAAAATGTGTCTTTACGGCAAATCATGATTCTTGTATCAAAAAATTGCTTAATGAGGTGAACTCCCGTGCTAGACTTAAATCCCAGTGGGTAGCTAAAATCAAACCCATTGGTAAAATGTGGCGCCCCACTGGTAGAACTTTCACTCTTGTAGGAAACGAGTGCCCTTTAACTAGGATAGTCTCCGATTCTGCTAAGTCTACTAGGGAGGAAACTGATAAAGATGATACTTCACTTAAGCCTAAACTTAAGGTTTTTTTATAAAACGAAACGTTTGTCAGCCAAGACTAGTGAATCATCTACTTAGGTCGCTTTTGACACAAGTAAAGCCAACTGTGAACCCCCACGTGCTTCTAAAATTGATATCGCTAACCCATGTCAAAGCAAGCAAATTCCTAATGAGAATGCAGGTACCAAAATTGATGTTCCAAAAGAACGAAGCGGTCTAATCATCTTATACCGTTCAACTAAGGATACTCTTAGAGTTTGGTTGCTAAAGAAGCAGATATCGGAGAAACAAGTGTCTCAGGGGATTCATGGTTAAGCTTAGTAAATGGCTCACATTCAAATCACAGTCTGTGACCCGAACTTCAGAGAAAGGGAAGCTTATCTCGTCAACGATAACTTACCCTCACAACGAGAAATTAATTTTTCTTGGACACGAGCTTACACTAAAACCATTCAACGGTTTTAAGCTCATGTATAAGGCTTATAGATAAATGACAGTCTATAACCCGCTCTTCAAATGAAGGAAAGTTTATCGCCGATGATAAACTTATCCTTACAACGAGAAATTAAGTTTTCTCGGGCATGAGCTAATATTAAAAACATTCGAAGTTTTTAAGCTCATGCATAATGGTTCATTGTTAAATGTCAGACAATAACCCTGACTTCAAATAAAGGAAAGATTATCTTTTATGATAACTTATCCTCTTAACGAGAAATTCACCTTTCTCGGTCATGAGCTTGTCTTAAAACATTCGAAGTTTTAAGCTCAGAAAGGAAACTGTATCTTTTAAATAACAGAACTTTTCCTCATAACGAGAAATTAACCTTTCTCGGTCATGAGCTTTTCGTTAAAACAGTCAAAGTTTTCAAGCTCATGAAAACGACTTCTAAGTAAATGTCAGCTTAGGACTCGTTCTTCAGATAAAAGGAAAGGTTATCGCCGATGGTAACTTATCCTTACAACGAGAAGTTTACAACTTCTCGGACTTGAGCTTTCCTAAGATATTCCAAATCTTAAGCTCAAGTAATTGGTTTTCAAAACTTTGAACACAATTTTTCAAGAATTTCTCAAAAGGTTTTTCTAAATCTTTCAAAATTGTGTGTTCAAAAAAGTTTTGATAAAAAGAGCATGTCTTCTGGAATCGATAATATTTACGAACCTAGAAATGTCATTCAATAATGATACGGGGTTGTAAATAAAGTTCGAGCAGAAGTTTAAAAGATTTAAAATATGCTCCATATGGTTTGCTATTATTTCCGATAGTAACCCGCTTTTCACTTTGAAGTCAAGCATTTCACCGGAAAGCTTTGACTTCAGAATCCGAAGTTATCAACTCCACAATCCGAAGTTCGTTGCAATTGATATCTACATACTAGACGATGCGACTTCTCAAACGACGACTACATCTCTTTAAGTAGAACACGGGTCAACAATTGAGGGGGAGCAATCGTCCAGCATTCAGAATCTTCGATGCCGAAAGTGCCATAGTTCACAAGTTGGTGTCAAGACAACGATATCAATTGTCCATGTGGTGTAAAGGGGAAGATAATTTCAGAAGTTACGAGGAAGACCAACATTCGTGAACAAGAACCATGTGCTTCTTTCATATGATGTTCTCCATCATTCAGGTCCAACCTCGTAAATTGCTAATATTGTGAATTCATTATCATATATGATCTTTGCACGTGATAAATACCTTACACTTGTGTTTAAAAGGTATTTAATTTATGTTTCAAGTAGACCCTCATTAATTTGAGGGGGAGCTTGTGTAACTCATGAAGATACTTGGCTTTGCATTTTTCTTCCCAAATTTTCTTAAAATGCTATTAAATCAATTGATATTAAAAACATCGATTGGGTTAATATTTTTAATATGGGGGAGAAAATGTGATTTAATATGGGAAATGATTAATCACAAATGGTTTGACTTAACGTGTTAGCTCATCCCGACATGTGCGAAATGTTTTCGGATATCGTGGCATATGTTAAGGGGGAGCAAAATGGATTTGCACTTCAAAATGGATTTCATGGTGACATACACTTACCCAAAACATCTTTATTCACGACAGTGAAGATTGTGGTGACATAAGGATGGTAGGATAGGTTAAAGTCCAATGATTTCTCTAGAACCGGAGGAATCTTCCCAAGGACATTCCATAGCTAGAAATAGTAGTCCTTAGGAAAGATGGAGAAAGATTGTGAATGTAGCTGAATGCCGACCAAGTACTTAAGTTAGCACTGGAACAATCACAACAAGGTGCTAGTTATGACGTATTGGTAAGCATTGAAGGGGTTGAAGAGTGAAAAAGAATTGTAAAGATAAAGGGTGTAAAGAAAGTAGCCCTCCTTACAACTTAGGCAGAAACCGGGTCAATTCATATGCTATTTGAGATCATTTATGATTCTCGATATTGAAGATAGACATCATGGACCCAGTGATGCAAGGCACAACCCATCCCAGCTAACTCAGATATCTCTCAAAAGATATTTGTTTTAATCACACGGAGACAACACATTATCTATTGATTTATTCACTCCGAATAAATTGGTATTGAAAAGGTGGCACTCCTCTCCAGCCTCCGATCACTAAAATCCAAAATGCACGATCGAGTCTAGAGCCATTTGAGATCATCAAATATCTCATTAGGACACACTTTCATATTTCCTTGCTTCTTCACACACTGTGAAAAGTAAGAAAGTTCTTAAGAGCCCTACGCAAAATCTTCATGATCTTGCCTGAACATTCGAGTAATACGAAAGTATTTACAATGAAGATGGAAATCCTTCTTGAGCGAACGTCAAAAAGCTCATGGTAGGTGCTTGTGCGATTCTTTATGAATCAAACTTGTGATAACTGGAAAGCAACAGTGGTTTAAACTCTTAAATGAATTTAAACACGTTCCAGGCCTCTACGCAATATCTTAGTGATCTTGCCAGAACATTTAGAGTAATACTATTAAGTATTTACAGTGACGAATGGAAATCCTTCTAGTGTTAACATCAAACAGCACTTGGTAGGTAACTTGCAAAATTCTATACGAATCAAGCTCGTGACAACTGGAAAGCAACGATGGTGCGGTTCTTAATTGAACTTCACTTGTTCCAGGAACATGAATTGACGGCTTCAAATCATGCGGATAATATTATCCAAATGATTCACTCTTTACGTTCGCAGTCAGCTTTGGACGGCCGAGTAAAAAGAACGGGTTTACCCTCGAAATCTTGTCAAGGAGGTTCTTTATTGAAACTACCTGCCACAAGTACGATACTTAATATCGTCCAACGGTCTTCACCGACCAGAGGTAAAATGCTACCGAATTAGAATGAAATGTTCAAGGCCATTTCATCCGTGTATATGGTTTGTTGCTAACTGTCTTATGCAGCGTAACAAGAAGGTGGCATTGCGGTGTATAATCCAGAAGAAGTCGTCACCACATGCTTGTACTACATACACTTAGTACTTCAACAAATTTAAGAAAGTCTGAAGGTCAAGTCTTCCGCTGTATCAAACTCTGAAGCTTTCAAGAATTTAAAGGTATAAGTATGTGGAACATGAAGTCACGAAGAGGCAAATTTCACAAGTGATGAATGCACAAGGTCAAGGCAAGGAAACATGCTCAAGACTAAAGTCAAAGATCACATCAAGCATATTCACAAGAACAAGATCGAAGACTCAAGCATAGTATGCTAGGTTTAAGATTTTGTAAAATGGTGTGACCTCCATTAGGGGGAGATTGTTGGAAATGCGTTTTCCCAAAGAAAGTCTCGGTCACATCATTATTAACATAGATCACGAGCTATAGACTATTTAGGAATTTGTAACTTAGAGTGACCTCCCCTAGGGGGAGATTGTTGGAAATACGTTTTTACGTATTTAGAAAGGATCGGTCACTCCAATAATATATTCAAGTAATAGGCTCGTGATCCAGTTTGTAAAGAATATAGTCCATATAGCCCAGATGTAGGGTGGGCTATATATACCCCCCTCCTAGCATGTTAGGAGGGGTGGTTCTTTCATTTACTTACTTTTCATTTTAATAAAACACACTTTCTCTCTCTACCTTCTTTTCCTTTCCTCTTTCTCTCTCTAGTTCATCTTCTTCATCTCTTTCCATATTTCTCCATCCATTCAATCAATAGATAAATCACATCTTGCTAAATCCTAAGATATCGTAGACCTTCAATGTAGAAGCTTTTAATAGCTTCCCCCTAAACCGGCAATCCTCATAAGCTGTTTCAAAGGTTTCAATAAAGCTTAGAATGATTAAGCGCACAACGAAATTTAACAAGCAAACCCCATCATATGAAATGATAATGTTGCTATGAGTGATTGAAAGTTTGGGGTACACCAAGTAGATCAACAACGTCTCTTCTCGCGCTTGAATAATTCTTCTGATTTTTTCTTCGCCCTGAAAGTTCAAGTTATGCATACTAGAAAGAATCAAGACAATTCTTCCCCCACATAGTTGAAGAAAGGAAACCAATCCCATGTATGAAGCCCAAATACTGAAGTAGACATTTTATCCCATATATGAAGTTGACATCGTAACACCAGAGTCAATTAAGTCCCATAAATGCTCATATCTTCTTCTGGAGATGCACCAGAGTCAGTTAAGTCCCGAAAATGCATATTTCTCCATATAGGATAATGATGATGTATAATTGCAACAACCAAACAATTAATCATCGAACAATAGTTTACCTCTTTTAACCATTAGAGACTGTTTCTTTCATCTCTTCCCCCATGTAAGTTGAAAGATGCACTAAATGGCACGAGTTAACACTGATTTTTCTCTACGGTTATGACATTTGTCTCCATAGAATGCCTTCAAATAAAAAGAAGGTGTAAAGTTCATCACATGTACTCGATGTGCGTTCAATATGTCTTCTTCTTCCCCCCTTGATTGTTTCGAAACCTCGGAACCAGTAATAAATCGTACGCACATGTACCTGAAATCTCGTGAGAGTAATACATTAGGTTAATTATATTCGGAGAGAATCAGTTGTTGATCGAAATTCTCTACTCAAAAACTCTCCATGGCTATCTTTACCAACCCCGTTGTAGGCTATTTGAAGTGACCACTGATGGAGTAAACTCGATATACCAAACGTGAAACTAAATAGGAATTCCTCGACCTTGTGACTTAAGCTTGCAAAACTATTGTTGAATGAGGAACAGTGTAGAAATATCCTTGAGAAATTTCTAAGTACTCAATACATTACTGAATAAGTATATAACAACAACACCTCTTGAAATTATCCATATCGACTATGCGCGTGACACTGAGTACAAAAATGTAGCTCATTAAAGTGATAGTTATCCGGATCATCAACCAACCATCCCGAACCCAAAAACTAGATAATCAAGTCTTCGTCCTAAAGATTTAGCACCAGCAAGTTATCTTTCAAAGATAAAATAAGTACACGCCTTCGTTAAAATCCGTCTTCAATTTCAAGTTTATCAAGAAACAGAAGGGTGACTTTCTTTTGGTACAAGTTTATGTTGATGACATCATCTTTGGATCCACAAACTCTATGCTTGGCAAAGAGTTTGCCAAGTTGATGCAAGACAAATTCCAAATGAGTGTTATGGGTGAACTCAACTTCTTTTTGGGGTTACAAGTTCAGCAGAGGAAAGATGGGATATTCATCTCACAAGACAAATATGTGGCTGAGATTGTGAAGAAGTTTGGCATGTGTGAAGGAAAGAAAATTTCCACTCCAATGGATAAGGATCATCCTTGGGGAAAAGATGGTCCTGGAAAGCTTATTGATGTTAGGAATTATAGGTCTATGATTGGATCTCTCATGTACCTTACAGCTTCAAGACCTGACATCATGTTTGCAGTCTGTTTATGTGCAAGATACCAAGTGGCACCCACAAAGTGTCATCTATTTGCTGTGAAGAGAATTTTTAGGTATCTAAAGTGTCATCTAACTTTAGGACTTTGTATCCCAAGGAGTCACCATTTGAGCTGATAACCTACTCAGATAGTGATTATGCTGGTGACAACAATGATAGGAAGTCTACAACAGGTGGATGCCAATTTTTGGGGAGCAGGCTCATATCTTGGCAGTGTAAGAAGCAGACTATTCTGGCCACATTCATAACTGAAGCTGAATATGTAGCCGCTGCTGCATGCTGTGGTTAAGTTCTTTGGGTTCAGAACCAGCTGCTTGATTATGGGTACAATTTTCTTAAAACCAAGATATTTATTGACAATAACAACACCATTTGCATCATTAAGAATCCTGTTTTTCATAGCAAGACTAAACATATTGAAGTAAGACATTGTTTTGTTAGAGATTGTTTCGAAAAAGGGTTGATTGTCCCAGAGACAATTGATACAGAACTTAATGTTGCTGATCTTTTGACAAAAGCTTTTGAAGTGAGGAGGTTTCAGTACTTGGTTGCAAGTATTAGAATGGTTTTTCCCTAAAAATTGATGTCTATTTTGTCTTGTATACCCATGATTGCTTTATTGTTGTTGTTGTATATATGTTAATCACTTTTTCCATCACTTTTCATTCCACTGCTTTTGAACAAAGATTCCCCTGCTAGGGTTCATTCCCCTGCTAAGAGTTCTTATCTTAAGTTGGGTTTGTTCTTTTTAAAAGTGGTTATATGTGGTTTTAGACTAACAATGCAGAGATTCAAATGGGGCATGCTTCACTCATGGGAGAATCAGGTATATGCTCTATGCTTTAGGGGAGGTTAGGTCACACCTTTAGGATTTAGGGTATCCTTAGGATACTCATATATGATTCTAGATCATATCCACTGGTGAGTAAGGGTTTAGAATGATGAAAACTTGCTGAAAAGCTTGTCAGAATTCTGAAGCCTTGAGGCACTGTAATGTGTACTTACACTTCTTTATTCAATAGCCTGCTGTCTAAATTCAGATGTTTACTACACATTGCAAAGACTAACTGACCATAGGTAAGGGAAAGGTAGGGATGGTGACTAGGGTATGCTTATTTTCTTGGGTTGACCAGGTGCAGGGTTACTTATGTGTTAACTCTTTGTGTTTAGAACTTTGCTGAATGGAGGACTCTTGAGTTTCTGTGTATCTACCTTGTGCTTACAAGGGTGTGCATTAGAACAGAGCTATTTAGCATTGGTCTCTTCATGATTAGTCTAATACCCCTAGGAAAGTTTCCTCTGCTTTCAACTTTTGATTCCCCTGCTTGATCAACATTCCCCTGTTTGACCGTTGACCGACAATACCGTTACCCTGCTTATAGCCGTTGGACCTGCTTGCTAAAATTTTGGTTAGGGAATATTTTATTCTTTTCAAAAGATATTTAAGGCGCTTTCTTCGCTGATTGGTAATCTTTTCTTTATTATTTCAAATAAATTACTTTTTTATCAAGATTTATCTTTGATATTTTTGCAATTTGAAAGTTTGGTCCAATCACAGCTCTTCAATTCGCCTATAAAAACTTAATTCCTTTAACCAGCATGTCTATCTCTCTCCTTCGACTAAATCCCACCTAACCTTCACAATTATAAACCTTCAAACGCTTTCAATATTTATCATGTCTCTCAAAATTGCTGCTAATCACAATCAAATTGCTCTTTTACATGATGAACCAACAGAATTAATTGATGTTGTGGCTTTCCTAAAATCTTCGTATTTTAGAGTGGCTCTTCTCAGCAATCCCAGGATTTACACCTCACACATCTAGGAGTTTTGGTCTAAATCAATTACCAAAACAATGGATGGAGAGGTAATAATTCAGAGCATAGTAGATGGTCATCCCAAGGTGATTACACTTGCCTCCATTAGAGACAAGCTTGTTTTGGATGATGAGGATGGGATAACCAACCTACCTGATGCTGAAATCTTTGAGGGTCTTACTAAATTGGGGTACACTCTTTCTGATGATCAAAAATGTAAGTTTGCTAAAGGTCAGTTTGCCCCACATTGGAAATATTTGATTCATACAATTTTACAATGTTTGTCACCTAAAACCACTCCTTTTAATGAATTTGGAAGTGAAGTTGCTTCTGCCCTGATATGCTTAGCAACAGGGAGAAAGTATTGTTTTTCTCAAATGATTTTCAAAGGAATGGTCAAAAATGTTTCAAGCAATACTAAATTTTGTATGTACCCAAGGTTTACACAACTTTTGTTGAATATGAGTGAACATGGTCCTATCAAACATAAAAGCTATTTTTCAGCCACCAAACACTCTACCAAACTGTTTACCACACTTCTTGCACCATCTCCATAATTTTCTGGCAAGGTTGTTCCACTAACTCCCATCATGATGAAACAAATCAGACAAGAAGCAGCTAAAACAAAAGTAGCCACACACAAACCATCTGATTCCCCTGCCAAGACTCTACCCCCTGCTAGTACTCTACCCCCTACTGATCCAAAACATGAAAGGAGAACCAAACCCAGGTTTGCCAGGTCTCCCTTGCCTGGTGAATCTTCACAAGTAGCAGAGAGGAGAGCCTCCAAAAGGTTGGAGCATACTGATGGTTTGGCTGCCACTATTGTCTCATCCTCAAGGGATGAGCAGGATAGTGACACCATCAGTAAGTCCTCTCCCTCACTCAGTGATACCCAAAGAGGGGAAAAATCCCCTTCTAGGGTTGAGAGCAGAATGCAACCTTTGTCCATCTTGGAATTGACGAAAATATGCATTAGGTTGAAAGAGCAAAATGCACAACTTATACAAACTGTCAAAAAGCAAGGTCTGGTTATCAATAATTTATAAACCAGACTTGCTACACTAGAGGGGAGGAGAAAGCCCAAGCTTATCATATCTACAGATGAGGATGCTTCCAAAGAGGAGGAAGTTCCTAACATAGATGAATCTACTCAGTGGTATGCATATTTGGTGAACAGGATCTTAAACAAGGAAAGGTAGCAAGTGCTGAGAAAGGGACTGAGAAAGGAAGTGCTGAGAAAGGAAGTGATAAGAGGAGTGCCACAAAAGAGATTGCCCAAACATTGTTGACAATGGGCAATCAAAAAGAAGCCCCTACTTCAAAAATTTCCCCTACTATAATTGATCCCCGTGCTGTAAGTTTTTCCCCTGCTAAGCCTATCACTCAAACATTTGTTAGGAAGAATAGAAGGCAACCAGCTCAAAAGGGAATTAGAATTGGAGAACCTGCACCTAAAGCCAAACCAGCACCAGCAGTGGATCCAAAAGACAAGGGAAAGGGGATCATGTTTGAACAACCCAAGAGAAAATACAAGCACAAAACTCCCAACAACAAAGGGCTCAAGAAGAACATGATGAACATGTAGCTCTCAGACTTCAACAAGAAGAGCTACATATGCAGGATCAGAGAATGCAACAGATGAGGCCCAAAGAGATGCTTAAGCAAATTGAAATCATGCATAGAGAGTTAGATGACAGGGTGCCTCATGTTTAAGAATTTCTAGATCAATAGGAAAAGGAGTTGGTAAATGCTCCTTTGAAAGACATGTATGAATTGATTTGTTTAGTTTACAAGTATCAAAATGAATATCTAGAAAGAAGGGTAAATCAGATTGAGAAGGAAAAATATTTGAGGTCTTAGAAGGGGAGGCTGGCACACTACAAAGTTTTGCTCAAAAGACACAAGAAATGGACTGATGGTCATTTCAGAGACATGACTTTTGAGGAGATAAAGAAGGCAGTCAGACCAGTTCTAAGAGAGATAAATGTGGAAGACTTCATAGCTATAAACACTCCTGAGGAAGCTGAGTATCTCAGGAGGTAAAATGAAGTGTTACAGAGAGCTAGGGAATCCAGAAAAAGAAAGGCTGAAGGAACAACAGTGGAAACAACACAAGCAGGTGCATCATCACAAGTAGGTGCATCATCACAAGCAGGTGCATCATCTCAAGCAGGTGTAAGTTTCCAGCAATTGAGAGATCTGTACTCAATGCACAAAGAGCAGCCAAAAGACTCAAGAGGATGGAAAAAGTTGGTATAGTTACTAAGGAGACTCAGCGTCCCTCAAATGAAGAAATAGATAAGCAGCTAATTGTGCAAGAAAATGATGAAATCTCACCTAGTAAGTCTAGGAAGAAATTTTCCATAGTGGAGTATGCTGTTTATGAACACAAGGGGATGACTTGGTGGAAGCTTACAGAGCTGACAATACAGCACATACATTTCTAAGCCTAGATATCATGTGTCAAACTTTAGACAGTGAGGACTTAGATGATCTGTTGAAGATTTTGAAGAAGACCTTTGCTGCAAATCCTCCCACTGTGGATGGTGTAGAGAAGGATTCGGTGATCTGGGAATGCATGCATAGGATGTATGAGCATGAACTGTTTGATCCCATATTTGATGCAGTAAATAGGGGAAATTTGTTGTATTGGAAGCTATTTACCAATTATGGGGTTTATGAGATAGTCATGGAAGGGGTAATTGTTTATTTGATTAATCATCGTTATTATCCTTTCAATCAAGAGACCTTGAAGAAATTGGCACAGGCTGACTTGATTGTAGATGCTAAAGCACCTGTTGCTTATGATCTGGTAAGGATGATGTACAGTCAGCTTTGGCCAGGAACTTTGTAAGCACCCTCATCAACTAGTATTTATTCAGAAAGTTGTCTTTAGGCGAAAGCACAAGTTTAGGGGAGGATTGTTGGGAATAAATATAAGTGTATTATTTACCCCTACTAGCTGGTCAGAGTTTCCCCTGCTAGAGTAAGTTCCCCTGCTAAATAACAAAGGTAGGAGGATTGGTTCCCTTGCTGAAGTCAAAGACCCTGCTGCTAGAGATAAACTTGTAATAGATTATAAAGCGTTTCAGTTACTACTCCGAGATACTTTCCAAGTTTGTTAGTAGTGATCTTGTACGCGAGTCCTCGTACTATAAAGGACCCACTAGGTTATCATGCAATATGTGTCTTTCTCTGTTATATTTCATTTCACACTTTAAGGTTTTTGTAACCCTAATACCACTATTAGGTATTCGTATATCTATGATATATTAAAGTTTAACGTTTGCTTTAACCATATGTTCTTGTGCTAAACACTACATTCCGCATCTTGTTTAGTTACTTTGTATTGCAAAGTTTATATAGTGTTAGATTGAATCTATTCTCTCTATCACAACCCTTAAACAAGCTAAGGTTTAAGATCTGAGTTTGGGATCAACAAAAGGTAAATCTTTAAACTATTTTCATATAAAGTGTTTTTAATTCATTATAAATCATCCTATGATGGATTTAGGTTAGGGTTGAAATTAAAATTTGTAACTTAATGATAACATAATGATTGGATTAATTATGACTTGTAATTAATTAATTATTGGGTAATTAATTAGGTTTATTTGATTAAATTCATTATTAAAAAATGGGCAGAATTTTAGGTCTATTGTTTTCATCGTATATAGAGTTCTAGGAACATTCATTAATCAAACCAAGTATCCCTGAAAAGTTATTTGAGTTGGCTGTTGAATGCAAGAAACGAGGACTAAATTGAAGGTCTAGAAGTGGGTCAAAAACAGGTTACAACAGTCGGTGGTCAAAATAGTTTTGAAATAAGTCGGGTTTAAATTAATGTTTTAAGATGGTTAGGGTACTTAGGAGTGCAATTAGACCTTCAAACGAACATGAGAGTTATTTTATATATTACATAAGATATTTGGAAGAGGTCTAATCAATTGGGATAGTGGAAGACCCTCTGATCATAACAAACTTTTTATATGTTCAAAATCAATAAAATCTGGATAGACAAAAGTATATACATGTATATTGGGGCCATAACTGTAGCTTCAAGGTTGGAGCAAAAGATAGGAGTTAGCTAGCACATGTAATGACATAAGGTTTGCTTTACAGAAAGCATGGGTATGGTTATGTGGCCGTTTGGCTAATAGTTTGGGGACTAAAAATCCGGACTATTTTGGGTAAAATGTCAATGGGATATGTTATGAACTTGGATAAGTTAAGGGCTTTAGGGAAGGGGTAATGGGATGAATTTGGCATATAAATGAAGTTATATGAGGGTAAGGGTTAGATATCCATAATAGATTGGTGAACCATTATAGTATATGGTTCATATGTCTTGATGTATTATATTTGTTTGTATAGACTTTTTGCTAGTGCACGGATATTTGGAAAAGCTCAATTAGGTGAGTTTCATAGTCCCATTTTCTTTATCATTTTACTTCCAGATGGGATGGAAGGGACACTGTTTTTACTTGTTCTTATAAATGTTCTTATAAATGTTCTTTTAAATGAAATTGCTATGAATGTTCTTACCTGTTACTCTAGATAATTACGTGTTTACTTATGCATTGAACTACTATATGGAATAATTAATATAGTTAAGTATACTTGATATCAAGGAGGACAAGGCAGGGCCTTAGGGACAAGACTAGGTCTTGGGGTATTGTTGTTAGGTGTATGGGCGCCTAATATGCCATAGAAGGAAAGAAGGATAGGCAAGGCTTGGAGCCTTGGGATGGAAAGGATAAGCGCTTAGTACTGAATAGTTATGCATGATAGTAGTACACTGTCCAATTGTCTAAATGTTATTGAATGTCGTTATTCACAGCTAATGTACTGAAATGTTATATATTTTGGCGTTGGAGTCTAAACCTATGACTCTCACCAACATTATTGTTGACGTGTTTTAGTGTCTCTTTTAGGAAATTTTGTGGTTAAGCCAGCGAATAGGAGTGAGTAGATTTGGAAGAATAGGATTGCATATAGAAGGAGATCCCCGTTCCTTCTTAGTTTATTTTCATTTTGAATTACTGCAACTTGGACACCTATATGTTTGTTTTGTTTATGTTATTTTTTTTGGTAATGGGTTTCCCCGGTAAATAGATTAACCAAAAAAACAGTGAAGTACAAATGGAATGTGGCTAAGGTACCACATTAACCTGAAGCTAAACAGCTTGATAAACACCTAACTCTAGTGCTTATGACAAGCCATAAACACTTACAAAACACCTAGTACCCAAAAAAATGAACCAAACTAGCTAACAGCTTCCATGAAGGAATGTCCACCTGTATTTGTTTTAGGGAATAAATTGGTTGTTTCATCATAAACCATTTCAACCTCGTCTTCTTCATCATCATGACCCAATACAGAGTAAGGATTTGATGTAGATCCAATACAGAATAAATTGTTTATGTTATTTGTTTGTCTCGGTTAAGCGGTAGGACTGTTACCTACTTACCTAGACTCCTGCATTGCTGAGATATTGTCATGACATTTGTGTCATCATTTTATGACATTTCTTATTTAATTTAGTTATCTCTATAGACACACGATGTTGTGATGATATCCATACGTCGCGCCCAATATTCCGCCATGGTGGGGTGTGATAATTATGAACTTGTAACTTAGTTTAAGATAAATGTATTAACTTATTATGATACTTAGTTGAGTTTTATAATTAGTTGCAAAAGATTAGACTCTAATTCATAATAGAATGGATTTTATATGCTAATCTTGGTTTTAGGTCATTTTCTTGTAATTAGCTTGAGATTAGTGAATGTTAGTACTTTGTGATTGCTTAACTCTTCTTTATATACTAGATTAGAACTAGTATATTGTATTGATTATAGATACATAGTTTTTGTATAATTATATTGCTTAAAATATTGTTTATCAAAGGTTTCTAGGTGATGATCTAGACTATTATGTACACTTATTTGTACTTTAGCTTTGTATGGTTTATACTTACTTATTCTTTGGATAACTTTATACTTTCTATATGATACTATAATCCTTGTTCTCATTCCTTGTTCACTTGTTCATATGTATTATGTATTCATACTTTACCATCCTTGAGTTTATCATTCATTTATAGGGATTCTAGGGTTTTTAAAGGAATTTAGGGTATCATTATATTTCGAATTTCTTTTTTCAAAATTATTTTTTTAAACTATTATGGAAAAAAATTTAGAGCATCACGGTTAGATAATTTAGTGCATCACGAATAAGACACTAATTTATTACCTTTATGCACCATATTTATACTCTTGATGCACTGAAATTTGGAGTGTGATGCACTACAACAATTCAATAAAAATTAAGTACATCAGAGTTATACGTTTTAGAGCATCATGTTTATAAGTTAATGCATCACGGTTTTAAGTTATTGCATCATTATTCCTTCACAAAACTTATAATTATAATGTAATTCTCATATATATGATGCAACACATTTAAAACTACGATGTGTCAAATTATAACTATCATGCACAAAAAATACACTATATGCATAACTATGATGCAGTAAGTAAAAATCATAATGCACCAAATTTTTAACAAGTGCATCATATTTATAAGTTTTGTGCATCACGAATGATGGAGTAATTTATAACTTTAATGCATCAGAATTATAACAATCTATACTACATATAAAACATTTTAGTATCTCTCTCCTCATTAAATTTTAAGTAGTACAACTCTTAAAACATATGGTATAATCTCTAAATGCATAAAACTTAATTTTAAATAATATACCTTTCATCCATTAAATGTCTTTTAAATTTTTAAAATTTGATTAATACACATTAAAGCATAAGGTACAATAAAAACTAAATGCATTACACTAATTAATGTTAACATCATAAAATTAAAAATACTATGTTCTTATACATATTGTAAAAACCAATAAAATATATAAATTTTCATGCAATTTATATGTTACATTGATTGTTCAATGGTTCAAATGGTTTTGGATCCATAAGATTGGGGAGAAGAGGTGCATCCGACCGGATTCTAATCATTTTTTCCAGTTAATCAAATTGTTATTGTTATTTTTTATGCGGCCGGACTTTAATTACTGAGTACCCGCAGCTGCAACGCGCGGGTACCCTGCTAGTTATACATTATAAGTAAATGCATATTTATCCGTTAGAGAATACAAATATATCATTAGTATCACTTTTATTTTTGGTGCAATATAATAATTGTTTATCGCATTTTAGTTATAAGTTTTGTGCATCACGAGTGATGTAGTAATTTATAACTTTAATGCATGATAATTATGACATTGATACATTATAAGTAAATGTATTATATTTATCCGTTGGAGAATAAAAATTCTATCACTAGTCATCACTTGTATTAATAGTGCATTAATGTAATAGTTTACCGCATCGTAGTTATAATTTTTGTGCATCATAGATAAAACATTGGTGAATGCACTATAATATAGTAATTAAAATTATAATGCATTAATTTATAATTATAATGCACTAAAACATGTAACTGTAATGTGGTAAAAAAATTATAAAAAAAAAATATTCGAAAAAAGTATTTTGAAAAAAAAAATTAACGAATTTTTTTTTTCGAAATTTAACTGTGATGCAGTAAAACATGTAACTGTGATATAGTAAAAAAATTTAAAAAAAATTGAAAAACATTTCTGAAAAAAAAAATTCAAAAAAGAAAATTTTCGAAAATTTTTTTTTTAAAAAAAAATTTGAATTTTTTTTTCAAGAACAAATTTAACGTAAAAATTTTTTCCGAAAATTATTTTGAAAAAAAATCAATTTCTTTTGAAGTTAAATGACATGATATGCCAATATGATTTGGAATAATGATTTGAAAGTATAACACATGTAACCTCTACAATTCACCCTATTTATTTTATTATAAGATTTCTTGTAGAATAACCTCACCTTATATATATATATATATATATCTACATTATATATAAGAGGAGGGATATGCCACATAAGCAATCCATTAATCCACATCATCACTCTTTTTTTTTTAATTTTCGTATTTGTAAAAAAATTTAACATATGCAAGGTTCGAACTCGAGTCTGAATTATATCGGATAGATGTGCCAATCAACCAGTGAAGCAAACCACAAGTTGTGATACTGAATTGAAATATAAAACCGATATAGTAACATAAAACATTACCTGTTTCTTCCTAAAGATATCTCTAAAACATCCCAATAACAGAATCTCTCTCAATTTTAAAAATCCCTTCCAAAACTAATATTGTATCTTCGATCCCTAATTCAAACAAAACCTACTCCTCAAATTGATCAAACCCGCAAATCTGATGATCAATTACCCCCACTTAGGTAATATGTTAATAATTGTTTTTTTATAAATTTTATGACAATTAACGATTTATATTATAATGTTTGTTTGGATGTTTAACCAAAGTGTTTGCCTAACTTTGTATTGATGATTAAGCTAAATTACGGATTAATTCTTAAGGAATTTTACATTGAACTAAGGTGTTTGCCTAATGTTTCTCACAGACTTGATAATGCTGGCAGCTTGCGAGCTGCTGACATTAATTCACCAACCCACCTGGTAATTATGCTCTACCAGGTCAACTTCTTAGTTAATACAGGTTGTGTTTTTTGTTATTATTTTACTCAATGTCTAACTACAAGTATTTTATATTTTTATGTGATCATTTATCGTGTGATTGTCATTAATATAGTTTGGATTGCATAAAGGAAACTCCGGAGTTCAATTTCTAGACTCTTGTGTTTTTTGGTTCTTGAAGATCACAGTAAGGATGCATACTTAAAACTTTCGCTATATGATTTAGCATTTTTTTTAAAACTGATAATTATCTCATTAGGTTAGTTTCCACTGTAGCTTTCATCAGGTGTTGGCATGAATTAAATAATCACCAGTTTTATTTACTACTCTCATTAGGGCAGTTTTGAGGTCTAGAATAACGCAACCATTAATAATTTTATAACCTTTTTATGCAAGCTAATACATTTAGGAGGAGTACTACAACTAATTTGGTTCTGAAATTTTTGTAACGACTACCATAACTGACTTGGTTTGGAAATATTTGTGATGATCATGACAGGTTCTCTGAGATTCGACAGGTGATATTGAGCCTGTATTGTGTTGGGAAGACTGGCGAACAACGCTGATGATAGAAAAGATCCTGAAAAAAGTATATTTATATCTATATATGTGATTTCGTTCTACTTACAATTGTCATCAGTAACACAATTTAGATTACCTTAAAGAATTGTGTATAATATCTGCATAATACAGTAAGTTCTATGTTAGATCATCAAGTTATTATGGTTATTGATTTTGTTGTGGGTGTATTAATTTATCACTTGTAATGGATGTTAATATCATTACATTTTTTAATTACAGTTTTGCTTGCACAAGCATACGAGGTAGTGAGTGACCCAGAGAAATGTGATATTTTTTTATAAGGATGGTGCGGATGCGTTGAAGGAAGGAATGGGCGGTGGTTGTGGTCATGAGTCATGTCCAAATTTACATCTTTTAATTTGGTGGTAGTCCTTTTCAGTAGTGGTAGTAACATGGGATGACAACAACGTAGGGGAGAAGACGTTGTTCATCCACTTAAAGTGTCTCTCCGAGATCTTTATAATGCGACGTCCAAGAAGCTTTCTCTTTGATGTAGCTTACTCTGCTCCAAGTGTAAGGGGTAAGAGCTTATGTTTTTAAAGGGTGTACATATAATATATTCTACTATTATATTGTCTAACTGAAGTTGTAAATGTTGCAGTTAAGGGGTCAAAGTCAGGATCCTCTACGAAATGTGTCGGCTGTCAAGGTTCTGGAATGAAGTTGTCGATCAGGCATCGTGCCCCATCTATGATTTAGAAAATGAAAGATCTATGTAACGAGTGCAAGGGTACTAGAGAAACTATCAATGATCAGGATTGGTGCACACAATGCAAGGGTGAGAAACTGGTGCAGCATAAGACGGTTCTTGAGGTCCATGTCGAGAAGGGCATGCAAAATGGGCAGAAAAAAGAAGGTAATAAATTGGATTTAACTTTCGTCTTACACATAGTCTATCATATAGGTTTGTAAAATGACAGTCTTCAGATGTAGCTACAAAATCAAGTTAGGGACTTCGCTCGACACATTCGACGCCTGCTGAATCAGACTTTCTGCAAATTCAAGTAGGTTAATTCAGAAGTTCTGATATAAACCCGATTAAAAAAAGGGGGTTGGAAAGGCAGTAGTCATCTTTTATTTAGATTTTCAATTAAACTATATAAATTTTGTAGTCATACTAATTATTCATAAGATAGTTTAAAAACTCGACAAAAGTTGCACCTAATCAACGAAGGTAACCTGCTTCCCAACTCGCTCGTCCTTTTAGATTTCCATTCTGCCACTTATAACAAGGACTCACCTCAACAGCTACACTTAATGTACCTAAGCAAGTATATAGGTATTTTATTAGCATGGCACTTGGGCAACGTTTCTAAATAATCACTTTCGAGTGCTTAGATAAGCCAATATGCGTGTGCCATATTTCGAAGTCTTTATACGAGATGAAAGTATTATTCTCTTTACCATCGCATCTAATTTAAAAAACCTTGAAACACATTTTAAGTTTTGCTAATGCCCTGAAGCTATTATCACTAAATAAGTAAATCCAAACACCATTCTTATTTTTATGATCCTTACCTGCTTTGCTGCTGCTTATGAGCGGAAGCGTAAGCTGAACTAAATAATCAATCTCATTATCATATCAACTCATGTAATTTAGAAATCATGGATGCATTTGGAACAGTTGGTTGCATTTCAGATAGAGTTAGCATCTTTGCTAGAGCTAGAGCAGAGGTATTTTGTTAACGCTGAGTTTATTTCTGAGCAAAAGTTAGCTCTTGATGAAGCTTCTTCTAAGGTTATGGATCATCTCTCGTGGGATGGAGTTGAGTAGCTTGCATTTAAATATTTTTCGGATTTGTCAATGTTCTTTTTCTGATAATATATTCAAGCAATTCTTGAATAAACGTAATTGGCAAATTCTTCTTTGTAGGTTGTGACCCAAAGAGTGAACTGAACATGCTCGGGAGATATACAAGCTTATAAGATAAGTATTGGTGGGAAGTTACATACCTCAGATATATCAGCAGGTATTCTCATGTTTGATATACTGTGAATTGGAACAATAAATAATGTGGCTTCTCTCAATTTACTTGTGTTTTAAATTTGCAAATAATATGCCATCTAATACGTGGACTTTTGATACACCGCGACATTAAGCCATAATTGAAGCTAAGTCGGATGAAATTGCTAACTTACATATTAAAGGCATGTATGAATAATTTCACCTATTCTCTTGGTGGAAAAATGAGCTACAATTTTGGTTTTTTGAATTCTACCACTATAAAAAAGTGCACCTTGCACCGGTTTCGGGATCAATTAATAAGGCGTAAGTGATATAAATAGGTACTTATAAATAAGGTGTTGGGTGTACTAATTACTAAAGTTTCAACTCTTAATTTTTGTTTGAAAAGTTATCGCTTATAAGTTTTTCATGTTACGAGGCAATAGACAAGTGACCAGTTATGCATTCTTAGTTGTAAAATTGGAAAGATATTAACCATTTTGGTTCACCAGAAGTACGGTTCTAAATACAAGTTTGATTACTAAAATGGTCAGGTCTATTACATTTATTAAACAAATTTGGAGTTTGTATGAACCAAAAGTAGACTTTACATAACTATGAACCCCCCGTTTGACCCGTTGAGGTAAAACTGAACCCAAACCGACCCATTTCTAAGGTATGGGTTGAATTGGGCACCTCTATCGAGTATAAACATGTATTTTTGTTTAGTATGTTGAATGTTGATTGTATCGTAACTATTTATGTTTTTTATCTGTTATATATATGTTTCTTTTCTGTTACGTTAAACTTTTCGTCGCTCATGATTGAAGTTGAAAAATGTTCAATCTTTTATTCTGTTTCTGAATCGTTTTTTATTGGAGCATAATAAGGATCTGAGCTACAACCCTTTATTTCCGAAACTGAACTCCTGCAGCAGGGATTGTTTCAGTTATTATTAATCGTGTTATACTTGCAATCAAAGCAATCTAATTATGTTCATGATGATTACAGGATGTCGAACGTGAACAAGATACATGTTTGGAATTAGAAAAAGCAGCTCACATTTAGTCTTCTGTTGTTCCTGAGCAGAATTCAATAGCTAGCACAAGGGATTTGGTAAAGTACATACTAATACTTAATTTCTACATATTTTTCTAATCGATCTTGTATCTGTTTTGTTTATCACTAACTTTTCATGTGCAGGTTTGGATCGCAGACTCTTAATGCTAGCAGTGCGATTAGTATGGAAGCAAGTTTTTACCTTCAGGCATCTTTGGACTCGTCAGATACTTTGCCAAAAAGGAAAACCCTGGATAACCTACTTTGTATGTAGTTCGCCTATAAATAATAAATTCCAGCCACTACTACATGACCTAAAACTACTTACTCACTTGGTTAACTCGAAATAAGCAGGTTGATACCTAATTAACATATATGGCTATTTTCGACCTAAAACTACTTATTCACTCAGATAACTCGAAATGAACAGATTAGTACTTGCTTATTTTTAAGCATATCGATCATTACTTGATCCCAAACACACTACTAACTGTCGAGTACATCGCCAATTATGATGATTGTACTTATTTTGAAACTATTACTTAACCCTTACTAACTAGACCACAAAAACATTATCAAAATAACCAAACATTGAAAACTGAGTGTAGGAATTCATGTTGTGATATATAAATTATTAGCTCCAAACGCATATCTAAACACCTGTTAGTTAGTATCAATATCAGTTATCATAAGTGATTCATTATAATACTTCATAGCCACATTTAATCTTATACATCTTGGTTGTGGCCACGGGCTTCCTGGAATATTATCCCACCTTCAGGTAAGCCATCATGTTTATCCTTATTGCTTGCTCTTTTCAAGAAGATACTTCAGATTCGTTCGTAGCTAATCTATTTTATACTTCAAGGCCGTTGCCTTATTTCCTGCACAACCACAAGTGAGTATGTACGGAACGATTAACTGATTAAACATGATATGTTCCTTTTGTCTTTTATTTGTAATTTGAACCTGGTATTGTAAATGCACACCTATTTAAAGTATGAGCAATCTGATTCCATGTATTTATTTATTGATATTGTTGTGGAGAACGACTATTATTGAAGCTATATGAGTATCAATAATCAAATGACCTTATAAAAGTTTCTCAACATCAAACCTGTCTCTTTTCACCTTTGGATGGAGCTCTGTTGTTGATAAAACAGTTGCACTTTCAACATGTGAGTAGGAAAAATCAGTGGTTGCCATCTTTCTATTCCATGCCTCTAATTTTTTCTTTCCTTTTTAAATCATTTGCTCTACTCTCAGTGACGGCTGTACCTCTTTCACTTTGCATGTATGCTATATCGTTATCAGACTTCTAAAGGATATATTTTTTTATATACAAATAAACATCTTTTGTCACTATATATTCTTCTTCATACATTGGTTATTTAATGGCACACGAGTGAGAATTTCTAGCTTTTGCAGTTGAATGTCTTTTGCTAAGGGTTCCCTTATTACATTGGGGTCCATCAGTACTGTATTGGCATGACTGTTACTTAAGGCCATGGATCATTAGTTAGTATATATGCTCTAATATAATGTTTTAATTAATGGTTCAGATTTCATAATAAGTAAAGGCATTGGAGGAGCCGAAACAAGCTGCCAAGGAGCGACACTAAGTTGTTGGGAAGTGAAAGGAACCAGAGGAGCAGGCATGAGCTGAGTGACAACAAACTATCGAGGAGTGAGAAAGGGCAACATATCAGTGGGGAAAATCAGCGGAGGGTCAATAATACCCTGATGGCATAAAATTTTTGGTGTTTTTTTGTGATACACTGATATGTTTTCATTTACTCATGTGTGACATGGACCAAAAATAGCATACATCATTCTTTATTAGGATATGAAAGCTGAGATAAGGTGATTGGAGGGGAATTTCAAAGAACTACACACCTCCAAGGGCCACGACTCAAAATGTTCATGACAGACGTAAAGAAAATACACGAGCAAAGGAAAAAGGGTTCAAATACATCCTTCGACCATGAATACTAATAAGGTGAGCAAATTCTATGATACGCTTAAAACATGTTATGTTAAATCATCAACGTACTTTAGATAATTTTATTGTACAGTTAAGTGGATTAGAAAGAAAAGGACCCATTTTATGCATACTTCAATATCTATGAGTGTGAGTGGCAATATCGTTATTTGTCAACGTTTGATAATTGACTTCGGTAAATTTAATGTATAGTTAATCATATTTCTTATCAATTTTATACCATTGGTATGTATTCAGAAGCGGACTAGAAAGAACCATAGCTTAACTTGAAAATAATATTTTTACTCTTCAAAAACCATATCTTAACTTGAATGATAATTTTTTATAGTTCATCGCTCGACTGCCACTTCCTATTCTAAATTCTTTTAGAAAGAGATTCCTAAAGTATGCATGATCACATTTACCTTTCTTTTCATTTCACCCATTAGAGATATAACCAATATTCTAAAGTACAAAAAGTAGATTGACCATATCTGCCGATTCAATGGTTATCATGATCCGTTATGCTACATTTTCAGATATCAGGTCTCATGAGTAACCAGAAAATGTGTTACTGGTCAGTGGAACATGTGTGTGCCTCTTTAAATATGAACTTCAATTTGGTCATGCAGTGAGTGTGCTTCCCTTTGTTTTTTTGGCAATTATTTGAAGGGTAATATTGATAATTTTTTAAACATGCTTTCATTTCACCCCACAATCAAGGTGCCAAAAGTGGTGGTGAAATGGAGTCTGCACAAGCTTAAAACCAAGCACTTGCCTGGGATTTTTATTTTTTATTACTCTAATATTTATGCTTCAAGGCCATAAAAACTAGCAGCTAAAGCGTCTGATGTACAGATTTTTCTTAATTTGATCATTGGTGCTTACTTGACATGATATCGTTTTATCTTTACCAGGCTTGGTTGGCATGCTGCTTTTTTTGTGTGGCTAAAACTGTCTTCCTAACAGGTACTCATTCCTATGAATACACTTATTCCTAATTGGGATGATTCGTAAAATACGGCTAGGTGTTTTGTTTTGTGTTTGGACCTTCAGTTTTCTATAAATTTATAAAAGATGGTTAGGTGTTTTGTTTTGTGTTTAGACCTTCAGTTTTCTATAAGTAAAAATTAAATAACATTTCATTCCTTTCAAGTACATAGTTTTCCAAAAGGATGTCTTTTCGTTAGTTATTTTAGGTTTCTTAATATATAACTGTCATGGTATTGTTAAGAGGACTGAACGACGATATTGAACTCAACAAATACGTCAAAATGACTTTTCTGCTAACTATCTTATGTTTTGCTTCTTATACTTAATCATATGCTATCTTGACCATATTTTAATCAAGCATTTTACCTCGGTGTGTTCATTGGCTCAGTTACAATTAGTTGAAGGTTTTGAGTATATTGTTGCATTTGGCCATCAAAAGAATAAAGTGTTCATTCTAGGCATGGATGGAAGAATATCTGGCATTTTTATTTTTCATTTAGGCTAAATGATGAATAATTTCAAATCAGACAGTATAATCCACATGCTTATTGAATAAAATGAGGAGTGGGATCTTAGTCCATTCTGCTTTCGGTTTGAGCTATACTTTAATAAGGCTGATGCAGTATACTATTTTTGCAGTTTCACCAAAGGCCTCTTGGCCTAGCGGTATGTGAGTGGCTTTCTAACCTAAAGGTTGTGGGTTCAAGTCTCGGTGGACACATGTGAGATAGTTTGTGTGAGTTGTAATAAACTGCCGTTCAAAATTTTTTTATTTCTGCAGTTTCTATGTATGTCAGTTTGACCCAAAAACAGGCGGGGAGAAGACTCAGTTGGAATATCACAACTTTAAGAAGCGAGACAGTCTTTCTATTGGCTGAAAAATGGAAGTTGTTGTATATGTGTTCATGGTTTGTTGTTCATTCGTTTCTTTATTTACTGTTGAAACTTCTTAAAAAAGGTGTAAATAAATGTTGTAAATACAAATGTACCTTGATGAGACTGCTTTTATACATAGTCTCATCGTCCAAATCGGGCTTAAAATGCATTAAATATCATTAAAACTGCCAAATATATGCATGTGTGTTGCTTGTGCATTTTAGGTACGGATATTGAGGAAATGACAAAAAGATCACAAGAATCATTCAAAAACGAACACGGGAAACGAAGCCGCACAATGAACCGGGCCCAAGTTTGGATTTTACAAAAATGCCCTTGAAGAATTGAAGATTGGCAAGTTTGGTCCCTCAACTTTTGAAGATTAACACTTTATACCCCTCAAATATTCATAATTATGAATAGGGTCCCTAAAGTTTGAAGATATTACAAGTTTAGCCCTTGGAAATAGAGTAAATTACATTTGAAGTCCTTTTTTACAAGCTTGAAAACATTTTGTGCCAAAAGTGTCAACTTGGCAAACTTATTATAAAAGGAAAATGAGTTGTTGCTGATTTTTTACAACATGAAGGAAGAAGAAACCTTTGGGGGCCAAAACTGTCAAACAGCCAAACCCACACATCCAATACAAAGCTGACACCTCAGCTTGACCCACCCATTTACCCATTTACCCAAACCCTTACCCGACCAACCCACCCATTAGCCCAATACCAGGTTTATTTAATAAACCTGGTCAAACCCCAGTCAACCCTCCCACTTTTCCCACTAAACACAAAGTTTAAAAACTTTTTTCCCTTTTTGGATTAAACCCACACCTGCTAATCATTTTAACCCCATAAACCCTAGAACCTAATTCTCCCAAATCAAAGGGGTTTTTCCCCAAACCCTCCAGAATACTAATTAATCTTATCCTCACCAAAACCCACTCACTTAAACCCTTCCCAACACACCCATGTGATCACCCCAAGGGTCCCCTGCAACGTCTCTTTCACACAACACCCCAAAAAGACAAGATAAACGCCTAGGATCTTTCTACTTGGCCCCCAAGGACTTATAAACGTCTCTGATCAACAAGCAACAACTGGCAACATCACATGATCTCTTTTGACCAATTTTCAGTCAATCAGCCAAGGGCATTTTCGGATTTTTCAACATTAGGGTTTTAGCTTATTGTTATTTTATTCCTAGCTCTAGAATCTTCTGTTTAGGCTTATAAAAGGAGCAGTTGGTTTGTAACTTGCCCTTTGTTCTAGTTTTTCTAGCAAATTCTTGTAATCCCTTTTTAAATTAATATAAAGTTGGTATTTTTCATATGTAATTCCTTTTATGCTTGTTTAAAAGTTGGTAAATGATTTTTAGCTAGAATACTGAGTTCCAAAAAATTGTTTGTTGAAGTAATTTTGAGTTTTCAAAATTATTTTCAAGTTTCTGAAATATAGATTTCATTTGGTGAAATCTTGTTTCAAGGTTGATTTTTCAGGATTGTAAGTTATTTGGTTGAAGTATTTTGAAAGAAAAATATTTGGAAAAGTTTTTGAAAAGGTTTGAAAACGAGGAAGTAATTCAGAAAACTGCATATTGTGCTTGTGTTCTTCATTTTTTCTTAGCAGAAATTTTTGAGCTGTTGATTGTTGTTCAAGGCTCAGCACAGGCCCGGGCCTGTTTGGAGGTGGTTAAACAACCATCGAGGGACCTGGATGTAGGTCCCTCTTGGTAAGAATCTTGTCCCTATTTCAGTTTTGGTTACTTTTGTGAATTGGTATGAATTTTGTGAAAGTTGTTTGATTGCTTGTTGATTGGTTTGATATTGCTCTCCTGTTGGTTATATGCATGTTTAGGACTAGTCTAATTAGTTTGAGTGTGATTTGAAGTTATTTGCTTGGTTAAATCATTTTCTGAAAAAGTAAAGGAGTTTTTGGATTAAGGGCTTAAGTAGGGTTTAACAATTTAATCTTGCTTTAATACCTGTTGAACACACTTCTTTGGTGTTTATTATGTGATATATGCCTATTGTTCTCAGTTTGGTAGGTGTTTGAACAAATTTGTATGCTAAAAAATTGAAAACATAGCCTAAATCAGTAAGTCCCTTGTATTGACTGTTTTGTTGGAAATTTGGTCACTGAATCTTGCAAGTTGATAGATAAGAGGTCATAGAAGGATTGTGAATCACTTGTATGCTATTTGGTGAGCTTATTTTCAAGTTATGAAGGTTTGAAATTCGTTTTTATGCATGTAATTTGTGTCTACTGTTCATCAGAAACCTTGTGGCTTAATCAGTAACTTGGTGTGCTATTTGTGCTTGATTTAGTGATAAGACTTGGTGTTTTTTGTGTTTACTCAGACTCCCCACAACCCAATTGGTGTGGGGGTGCCTTGTGGTCCAAAGAACAAGCTCACAAAGGGCTTTCCTAAGCTCTTAGGTCAACTGACCAAGATTTATAACTAGCAGTGGGAACAAACTTCCCACTGGTAGTTCATCAGTTGGTACTGCTTCACTAGAAAACAAAACCAGATAAAGGTCACTATCAGAAACCTTAAAATTTTGTCTTTAGTGCCTTAATTTTAGAGTTAGGACCTGATTTTAGTTTTGAAATTTTTCTAATTTTATTTAGGACTTTTCTGTTTAATTATTTTTTATTGTACTGTTCATTTGCTATTTTTTAGGTTTTATAGCATTTTTAATTAACTTTTTAATTACTGTTTTTGGAATTTAGTGGCAAAAATTAGTATTTTTCAGTTTAAACATTTTTCCTAGACTTAGAATAATATTTTAAGATTTTTAGTTAAAAAGGTTTTTACTGTTCATCTTTTTATTATTTTTTATAATTAATTTAAGTTAATTAGGGTTTTTATTAAACTGTTTTTGTCTTTTAGTGAAAAATTTAATACTTTTCAAACTTTTTCATTTTTCTACTGTTTATTAGAGTAAATTAGGATTTTTAAAATTGATAGATTATTTTTGGCATTATTTTATTATTTTTATAATTATTTTAGTTTTAAAATAGTTTTTAGTGATTTAAAAATAGAAAAAGAGTTTTTAAAAATTAGGAAAAATACTTTTTAGTCTTTAGATAATATAAGTAAGTTATTTGTTCAATAAAATCATATTTTGGACATTTTGATTAATTATATTTAATTTTAGGGCTTTAATTAGCATTTAAAATTGAATATTTAATTAATAAAAGGTTTTAAAATATTTTTATTGAATTTTTATTCTTATTTATATTATTTTAGACTACTTTTAGCTTTTAATTTAATTTTAGGTTTAAAATTTTTAATTTTGTAGTTTTACGGTTTTACGTGAACGCTTTTTCGTCTTAGTTAAATCCGTCTTCGTAACCGTCTTTCTTTCTTATTTCTATTTTCTTTTCTTGTAACAATAAAATCACAATCAAAATCATTTCATCACACAACACACTAGCCTCCTCGAGAACGATCCCACTTTGGGTTATAACTTGTGGTTTTCCTAAACCGCTTGTTAATACTTACCACTACTTTGTTGCTCTTTTCCTAAAGGGTATACAAAAACACTACATCATTTTTGGCGCCACTGCCGGGGAGGCGTGTTGTGTTTTGATTGAACATTCTTGTTTTTTATATAGCCATAATTAGTATTTGTATTAGTAGCACTCTACTAATACGTATTATCGTTTTTCGGTTTTTGTGTGAATACTATTACTATATTGTATACGTAGAACAATAAATTCACAAGTACTCCAAATACGTGAGAAATCACAACCTTGACTTGGGAGGTCATTACCCAATCAATGTATTCGAATCTCAAACCAAAGAAAAAAGGCAAAAATAAATAAATACTTTCGTGAAGCTCGATTTTGAAAGATACAAACTATAAGGTGGGTATAAGGCAGTTGTATTTCACGACCTAAAGGAAAAAGGCTCTTAAGTGCTTCGCGCCGCCTCGTTTCCTCCGCTTGCTTGTGCGTATTTGATTTTGAGAGCTAATCGAGGGTTTTGCCGCCCAAAGTATTACTACATATCATATATATTTTCTTGGTTTCTATTGATTAAACCCTCTTGAACGATTTGGTGTTCCACCATCGTTCTAAAGTCATCGAAGGCGTTCACTCCACGTGATCGTTTTCATTCCTTGAGGCTTCATTAATCGAGAGATTTGATTAAGGAGGAGATTTGTAGATTTTTGTCTACTTAATACATTTCACCAATTTCCAAAAAAGTTAATACCATCAAAAACCACAAAAAAAATTGAAAAAAAATACAAAACACCAAAAAGAATCTTTTTTGCTCGTCTCCTCGTTGTACGTGACGTTTATGCTAACTCGTAATCAAGCAAAACGTGCACGTAAACGAAAGAACAAAACTCCCACTCCAACTCATTCTAGTGAGGAGTCTCCTATTGACGAACTCATTGTACGAGAAGCACCAACCATGGCGAATCGAACTATGATGGAGTTACTTCAAGCACCCACCGAGGGTTATGGAGAAGCTATTGTGATTCCCGCTATCCTTGCGGAGAATTTTGAGGTGAAAACGGGTTTGTTGTCGATGATCCAAAACAACAAATTCCGTGGTGATGAGAAGGACAATCCCCACAACCATATCCGCCAATTCAATCGTCTTACCGCCACGTGCAAATTCAAGGATGTCTCGAATGACTCGATTAAGATGATGCTTTTTCCGTATTACTTAGCGGGGCCCGCTAAAATTTGGTTAGAGAAAGAGCCACCCAATTCTATATTGACGTGGAAGGATCTCGTTTCAAAATTTATGAACCAATTTTTTCCGCCCTCTAAGACTACGCATTTGAAAAATGAGATTTCTAAATTTTCACAAGAATCAAATGAAAGTTTTTCAACGGCTTGGAATAGGTTTAAGGAAATGTTGCATGAATGTCCTCATCACGGTTTTTCCGACTTGCATCAAATCGACATGTTTTAGAATGGACTTAACGATCATGAAAGAGATTATCTAAATGCCGCCGCGGGTGGTAATTTTTTGTGCAAAACGGTTGAAGAAGCTTTGGTCATAATTGAGAATAGGTCTAAGGTTTATAGCCCTCGTAACACACCGAGTGTTGCCAAATTGGGCTCGTCATCGTCTCGTAGCATTAATGCTTTACATGATGAGGCAAATGAAGAAAATTGATTTTTTGATAGATTTGCTAGCCTTATGTCCCATTGGAAAGCTCAAGAAGCTTCGAATTCCGCTTTGGTTAAAGCGGTTTCTAAGAGTTGTTTGGCGTGTGGTGGAGCTCATGATCTTTCCGAGTGCATTACCGCGGATGGTAACACTTTGAGTGCTTATGTAGCCACGGGAACTTATAACCAAATCGGTGAAGGTTCCCGCCAAAATCAAGCTCCACCAAATCAAAATGCTAATAATTATCGAAACAACAACCAAGGTGGTAATTATCAAGGAAATCAAAGGAATTACAACAAGGGTAATTATCAAAGTGGAAATGGGCAAATTTCAAACCAAAACCAAAACCGTGATTTTCAAACTACGACTCAAGGTTTTCAAAATGATCACACCAAAAATATTCAAGGAGAATTTTTGAATTATGCTAAAGCAAACGATGCTAAGTTTGACAATATGCAACGTGAAATGGTTAGCTTAAGGTCCGAGTTGAAAAACGAGCTTAAAAACGAACTTGCTAATGAACTTAAGACTCATGCTAATAAAATGGAAGGAAATGTTCAAAGACTCCAACAAAATCAACAAAAAATGGAGCAAGGTCAACATGAGATTAAGCAAGAGTTGTTAAAAGCGGATGCTAGGCAATCTAAGTTTGAAAACCGAATGGGAAAAATGTTTGAAGCTATCATGTGTAAACCCTCTTCTTCGGGTGGTCTTCCTAGTGATACCATCGTGAACCCGAAAGGAGAATTGAAGGTTATTACCACTCGTAGTGGTAAAACTTTCAAAGAACCCATTTCTCGTCCAAGTACTTCTATGGAGAAGGAAAAAGAGAAAGAACCCGAGGTGTTGGTTGAAAAGGAGAAAATTACAAGCCCACGAAGTACCGCTCAAACCACACCTACGGTTGAACCCACACCAATCATGGAACCCGAGATTCCAAGGCTGATGCCTATGCCTATGCCCCAACCCACACCACCCTTACCTTACCCTTCAAGACGAGACAAGGAAAAGGCACAAGAACGAAATAATTATCAATTTGAACTTTTCATGAAAATGTTTCGTGACTTGCATTTTAATATAAGTTTTGCCGACGCCTTAGTCATGATGCCTCGATTTGCCGCGAACTTCAAAAGTATGTTGAATAACAAAGAAAAATTGCAAAAATCGTCTAGTTGTTCATCGGTTTTTCTAAGCCGCATACCTCAAAAAGTCGGTGATCCCGGCAAGTTTTTAATCCCATGTGCTATACAAGACATGGAAGAATGCTACGCCTTGGCCGATCTTGGTGCTAGTATTAATTTAATGCCTCTTGAGATTTTTAAATCGCTCAATCTTCCCAATCTCACTCCTTCAAGAATGTCAATCGAGATGGCCGATCATTCTACGATTCTAGCTTGTGGAGTTGCTGAGGACGTCTTTGTGAAAGTTGGAAAGTTCTACTATCCTGTAGACTTTATTGTTGTTGATATTCCCATCGATCCTAAAGTTCCTCTAATTTTAGGTCGATCTTTTTTGGATACCTCGAGAGCACTTATCGATGTGCATGCAAGGAAAATCACTCTTCGTTTCAATGAGGAACAACTCGTCATTAACGCAACTCAAAACTCCACTCTTTCTCATGTGTATTCTATCACATCTTTGTATAATGTCAATTCCACCAAAAACATTTGCAAAAAGATTTCAAATAGAGTTTTAGGAGTTGTTGAGAAAAATGAAGTTCCGTCCCCTCCGCCGGTGGAGGTTAAGAGTGTTAAGCCTACGATTCCAAATGTGAATGATTCTTCGGATGATGAATACGTTGATCCCGATGGGGAAGTTTTCTTTGTTGACAAACGTTTTGAAAACTTACCACCACCTTTGCCAAAACGGTTTCAAAAAGTGAGAATTTTTAGTGTGACTAACATTGCTTTAGAAACACCCAATATTTTTGACATAATTAAATCGGGTTTTCACAAGGAGAGTTTAAAAGATGAAAAAGGAAAAGATTTTGAATTGAATTTAAAAGATTTTTCTACAACTCTAACTCCGTCATCACCACGTGTATTGAGTACTACAAGCTCGTCTTCTCCTTTTGACGATGCTTTGTGTGGACCTAGTGTGGGGGAAGCCCCATATGTTCTCTCCCCTTTCTCCACCGAGGACGAGATATTTGATCCTGGAATTGCTTATAAAGGGAAATCTCGGTCTTCCACCGATGCAATAAATGGAAAATCTTTCTATTTGATTGGTGCGAGTCTACCTCGAGTAGCTCATGTTTTTGGTGACTTACCCATTGTCCCACCCTTCTATTTCTTCTCTCCTATTTTCTTGAAACCCTTTGGGTTTGTGTTCACTCACGATGAAGTGGCGTTGGTTTGTTTTTCCAATGAAAACGAAAACCCCATCTTCGATCCCGGTATTTTGCACCATCAAAGGACTTAGTCCTTTATACCGGTTGTTTTTGGGCCTTGTTTATCATGTAAGCCCCACTAAAAATTGACCATACCATGATTATCCATAAATGATCACATTTATGGGGATTCGAGTCGAGCTTTTGACTCGGTTATCAAAAACAAGGTGCCTCGTGGGGGAGACCCATGCTTATCCATGTACATATTATTACTTTCTAATTAGTTTAATGTGAGGGGATTTGTGCCCTTCCAACCTTTGTTCCGTGGTTGTTTGTGCATTGTGGTTTTTAGATCATGATCTTCACGATTGGAGCCTCTCGTGTTTCATTTTATGGGAGCACTCGATCGTTTGCTTTGAAGACTTTCTCAATATCCAAATGATATATCCTTGATTGTTCTAACCTTAGGTTTTTAGCACACTTCATAAACGGCTTTTAATTTATTGGTTACACCCTTTCCATGCTAGATTAGGCATTCGACTACGTCTCTAGTATGGGGGTGTTTGCACCCCTAGACTCGAAACATTGAGGACAATGTTTAACTTTAGTATGGGGGGTGAATAGATACTTGCCTTGCCAAACCTTCACGCTTTCCAAAATTTATCTTTTTGTTTATCGTTTTTGTTGCAAAATAAGGCTAAAAATGGCCAAATTTTAAATTTTTTCTCATGTTTTATAAGTGTTTGAAGACACGAATGTAGATTTTCCGATGGCGAGAATAAGTGTAATTTTTGACTCGACCGTGCGTGTTGAGCACTTAGCTTTGATTCCTTAACTACACATTAGGCTGAGTCTCTTAAATGACGACGAGAAATGATAGAGTTAATTATAAGTTACTATGCTAAACGTAGAGTATTCGTATTCTTTCAAAAACTCATGTGTTCTCATTGTTTGCTTATTCTCCCTTCGCTTGTAAATATTTTTTGCTTAATAAATATTGACTTAGCGGTTTAGTTAGGATTGTTGGGTTTCTAATCTTTTCTAGTAGCTTCCGTGTAATTAAATTGGGAAGACATTAAGGTATCGCCAGCGTCACGGTTTTGAAGTATTGGCACCCCAATAATCGAAAGCTTCACCCAATAATAAGATTTCAAGTGCTCACCTAAATCTAGCAAACAATTTGAAGCCCCACAAGGCCTAAAATCTATGCAAAATTGAAAGTGAATCAAGCCTTAATCTTCGAAGCTTTAAAGATCCAAAATTCGCTTTAGCGTGAGGATATACGTCTTTGGCTAATAAAACCACTGATGAGGCGGATAATAAAAGGCAAGGCAAGACGGAAGTCATAATAAAAGCTTCATGGCGAAGTTGAATAAAAGATGGAGGTAAACCAAAGATAATAAGGCCCTTCCGTTAGGGGGCGTATAAAAGTCTTGGTAATAAGTCTCATGTTCAAAACCGTTATAAAACCGTGTTTATCGATTCTTCTTGTCAACTTAATTTTTTAACATCGTTGTCTATTAGGAGGGGTTATTGATTTGATGGTCTTAGTTACACCGTTAGGACTCTATTTTTAGACCTAAATCTCTATTATCGCATAAGTCAATGATGTATCCTTGTGAGACATTCAAGACAAAATAAATTATAAGAGATACAACTTAGGAATAATGGGAGAATAAGTACGTGATTAGGGCATATGAGTAGTGTTAGCATTACTAACTTATAATGACAATGATCTCGTTGCACGCTTGGCATGGAATTAGGGTGAAAATCGAGGACGATGAAATTATTTCTAACGAAGCATTCACGTGTTCTTATTCTATGAACCTAAACGTCCCATTTTGCGATGAAAATCATACATTATGTCTAAAACACATGTAGTAGTAATAGTAGTAGTGTAGCTAGTTTATCATTTCAATAAAAGTGAATAAAAATGAATTTTGGAGGTGCTATGATACTTTATTCTAGCATTGCGTGAGGGCACGGCAATAGTTTAGTATGGGGAGTGATGAGACTGATTTTATACATAGTCTCATCGTCCAAATTTTTGAGCTGTTGATTGTTGTTCAAGGCTTAACACAGGCCCGGGCCTGTTTGGAGGTAGTTAAGCAACCATCGAGGGTCCTGGATGTAGGTCCCTCTTGGTAAGAATCTTGTCCCTATTTCAGTTTTGGTTACTTTTGTGAATTGGTGTTTTTTTGTGATACATTGATATGTTTTCATTTACTCATGTGTGACATGGACCAAAAATAGCATACATCATTCTTTATTAGGATATGAAAGCTGAGATAAGGTGATTGGAGGGGAATTTCAAAGAACTACACACCTCCAAGAGCCACGACTCAAAATGTTCATGACAGACGTAAAGAAAATACACGAGCAAAGGAAAAAGGGTTCAAATACATCCTTCGACCATGAATACTAATAAGGTGAGCAAATTCTATGATACGCTTAAAACATGTTATGTTAAATCATCAACGTACTTTAGATAATTTTATTGTACAGTTAAGTGGATTAGAAAGAAAAGGACCCATTTTATGCATACTTCAATATCTATGAGTGTGAGTGGCAATATCGTTATTTGTCAACGTTTGGTAATTGACTTCGGTAAACTTAATGTATAGTTAATCATATTTCTTATCAATTTTATACCATTGGTATGTATTCAGAAGCGAACTAGAAAGAACCATAGCTTAACTTGAAAATAATATTTTTACTCTTCAAAAACCATATCTTAACTTGAATGATAATTTTTTATAGTTCATCGCTCGACTGCCACTTCCTATTCTAAATTCTTTTAGAAAGAGATTCCTAAAGTATGCATGATCACATTTACCTTTCTTTTCATTTCACCCATTAGAGATATAACCAATATTCTAAAGTACAAAAAGTAGATTGACCATATCTGCCGACTCAATGGATATCATGATCCGTTATACTACATTTTCAGATATCAGGTCTCATGAGTAACCAGAAAATGTGTTACTGGTCAGTGGAACATGTGTGTGCCTCTTTAAATATGAACTTCAATTTGGTCATGCAGTGAGTGTGCTTCCCTTTATTTTTTTGGCAATTATTTGAAGGGTAATATTGATAATTTTTTAAACATGCTTTCATTTCACCCCACAATCAAGGTGCCAAAAGTGGTGGTGAAATGGAGTCTGCACAAGCTTAAAACCAAGCACTTGCCTGGGATTTTTATTTTTTTATTACTCTAATATTTATGCTTCAAGGCCATAAAAACTAGCAGCTAAAGCGTCTGATGTACAGATTTTTCTTAATTTGATCATTGGTGCTTACTTGACATGATATCGTTTTATCTTTACCAGGCTTGGTTGGCATGCTGCTTTTTTTGTGTGGCTAAAACTGTCTTCCTAACAGGTACTCATTCCTATGAATACACTTATTCCTAATTGGGATGATTCGTAAAATATGGCTGTGTTTTGTTTTGTGTTTGGACCTTCAGTTTTCTATAAATTTATAAAAGATGGTTAGGTGTTTTGTTTTGTGTTTAGACCTTCAGTTTTCTATAAGTAAAAATTAAATAACATTTCATTCCTTCAAGTACATAGTTTTCCAAAAGAATGTCTTTTCGTTAGTTATTTAGGTTTCTTAATATATAACTGTCATGGTATTGTTAAGAGGACTGAACGACGATATTGAACTCAACAAATACGTCAAAATGACTTTTCTGCTAACTATCTTATGTTTTGCTTCTTATACTTAATCATATGCTATCTTGACCATATTTTAATCAAGCATTTTACCTCGGTGTGTTCATTGGCTCAGTTACAATTGGTTGAAGGTTCTTGATGAGACTGTATTTATACATAGTCTCATCGTCCAAAACGGGCTTAAAACGCTTAAAATATCGTCAAAATACCCATATATGTGCCTATGTTTGTTCATTGTGTATTTTAGGTATGGATATCGTGAATTCACCAAAAGATCAAAGGAATCAAGCAAAAACGAACACGGGAAACGAAGCCGCACAAAGAACCGGACCCGAATCATGATTTTCCTATCAAGTCCTTGAAGTTTGAAGATTTGGCAAGAATGGTCCCTCAACTTATGAAGACTTGTCACAAATGACCCTCCACTATTCATTTGTGCAAGATATGTCCTCTATGTTTGAAGATTATACCATTTAAGTCCTTGAAGAATGCATAATGTGCATTAAAAGCCCTTTAAACAAGTTTTGATATACTTTGGTGCCATATTTGACAAAATGGGAAAGTTATTTACAAGGAAATAAGTGTTATGGCTGTTTAACTACTAGGTGATCAAGTGAAAGGAATAGAGGGGCCAAACCTGTTAAAACAAAACCCAAACCCGGTCAAACCCACCAAAAAACCCAGTCAACACCCATCATAAGCCCAAACAAAACCCAAACCCGGCCCCAGTCAAACCAGTCAACACTTTTCCCACTAAACAAGTTTTTAAAAAAACTTAATCCCCTTAAACGAATCTAACCCTTCCCTGTTTAACCATCATCTTCCCATGAACCCTAATACACCCCAGGTTTAATTAACCTAAATCAGTAACTAACCCCCAATTAACTTTAGGGGTTTCACTCAAGACCCCACTCCCAACACATCCCCCAACCCAGAAAGCGACCATTCACCCATTTTTCCCCTCTACAGCTCACACCCATCACATGATTAACCCTTTTGACTAACACCTTGGACCAAATCAACGACTCAGATGCTTTCCTTGGTCCCCAAGCTCATCCAACGGATCTACAACACATGTCGACACCAAAAGTTCATCTCAACCATCCATTCTATATTGGAAGCTGCTAGAAGACAATCAAGGGCTCAAGATTGTTTGAAGAGAGAGGAGAATGACCACATTCTAGGACTAGGGTTTTACCAGCTTTTGTATTATAAATAGTTAGCTTGTATTTCATTTTCAATGTTCCAGTTTTTGTAAAATTTAAAGATTATTAATGAAAATGAAAGTTTTTTAATTTTCAAAATACTGAGTTCCCTTATCCTGTTTTCAGTAGTGTAGAATTTAAATTCATTGCAAAAGTAGAGTAAGTTTTGAGAAGAAAGGTAATTGTGGTTAAGGTTTCTGAAAAAACGGGTTCTATTCCATATACAAACCTTGAATCCCCAATTCACATGGAAGTGAAAGTGGAAGTGTGAGTTGGGTTTTCAAGTTTGTCTTTCAAAAAAGTTAGTAATCTTAAAGTATCAAAGGGAGTTTTTAAAAGATTTCAGTTTCAAGGATTCATTTTATTTTTTTTATTTAACATTTCACTGTAGCAAAAGCTACAAGCCAAAGCTTGTAGCTCTTGCTACTTGTAGTTTGTTTTCCTGGATTGGTGGTGTTGTGCAGGTACCAAGAACAAACAAGCCTCTCCATTTTATTTTCTTATTTCTCATTGTGATTGAAGATATTCTCCCCTTGGGTCCCTCTTGGATTCCAACAGCAGGGGTTCTCTACTTGATTACAAGCTCATATAAGCCAAAAGGTCTCCTAATAGAAGGCCTCAGCCAAGGTGAAAACGGCTTGAACCCTATTTTGAGTATTTTTTTTAGGTTATTTATGAATTTGTATGATTTTGAGTTTCAAATGTTTAGTTGCTTATGTTTCTGTATGATTATGGTCATTTGATGGTATTATGCATGATTAAACTGATTATAATCAATATAGGTGAGTTTTGTTAGCATTTAGTTTGGAAATTTTCCATTTCTGTGTTTAAGGGAGTGTTTGGGTCTGCTTATTTAGTCAAGGATTTGACTGATATTTAGTTTAAAATCAGCTTAAACACACTCATTTAGGGTAATTAAAGTATTTTCAGTCTTTGGTAATTAGTTTAAACAGGATTCATAACAATTGCATGACCACTTTTTGGAAATATTGGCTAAAATCAGTAGAGTTCATCAAATATGCTTGTTTTTAGCTAAATTTTGCTCACTCAACTTTTAATCTGTTAGGATTGGGTATCACCTAGGTCTTGTAATTGATCATTTGTGATTTGGTGGATGTATGATTAAGATTTTGAGCTCTTAAATTCATTTATTTGCCATTTAGATCAGTCACTTTGTGCCCAGCCCCCTAGCTCCAAACAGTAACTGTAATTTGCTTCATTTTGTGTGATTCTTGTGTTGAGCTTGTGTGTTTCATAGTATAAATTGACTCCCTACACTCCACTGAGTGTAGGGGTGCCCCTCTTGTCCATTAAAACATAGCCAATCAAAAGTTACTAGCCTCAAAAGGCTCAGACCCGTTTTTTTATACTGTCAGTGGGAACTCCTTTCCCACTGATAGCTTTGTTGTAGCCACTGCTACACAAAAAGACAGAAAACATAAAGTGTCACTTTCACAGATCTTAGAATTTTGTCTTTTGTGACCTTTTTTAAGAATTAGGGTTTCATTCTTTTTGCAATATTTTTCTTATTTATTTTCTGATTTTTCAGTATTATTTATTTTCCAGTTACTGTTCATTAAATAATTTTTAGGTTATTTAGCTAATTTAATTACTTTTTAATATATCTATTTTTGTCCTTTAGTGTAAAAAGTTTATATTTTTTTGTTTTAAAATTTTTTATAGATTAAGAATATTAATTTAAGATTTTTAGTTTAAAAATTAGTTACTGTTCACTTTTTAATTATTTTTTATAATTAATTTAAGTTAATTAGGGTTTAATTATTAAATAGTTTTGTCTTTTAGTGCAAATTTTTACTTTTTTCAAACTTTTTCAATTTTCTACTGTTCATTAGGGTAATTTAGGATTTTTGAAATTGTTAAATTAATTTTGGCATTATTTTATTATTTTCTAGGATTATTTTAATTTAAAAATAGTTTTAAGTCATTTAAAAATAGAAAAATAGTTTTAAAAATTTAAGAAAAATAGTTTTTAGTCTTTAAATAATATAAGTTAGTTATTAGTTCAATAAATTAATATTTTGGGCATTTTGTTAATTATATTTAATTTTTGGGCTTTAATTAGCATTAAAAATTGAATATTTAATTAATAAAAGGTTTTAAAATATATTTGTTGGATTTTTATTCTTATTTATATTATTTAAGACTTAGTTTAATCATTTAATTAATTTTTAGGTTTAATTTTTAATTTCGACACGTTTTACGTATTTACGTTCGCGTTTTACGTCAACGTCGTAGTTTTAATCGTAGTCGTAGCTCGTCTTTTATTTTTCTCTCTTTACACCAAAAACGTCACTAATCCAAACATTGTTATTTTACATAATTGGCACATAATCCACACACCTCCTTCGAGAACGAACTCGCATTTATTCGGTTTTACGTTTTTCCTAAAGCGTATAACTTAATACTTGCCACTCATACGCGTTTTTCCTAAAACGTGTACGAAAAACCTACATCAATTTTTGGCGCCGCTGCCGGGGAGGTGTTTGTGTGCCATTATTATTAGTATCGTGTTTGTTTGAGTAGTGCGTTTTTGCTTTTCATTTTTGGAAAGCGTGAATATCGTACATACTCATTTTTGTTATTTTTCTCTATTATATTATAATATCCAAATAAATCGTGTTTAGTTTTCCTAAATTAAACACAAATCAATCTTTACTATATTGTAGATATATTGGTTTTCGTTTTTTATTGTGAATATATTATTACTATATTGTACTACGTAAGAACAATAAAAATACAAGTACTCCAAAAGCGTGAAAACGCAACCTTGATTCGGGATTTCATCACTCGATCATTGTATTCGAATCCAAAGCAAAAGTTTAAAGGCAAAATAGATAAATACTTTCGTGAGGCTTAATTTCAATTAACACAAACTATAAGGTGGGTATAAGGCGGTTGTATTTCACGACCTAAAGGAAAAAGGCTCTTAAGTGCTTCGCGCCGCCTCGTTTCCTCCGCTTGCTTGTGCGTGTTTTGAGAAAGAAGGCTAATCGAGGGTTTGCCGCCCAAGTATTATCTACGTATACTATATTTGCTTGTGTTTTCAAGATTAAACCCTCTTGAACGTTTTGGTGTTCCACCAACGTTCTAAAGTCATCGAGAACGTTCACTCCACGTGATCGTTTTCATTCTTTGAGGCTCCTTTAATCGAGAAAGTCGATTCGAGGGGAGATTTGTAGATTTTTGTCTACGTAATACATTCAAAAATCCAAAAAAATTAAAAAACCAATCAAAAACCAAAAATTTGAAAAATCGAAAAGCCGCAAAAAGAATCTTCTTTGCTATCACCCATTCTACGCTTAGTGCATGCGCACTCGATCGAAGGATTATTCCAATTCTAGTGAAGCTTCGAATCGACGCAATCGTAATCGAAGGAATCGACGACGTAGACGAGAATTAGAAACCGACGTTCCTAATATCGTTGTTGAAGAGACCGTAGAGGAGATGGCCGACAATCGTTCTATGATGGAATTGCTCCAAGCGCCCACCGAGGGTTATGGAGACGCGATCGTAATTCCCGCTATCGAGGCGGAGAATTTTGAGATCAAAAGCGGAATGCTTTCGTTGATCCAAGCTACGAAGTTTCGAGGTCGTGAAGCCGATAATCCTCACGACCATATTCAGAATTTTGATCGTCTTTTGGCCACGAGCAAGTTTAAGAACGTCGACACCGATGTCGTCAAGCTTATGCTTTTTCCGTACTCGCTCGATGGTGCCGCCAAGGATTGGTACGAGAAAGAGCCACCTAATTCCATTACTACGTGGAAGGATCTCGTTTCCAAGTTCGTTAATTATTTTTTCCCACCGTCTAAGACGACGTTTTTCAAGAATGAAATTACGAAATTTGAGTAAAAACCGAATGAATCTTTTAGAGACGCGTGGGATCGTTTTAAGGAATTGCTTAGGCAATGTCCTCACCATGGTTTTTCCGAGTTGCACCAAATCGATACGTTTTACAACGGTCTTAATTTTCACGAACAAGACTCGTTGAATTCCGCCGCCGGTGGCAACTTTTTGTGTAAGACTCCGAGAGAAGCTTTGATAATTATCGAGAACCGATCCAAGGTTTACCAACTCCGCAATGCACCGAGTGTTGCCAATGTCGCCAATGTTAGTAATTCTAATCGCGACATTGAGAGGGTTGATGCAAAAGTCGATAAGTTGACGAATGTGTTTACGTCTTATCTCATTGAGATGCAAAAGAAAGACGCTCCCGCTACGGTGAAAGCGGTTGAGGTTTCATGTACGTTTTGTGGTGGACCTCATAATTATTACGAATGTGCGGCTACGGATGGCCAAACGTCAAATGTGAGTGCGTTAAACAACAATTTTTCTAATCAAAATCAAAATAACGCCGGTCCATCACAACAAGGCAATTATAACCAAGACAACAATTTTCAAAACCGAAACAATTTTCAAGGAAACAATCAACAAGGTAATTTTTCGAATCAAAATCAAGGAGGTTATAATCAAGGTCGTAATATAACTTGGCAAAATAGAGATAACAATCAAGGAAACAATTTCTCAAGTGGTAATCAAAACAATTTTCAAAGAAGTAATCAAAACCAAGGGAACTTTAATTCTAATCAAAATAGTTCATCAAACGATTTTCAAAACTACATGAAAACGAATGAGGCTAATATGAGACGATTAGATGGAGAAATTGGTACTTTGAAAAATGACTTTCTAATACTTTGAAATTGCAAAACACGAAGATTGAGCAAGGGCAAATTGATATAAAAAAGATGTTTTCGGCTATAATGAACAAAGCCTCGGGTTCGTCATCGAGTTCGTTACCTAGTGACACCGTTGCTAATCCGAAAGAACAATGTAAAGCCGCCTCGTCTCGTGAGAAAGGTCGTGTGATTACCCCTAACCTTGAAGGATTCCGTGTTGTTTATCCCTCTCAACCCTCGACTTCTAAGACGTCTTCTTGTTCTAAAGTCGAGGGGATGAACGTGGCGACCAAGGAAAAGAGTGCACGCCCTCGTGTACCTCAAATTCCATCCACGGTTCAAAAAGAGAGCTTTGTCGACCTTACCAAAGTAACCCTTGAAGAAACTTGTGCATCGATCCTTCTTAAAAAACCCAAAAGGCGTATGCCGAGAAAGGAAAAGGATCCGGGCCAATTTCTACTACCTTGTGATTTTTCCGAGATTGAGGGATGTTTAGCCCTTGCCGATTTAGGTGCTAGCATCAATCTCATGCCTCATTCTCTTTGGAAATTAATGAGATTGCCTTCGCTTACCCCCACGAACATGACAATCGAGCTTGCAAATTGTACACCTTTAATACCAATTGGAATAGCCGAGGATGTCTATGTTAGGATTGGAAAGTTTGTTTTTCCCGCGGATTTCGTTATATCCGATTACGAGTGTGACTCTAAATGTCCCATTATTTTAGGCCGACCATTCTTATCGACGGCTATAACCGTGATCGACGTTCACGAGGGGAGACTTACTATGAGATATGGGGATGAGAAAATAGACTTTTTCGCTAGAAAATCCCAAGGATTTTATGAGAATGAAAAAACCGAGGTTTCAAAACCTAATGATTCAAATTCTAATGATTTCAAAATATTTACTTTAGCGGAAAGGATGAAGCTTGATGCATGTTTTGAAAGAATTAAGAAAAACGGTTTTAAAGATGATGATTTTAATGATAAAGAATACGTGTACCTAATTCAAAAGGGTATGTGTAAATTTATGGATGAAAACTCACTTTGGGATGTTTTTAGCGAAACAAGTGAACCACCAATTCCGAAGGGTGACGTTAATGCCATCACGACAATGACCAAAATGGATTCGTCTTCACCACCTTCGAAGGACCATGACTTTGAGGCTTCAACTTCTAACTCCATCGAAGTGCCTCCTTTGCCTAGCCCAACACCCGTTGAGGCTAAAGGGTTTATCGACATCGATCCTCTCGTCTTAGAAAAGTCACCTAAGCATAGCCCTAGTGCTTGTAAGTCCATGGTTGTGAGTGCTCACATCGACTCTTTCTTTGACGATGACGATGGCGATTTTGCCGAGCTTGATCACGTACTTCGACATCCACATGCTATTTTTGATTCTCCTAAGAAGAAACATGTGAAGTACGATGATTACGAGTTTGATCCCGAGATTGAGGAAATCATTGAACGAGAGCTAGCTCTTATGCCTTCACTTCCACCTACGAGTAAGGTTGATCTTTCCAAAATCGAGGATGAACTAAATGAGTTGGAACGTCTTATTTTCGATGACAAACCAACTCATGTGACCACTAAAAATCCCATTCTCGAGGAGTTACCTTATCAACACTCCTCATTTGAGAATGACGTTTACCACATTCGTGAGGATCTAACTTATCAACGATCCCCACAAAAGAATGATGGTTTCGTGCTTGATCGTGATCTTTTCGAGAGAGTTTCTAAGATACTCAAGGAGGGGAATGACAAACCTTGGTTTGACAAGCCTATCTTTGATGAAGAAATCGATGAGATCGATGTTCATGAGGATGACGAGTATGTTGACCCCGAGGGGGCGGTGTTCTTTATTGACAAACATTTTGAGAACTTATACAATCCGCCACCCCCTCCCACCAAAGACTTAAATGTGAGGATTTTTAGCGCGACTAATTTTGAATTTGACACGCCAAATATTTTCGACATTATTCAATCGGGTTTTCATAAAGAGTTTTTAAACGATGAAAAAGGAAAGGATTTTAGAAATGTTTTAAATGATTTTTCTACGTGTTTAACTCCGTCATCACCACGTTTCATGAGTACTACCACCTCGTCTACTCCTTTTGACGATGGTTGGTGTGGTTTTAGTGTGGGGGAAGCCCCAAATGTTCCCTCCCATTTCTCCACCGAGGACGAGATTTACGATCCCGGAATTGCTTGTAAAGGGAAATCTCGGTCTTCCACCGATGCAATAAATGGAAAATCTTTTCATTTGCTTGGTGTGAGTCTACCTCGAGTAGCTCATTATGTTGCCTTACCCATTGCCCCACCTTTCTACTTCTTATCTCTTTTCTTCTACCCCTTAGGGGTTTTGATTTGTGTTGGAGTGGCGTTGTTTCGTCTTTCATCCGAAAACGAAGACGCTATCTTTGACCCCGGTATACTTTTATCGGGTTTTTAAAGTACTCCATGTACTTTTGGGCCTTGTTTATCATGTAAGCCCCACCAAAAATGACCATACCAAGATTATCCCTAAATGATCACATTTATGGGGATCCGAGTCGAGCTTTTGACTCGGTTATCAAAAACAAGGTGCCTCGTGGGGGATTCTCATGCTTATCCTTGTACATATTATTGCTTTCTTAGTTTAACGTAACGAGGGACTTGTGCTCTTCCTACCTTTGTTTCGTGGTTGTTTGTGATTGTGATCTATTAGGTTCATCGTCATCATTGAAGCCTCTCGTGTTCGTTTTACGGATCACTCGAGCTTCGATCGTTGCCTTTGGAGATTCCGATATCCGATGATATCCTTTTATGTTCTAACGTTTATCTTATTAGCATAATTCATAAACGGCTTTTAGGTTATTCGTTTTACCCTTTCCATGCTCGAGATTAAGCATTCGACTTCGTCTCTAGTATGGGGGTGTTTACACCCCTAGACTCGAAACATTGAGGACAATGTTTAGTTTTAGTATGGGGGGGTGAGTAGATACTTCACCTTGCTTACGTCAACACGCAATCCAATTTTCATCATTTTGTTATCAAATAAGGCTAAAAATGGCCAAATTTTAAAATTTTTCTAGTTTTTCATAAGTGTTTAAGACACGAATGTAGGTTTTCCGATGGTGAGAACGAGAGTAATTTTTGACTCGACCGTGCGTGTTGAGCACTTAGCTTCGATTCCTTAACTTTTTAGGCTAAGTCTCTTAAATGAGGACGAGAAATGATAGAGTTATTTATAAGTCTCGTAATCGTCACGATCTTATGAGTAGTAATTATTAGCTTATTCTCCCAACGCTTTTGCATAATAAATTGTTAATAAATATTGATTTGGCGGTTTAGTCACTATTGTTGGGTTTCTAATTTGTTTTGGTAGCTTCCATGTAATTAAATTGGGAAAACATTAAGGTATCGCCAGCGTCACGGTTTTGAAGTATTGGCACCCGAATAATCGAAAGCTTCACCTAATAATAAGATTTCAAGTGCTCACCTAAATTAAGCAAAAATTTGAAGCTCACAAGGCCGAAAAATCTATGCCCAAATTGAAAGTGAATCAAGCCTTAATCTTCAAAGCTTTAAAGATCCAAAATTTGCTTTAGCGTGAGGATATACGTCTTTGGCTAATAAAACCACCGATGAGGCGGATAATAAAAGGCAAGGCAAGACCGAAGTCATAATAAAAGCTTCATGGCGAAGTTGAATAAAAGATGGAGGTAAACCAAAGATAATAAGGCCCTTCCGTTAGGGGGCGTATAAAAGTCTTGGTAATAAGTCTCATGTTCAAAACCGTTATAAAACCGTGTTTATCGATCCTTCTTGTTGACTTAATTTTTTGACATCGTTGTCTATTGGGATGAATTATTGATTTGATGATTTTGGTTACACCGTTAAGTTTCTATTTTTAGACTTAATTTCTATTCACGCATAAGTCGATGATGTATCCTCGTGATCATTAAGACAAAATAAAATATAAGAGATACCAAGTAGGAATAAGGGAGTTTAGGTTCGTAATTAACACTCATGAGATGTGATCGTGTTGCTAACTTATAATAACAATGATCTCGTTACACGCTTAGCATGGAATTGGGTGAAAATCGAGGACGACGAAATTATTTCTAACGAAGCATTCACGTGTTCTTGTTCTATGATCCCAAAAGTCACATTCTCGTGATGAAAACAATACATTATGTCTAAAACACGTATAGTAGTTTATATCATCAATAAAAGTCATCATAAATGAATTTTGGAAGTGCTATGATACTTAATTCTAGCATTGCGTGGGGACACGGCAATGGTTTAGTATGGGGGAGTGATGAGACTGTATTTATACATAGTCTCGTCGTCCAAAACGGGCTTAAAACGCTTAAAATATCGTCAAAATACCCATATATGTGCCTATGTTTGTTCATTGTGTATTTTAGGTATGGATATCGTGAATTCACCAAAAGATCAAAGGAATCAAGCAAAAACGAACACGGGAAACGAAGCCGCACAAAGAACCAGACCCGAATCATGATTTTCCTATCAAGTCCTTGAAGTTTGAAGATTTGGCAAGAATGGTCCCTCAACTTATGAAGACTTGTCACAAATGACCCTCCACTATTCATTTGTGCAAGATATGTCCTCTATGTTTGAAGATTATACCATTTAAGTCCTTGAAGAATGCATAATGTGCATTAAAAGCCCTTTAAACAAGTTTTGATATACTTTGGTGCCATATTTGACAAAATGGGAAAGTTATTTACAAGGAAATAAGTGTTATGGCTGTTTAACTACTAGGTGATCAAGTGAAAGGAATAGAGGGGCCAAACCTGTTAAAACAAAACCTAAACCCGGTCAAACCCACCAAAAAACCCAGTCAACACCCATCATAAGCCCAAACAAAACCCAAACCCGGCCCCAGTCAAACCAGTCAACACTTTTCCCACTAAACAAGTTTTTAAAAAAACTTAATCCCCTTAAACGAATCTAACCCTTCCCTGTTTAACCATCATCTTCCCATGAACCCTAATACACCCCAGGTTTAATTAACCTAAATCAGTAACTAACCCCCAATTAACTTTAGGGGTTTCACTCAAGACCCCACTCCCAACACATCCCCCAACCCAGAAAGCGACCATTCACCCATTTGTCCCCTCTACAGCTCACACCCATCACATGATTAACCCTTTTGACTGACACTTTGGACCAAATCAACGACTCAGATGCTTTCCTTGGTCCCCAAGCTCATCCAACGGATCTACAACACATGTCGACACCAAAAGTTCATCTCAACCATCCATTCTATATTGGAAGCTGCTAGAAGACAATCAAGGGCTCAAGATTGTTTGAAGAGAGAGGAGAATGACCACATTCTTGGACTAGGGTTTTACCAGCTTTTGTATTATAAATAGTTAGCTTGTATTTCATTTTCAATGTTCCAGTTTTTGTAAAATTTAAAGATTATTAATGAAAATGAAAGTTTTTTAATTTTCAAAATACTGAGTTCCCTTATCCTGTTTTCAGTAGTGTAGAATTTAAATTCATTGCAAAAGTAGAGTAAGTTTTGAGAAGAAAGGTAATTGTGGTTAAGGTTTCTGAAAAAACGGGTTCTATTCCATATACAAACCTTGAATCCCCAATTCACATGGAAGTGAAAGTGGAAGTGTGAGTTGGGTTTTCAAGTTTGTCTTTCAAAAAAGTTAGTAATCTTAAAGTATCAAAGGGAGTTTTTAAAAGATTTCAGTTTCAAGGATTCATTTTATTTTTTTTTATTTAACATTTCACTGTAGCAAAAGCTACAAGCCAAAGCTTGTAGCTCTTGCTACTTGTAGTTTGTTTTCCTGGATTGGTGGTGTTGTGCAGGTACCAAGAACAAACAAGCCTCTCCATTTTATTTTCTTATTTCTCATTGTGATTGAAGATATTCTCCCCTTGGGTCCCTCTTGGATTCCAACAGCAGGGGTTCTCTACTTGATTACAAGCTCATATAAGCCAAAAGGTCTCCTAATAGAAGGCCTCAGCCAAGGTGAAAACGGCTTGAACCCTATTTTGAGTATTTTTTTTAGGTTATTTATGAATTTGTATGATTTTGAGTTTCAAATGTTTAGTTGCTTATGTTTCTGTATGATTATGGTCATTTGATGGTATTATGCATGATTAAACTGATTATAATCAATATAGGTGAGTTTTGTTAGCATTTAGTTTGGAAATTTTCCATTTCTGTGTTTAAGGGAGTGTTTGGGTCTGCTTATTTAGTCAAGGATTTGACTGATATTTAGTTTAAAATCAGCTTAAACACACTCATTTAGGGTAATTAAAGTATTTTCAGTCTTTGGTAATTAGTTTAAACAGGATTCATAACAATTGCATGACCACTTTTTGGAAATATTGGCTAAAATCAGTAGAGTTCATCAAATATGCTTGTTTTTAGCTAAATTTTGCTCACTCAACTTTTAATCTGTTAGGATTGGGTATCACCTAGGTCTTGTAATTGATCATTTGTGATTTGGTGGATGTATGATTAAGATTTTGAGCTCTTAAATTCATTTATTTTCCATTTAGATCAGTCACTTTGTGCCCAGTCCCCTAGCTCCAAACAGTAACTGCAATTTGCTTCATTGTGTGTGATTCTTTTGTTGAGCTTGTGTGTTTCATAGTATAAATTGACTCCCTACACTCCACTGAGTGTATGGGTGCCCCTCTTGTCCATTAAAACATAGCCAATCAAAAGTTACAAGCCTCAAAAGGCTCAGACCCGTTTTTTTATACTGTCAGTGGGAACTCCTTTCCCACTGATAGCTTTGTTGTAGCCACTGCTACACAAAAAGACAGAAAACATAAAGTGTCACTTTCACAGATCTTAGAATTTTGTCTTTTGTGACCTTTTTTAAGAATTAGGGTTTCATTCTTTTTGCAATATTTTTCTTATTTATTTTCTGATTTTTCAGTATTATTTATTTTCCAGTTACTGTTCATTAAATAATTTTTAGGTTATTTAGCTAATTTAATTACTTTTTAATATATCTATTTTTGGCCTTTAGTGTAAAAAGTTTATATTTTTTTGTTTTAAATTTTTTTATAGATTAATAATATTAATTTAAGATTTTTAGTTTAAAAATTAGTTACTGTTCACTTTTTAATTATTTTTTATAATTAATTTAAGTTAATTAGGGTTTAATTATTAAATAGTTTTGTCTTTTAGTGCAAATTTTTACTTTTTTCAAACTTTTCCAATTTTCTACTGTTCATTAGGGTAATTTAGGATTTTTGAAATTGTTAAATTAATTTTGGCATTATTTTATTATTTTCTAGGATTATTTTAATTTAAAAATAGTTTTAAGTCATTTAAAAATAGAAAAATAGTTTTAAAAATTTAAGAAAAATAGTTTTTAGTCTTTAAATAATATAAGTTAGTTATTAGTTCAATAAATTAATATTTTGGGCATTTTGTTAATTATATTTAATTTTTGGGCTTTAATTAGCATTAAAAATTGAATATTTAATTAATAAAAGGTTTTAAAATATATTTGTTGGATTTTTATTCTTATTTATATTATTTAAGACTTAGTTTAATCATTTAATTAATTTTTAGGTTTAATTTTTAATTTCGACACGTTTTACGTATTTACGTTCGCGTTTTACGTCAACGTCGTAGTTTTAATCGTAGTCGTAGCTCGTCTTTTATTTTTCTCTCTTTACACCAAAAACGTCACTAATCCAAACATTGTTATTTTACATAATTGTCACATAATCCACACACCTCCTTCGAGAACGAACTCGCATTTATTCGGTTTTACGTTTTTCCTAAAGCGTATAACTTAATACTTGCCACTCATACGCGTTTTTCCTAAAACGTGTACGAAAAACCTACATCAGTTCTGAGTATATTGTTGCATTTGGCCATCAAAAGAATAAAGTGTTCATTCTAGGCATGGATGGAAGAATATCTGGCATTTTTATTTTTCATTTAGGCTAAATGATGAATAATTTCAAATCAGACAGTATAATCCACATGCTAATTGAATAAAATGAGGAGTGGGATCTTAGTCCATTCTGCTTTCGGTTTGAGCTATACTTTAATAAGGCTGATGCAGTATACTATTTCTGCAGTTTCACCAAAGGCCTCTTGGCCTAGCGGTATGTGAGTGGCTTTCTAACCTAAAGGTTGTGGGTTCAAGTCTCGGTGGACACATGTGAGATAGTTTGTGTGAGTTGTAATAAACTGCCGTTCAAAAATTTTTTATTTCTGCAGTTTCTATGTATGTCAGTTTGACCCAAAAACAGGCGGGGAGAAGACTCAGTTGGAATATCACAACTTTAAGAAGCGAGACAGTCTTTCTATTGGCTGAAAAAATGGAAGTTGTTGTATATGTGTTCATGGTTTGTTGTTCATTCGTTTCTTTATTTACTGTTGAAACTTCTTAAAAAAGGTGTAAATAAATGTTGTAAATACAAATGTACCTTGATGAGACTGCTTTTATACATAGTCTCATCGTCCAAATCGGGCTTAAAATGCATTAAATATCATTAAAACTGCCAAATATATGCATGTGTGTTGCTTGTGCATTTTAGGTACGGATATTGAGGAAATGACAAAAAGATCACAAGAATCATTCAAAAACGAACACGGGAAACGAAGCCGCGCAATGAACCGGGCCCAAGTTTGGATTTTACAAAAATGCCCTTGAAGAATTGAAGATTGGCAAGTTTGGTCTCTCAACTTTTGAAGATTAACACTTTATACCCCTCAAATATTCATAATTATGAATAGGGTCCCTAAAGTTTGAAGACATTACAAGTTTAGCCATTGGAAATAGAATAAATTACATTTGAAGTCCTTGTTTACAAGCTTGAAAACATTTTGTGCCAAAAGTGTCAACTTGGCAAACTTATTATAAAAGGAAAATGAGTTGTTGCTGATTATTTACAACATGAAGGAAGAAGAAACCTTTGGGGGCCAAAACTGTCAAACAGCCAAACCCACACATCCAATACAAAGCTGACACCTCAGCTTGACCCACCCATTTACCCATTTACCCAAACCCTTACCCGACCAACCCACCCATTAGCCCAATACCAGGTTTATTTAATAAACCTGGTCAAACCCCAGTCAACCCTCCCACTTTTCCCACTAAACACAAAGTTTAAAAACTTTTTTCCCTTTTTGGATTAAACCCACACCTGTTAATCATTTTAACCCCATAAACCCTAGAACCTAATTCTCCCAAATCAAAGGGTTTTTTCCCCAAACCCTCCAGAATACTAATTAATCTTATCCTCACCAAAACCCACTCACTTAAACCCTTCCCAACACACCCATGTGATCACCCCAAGGGTCCCCTGCAACGTCTCTTTCACACAACACCCCAAAAAGATAAGATAAACGCCTAGGATCTTTCTACTTGGCCCCCAAGGACTTATAAACGTCTCTGATCAACAAGCAACAACTGGCAACATCACATGATCTCTTTTGACCAATTTTCAGTCAATCAACCAAGGCCATTTTCGGATTTTTCAAGATTAGGGTTTTAGCTTATTGTTATTTTATTCCTAGCTCTAGAATCTTCTGTTTAGGCTTATAAAAGGAGCAGTTGGTTTGTAACTTGCCATTTGTTCCAGTTTTTCTAGAAAATTCTTGTAATCCCTTTTTAAATTAATATAAAGTTGGTATTTTTCATATGTAATTCCTTTTATGCTTGTTTAAAAGTTGGTAAATGATTTTTAGCTAGAATACTGAGTTCCAAAAAATTGTTTGTTGAAGTAATTTGGAGTTTTCAAAATTATTTTCAAGTTTCTGAAATATAGATTTCATTTGGTGAAATCTTGTTTCAAGGTTGATTTTTCAGGATTGTAAGTTATTTGGTTGAAGTATTTTGAAAGAAAAATATTTGGAAAATTTTTTGAAAAGGTTTGAAAAAGAGGAAGTAATTCAGAAAACTGCATATTGTGCTTGTGTTCTTCATTTTTTCTTAGCAGGAATTTTTGAGCTGTTGATTGTTGTTCAAGGCTCAGCACAGGCCCGAGCCTGTTTGGAGGTGGTTAAGCAACCACCGAGGGACCTGGATGTAGGTCCCTCTTGGTAAGAATCTTGTCCCTATTTCAGTTTTGGTTACTTTTGTGAATTGGTATGAATTTTGTGAAAGTTTTTTGATTGCTTGTTGATTGGTTTGATATTGCTCTCCTGTTGGTTATATGCATGTTTAGGACTAGTCTAATCAGTTTGAGTGTGATTTGAAGTTATTTGTTTGGTTAAATCATTTTCTGAAAAATTAAAGGAGTGTTTGGATTAAGGGCTTAAGTAGGGTTTAACAATTTAATCTTGCTTTAATACCTGTTGAACACACTTCTTTGGTGTTTATTATGTGATATATGCCTATTGTTCTCAGTTTGGTAGGTGTTTGAACAAATTTGTATGCTAAAAAATTGAAAACATAGCCTAAATCAGTAAGTCTCTTGTATTGACTGTTTTGTTGGAAATTTTGTCATTGAATCTTGCAAGTTGATAGATAAGAGGTCATAGAAGGATTGTGAATCACTTGTATGCTATTTGGTGAGCTTATTTTCAAGTTATGAAGGTTTGAAATTCGTTTTTATGCATGTAATTTGTGTCTACTGTTCATCAGAAACCTTGTGGCTTAATCAGTAACTTGGTGTGCTATTTGTGCTTGATTTAGTGATAAGACTTGGTGTTTTTTGTGTTTACTCAGACTCCCCACAACCCAATTGGTGTGGGGGTGCCTTGTGGTCCAAAGAACAAGCTCACAAAGGGCTTTCCTAAGCTCTTAGGTCAACTGACCAAGATTTATAACTAGCAGTGGGAACAAACTTCCCACTGGTAGTTCATCAGTTGGTACTGCTTCACTAGAAAACAAAACCAGATAAAGGTCATTATCAGAAACCTTAAAATTTTGTCTTTAGTGCCTTAATTTTGGAGTTAGGACCTGATTTTAGTTTTTAAATTTTTCTAATTTTATTTAGGACTTTTCTATTTAATTATTTTTTATTGTACTGTTCATTTTCTATTTTTTAGGTTTTATAGCATTTTTAATTAACTTTTTAATTACTGTTTTTGGAATTTAGTGGCAAAAATTAATATTTTTCAATTTAAACATTTTTCCTAGACATAGAATAATATTTTAAGATTTTTAGTTAAAAAGGTTTTTACTGTTCATCTTTTTATTATTTTTTATAATTAATTTAAGTTAATTAGGGTTTTTATTAAACTGTTTTTGTCTTTTAGTGAAAAATTTAATATTTTTCAAACTTTTTCATTTTTCTACTGTTTATTAGAGTAAATTAGGATTTTTAAAATTGGTAGATTATTTTTGGCATTATTTTATTATTTTTTATAATTATTTTAGTTTTAAAATAGTTTTTAGTGATTTAAAAATAGAAAAATAGTTTTTAAAAATTAGGAAAAATACTTTTTAGTCTTTAGATAATATAAGTAAGTTATTTATTCAATAAAATCATATTTTGGACATTCTGATTAATTATATTTAATTTTAGGGCTTTAATTAGCATTTAAAATTGAATATTTAATTAATAAAAGGTTTTAAAATATTTTTATTGAATTTTTATTCTTATTTATAGTATTTTAGACTACTTTTAGCTTTTAATTTAATTTTAGGTTTAAAATTTTTAATTTTGTAGTTTTACGGTTTTACGTGAACGCTTTTTCGTCTTAGTTAAATCCGTCTTCGTAACCATCTTTCTTTCTTATTTCTATTTTCTTTTCTTGTAACAATAAAATCACAATCAAAATCATTTCATCACACAACACACTAGCCTCCTCGAGAACGATCCCACTTTGGGTTATAACTTGTGGTTTTCCTAAACCGCTTGTTAATACTTACCACTACTTTGTTGCTCTTTTCCTAAAGGGTATACAAAAACACTACATCATACCTACTGTAACAGATGTGAACATGTCAGTCTTTGAAAACATTGACGAGAGAAGATGTTTGAAAAACGATTATTTGATCATTGTATCAAATTTGCAATTATTTTTATATGGTAAATGCCCACTAGATATTAGTTAAGTGGACTGTTTTTATTTGGCCAATGTGGATGCTTGCATATGCGAAGGACATGGCCCAGTTAGATTGTTCAATATACAGATTGATCTAGGTCATAAGTGTTTTTTAACATGTCATAAGTTGGTCAAATTAATTCACTTGGGTCTATGGATATTCATGGAGATAAACGTCGAGCTAAGTGATTTCGTAACCTTTTCGTAGCGTAGTAGAATGAAGGCTCAGCTCTATTCCCGACTTGAAATCCATAAAGGACTTTAAGGGAGATAAAATATGTCTTTTATGTTAAAAAAAGCATGTCTTTTCTTTTGTTCTTTTGTGCAGCGAAGGAACTAATTTATGAAAACTCATAGTTCATTTACAACTTCTAATTTAATAATGAAGAGTAGTTCCTTAAACAAAAATATAAGTACTGTTGGATTGTAACACACGACTTATAAGAACAAGAAATAAAGATGAAGATTAAACCAAAAAAGAAAGATTAGATTAGATGAAGGAAAAGAGAAAACAAACAAAGTTGTGAATTCCTAGTGAGAGAAACATATACGTTTCTCTCTCTACAAAACAATGGAATGGAAAACACACACACAAATGAGGCTTAGGAGGCCTTTTATACTAAGTAGTAAGTGTTTAGGAGGCCTTCCTCATTTGTGTGTTCGGAACTAATTCCCGTTACATAAACATTAATAACTAAGAACTCTCGACACCGTTGAATAGTATTTTTCACGAGCTTCGCAACGGTATATTATATGACCATCACTCTAAATACGGCTAACAATCTCCCCCTAAGGGGTGGTCATGTAATATGTGACTTTACTTCGTTGGTGTTGCAGACTTTGAAGCTCGTTGTCTTGAGAGTTCTTTCATAGTTCCTTTCATGACTTGTGATCTTGGATCTTTGATCTTTGCCTTGACTTGATCTTGAAGCTTTGCCAGCTTGTGTTCTTGTGTCTTTCTCCACATACTCATGTTTTGTGTTGACTTGAAAGCTTTTAAACAATCTCCCTTGATCATCAGAGTAGCGGAAGTCTTTGTCTTTAGATGTTCTTGAGCTTTCTTCAATAATCCTGAATATGTGGCCTTGAATTGCGACTCTTGAGATAACGCCACCGTTTGCATTCCACCGGTTTCCCGTTATACAGTACGAATACTGTACCTGTGATCAGGTAAGTTCAAAGAACTTCCTTGACAGGATTTCCAGCTGTGGTAGCCGTTCTCAATACTTGAATATATCGAAAGATAATTCATAGTAAGGAGTGAATCATGCAGTTCCATTCTGCTGATTATGTCGTCAATTCAATTTCCTGGAACAAGTTTGAATCAATTAAGAATCAAACCATCGTTGCTTTCCAGTTGACACAAGTTTGATTCATATAGAATCGCACAAGTTACCTACCGCAGTGCTGTTTGATGATGACACTGGAAGGATTTCCACTCGTCACTGTAAATACTGAAAAGTATTACTCTGAATGTTCTGGCAAGGTCATAAAGATATTGCGTCGAGACCTGGAACGAGTTTGAATCAATTAAGAATCAAACCACTATTGCTTTCCAATTAACATATGTTTGATTCAAGTGAATCTTACATATGACCTACCGCAGTGCTGTTTGATGTTAACACTGGAAGGATTTCCATTTATCACTGTGAATACTAAAGAGTATCACTCTGAATGTTCTAGCAATACCACAAGGATAGAGCGTAGGACTCTGTAAATCATCGCTTGTGTTCTAATGATGAACAACAATTGATCTATGGAATAAGTGTCCTAATGAGATTTTTGATGAATCTCGTTGGCTCTAGACTCTATAAGTGCACGTTTATTTGGTGATCGGAGGCTGGAGCAGACTGCCACCTATTCAATATCTACTATCTCGGAGTGAGAAAGTCGATAGAAATGAGTTGAACTCCGTGACAATAAAACAAACTTCTTTTGAGAGAAGCTTGAGTAGGCTGGGAGGGGTTGTGCATTGCATCACTGGGTCCATGATGCTTTGTCTTCAATACCAGAAATCATCAACGTGATTCTGATAGTAGATGTATTGACCCGGTTTCTGCCTAAGTTGTATGGAGGGCTTCTTTCTTTACACCCTTTATCCTTACATTTCTTTTTCATTCTTCAACCCCTTCAATGCTTACCAAGACGTCATAACTAGCACCTTGTTGTGATTGTTCCAGTGCTAGCTTAAGTCATTAGTCGGCATTATTCCCGTACACTCAACTACTCCATCTTTCCTAAGGACTTCTATTTTCTAATGGATTGTCCCTGGGAAGATCCCTCCGGTTCTGGTTGGATCATAGGACGAATACCTAACCACCTTTTGACACCAATACCATCGTGAAATTATGTGTTGAAGGGTATAGATATCGTAACCAGAAAAATCAATTGAAAATGCAGTCAAGGTGTTGATGAAATCAATGTTTACACCTTGAAAGTTTTCTATATCACCAAAAACGCTCCCCCTACATATGTGCATCATAAAAGGAGAGATTTTTGCACATATTAGGAAGAGAAAGCACTTATATCAAAGATTTTATTCAAGATAACACATTTTAATCACTATTCTCCCCCTCAAAAATTGCATGAAATTGAAATTTTTGTGAAACTAGTGATAAAACATGGAGAGAATAATGTGTCATGAAACTTTGGAATAAATGTTTATGAAATCATTATACTCCCCCTCGAAAAGAGATTCTATTTAAATAGGGGAGTATATGAGCACATTGTTTTGAAATACTTGAAAAATTGTTCTCAAAAGTCCGAGAAAAATTGTGTTCATGAGCTTAAAACTTTGAATGTTTTGATATAAGCTCATGACCGAGAAAAATGAATTTCTCGTTGTTGAGGATAAGTCAAAGACTTTCCTTTATTTAGGGACCGGGTTATAGTCTGACATGTGACTATAAGCCATTATGAGAAGAAAAATAGAAAAGACATGTTTTGAAAACATTTGAACTCTTATTCGAACTTTATGTACGTACCCGTGTCGTTATTGAACAACATTTCTAAGCACGTCCATATTATCGAGGCAGAGAGACATGTCGGAGAAGAATATTTTTGGTATTTTTTGAAAGGTTTTCTCATTTTTTATTTTGTTTTTATAGGTTTTATATTTTTGTATTTTGATTTTCTGATAGATATATACAAGGTTACTGCGAATGTGCAAGACGTTCAAGTTCATCAGGAGTGAAACTACGCATACCAAGTCGACGAACCAAGAATTCAAATCTGTCTTGAGAAAGAGCTTTGGTGAAGATGTCGGCTAGTTGGTAGTCCGTCTTGACAAAATACAGTTCGATCGTTCCTTTTTCCACATGCTCCTTTATGAAATGGAATCGGAAAGCTATGTGCTTGGTCTTGGAGTGTTGGACCGGGTTGCAGGATATGGCTATGGCTGATTGTGAATCACAATAAATAGGGACTTTGTTAAAGTAAAAGCCATAATCCATGAGTTGTGTTCTCATCCAAAGGACTTGAGCACTACACACGGATAGAGACACATAGTTTGCTTCCGCAGTTGACAACGCCGTACAGTCTTGTTTCCTTGATGACCAGCTCACTAGCTTCTCGCCTAAGAATTGTGCTCCACCAGAAGTGCTCTTGAATGTGTCATGACACCCTGCATGATCGGCATCTGAAAAACCAGTGAGATTAAAACCAGAATCCTTCGTATACCAGAGACCCATGTTAATGGTTCCCCGGAGATAACGAAAGATCCTTTTAACCTCCTTGAGGTGCTTTTCGGTTGGCTTAGCCTGGTACCGAGCACATAAACAAGTAGCATGCACAATGTCCGGTCTGCTTGAGGTTAAGTACATAAGGGACCCGATCATACTTCGGTATTTTGTAGCATCTACAAATGTCCCTTTCTTATCCAAATCAAGCTTGTGTTTAGTGTCCATTGGAGTACCAATAGGATCACAGTTTTCCATGCCAAATTTCGTTAGAATCTCAAGCACATACTTGGACTGATTTATGAAAATACCACGGGGGGATTGGTGAACTTGGAGACCAAGAAAGAACGTCATTTCCCCCATCATGGACATTTCGAATCGACTTTTCATAAGGTCGGGAAATAATATGGAATATTTTGGGTTAGTAGAACCAAATATAATATCATCTACATAGACCTGAGCCACCAAGATGTCGTTGCCGTAGTGCTTGATAAACAACGTTGGATCAATGGTTCCTTTGCTGAAGTGATTTTGTAGAAGAAATGATGATAATTCGTCGTACCATGCCCTCGGTGCTTGTTTCAAACCATAAATTGCCTTTTTCAACTTGTAGACATGGCTTGGATGTTCAGTATTGATGAAACCTTCAGGTTGACATACATACACATCTTCTTTTAACGGCCCATGCAAGAAAGCCGTCTTCACGTCCATTTGATACACTGTGAATGATTTGTGTGCAGCGTATGCCAAGAAAATCCTAATAGCTTCCATCCGAGCAACCGGGGCAAAGGATTCTGCGAAGTCAATTCCCTCCTTTTGTTTATAACCTCTCACAACTAACCGAGTTTTGTTCCTAATGACCGTTTGCTCCTCATCCATCTTGTTTTTGAATAACCATTTCAGAGTGAGGGGATCGATATTGTCTGGTCGAGGTACTAACTCCCATACATCAAGCCGGATGAACTGATTGAGTTCTTCTTGCATAGACTCAATCCATGATGCATCGGTCATTGCTTCTTTCACACTTGCTGGTTCCATTGTGCTGACTGATAGTGCATAGATACACATATCACCATCGGTACGCAGCTGATTTCGTGTTGAGACCGGTCGTGAGAGATTGCCAATCACTTGAACCAAAGGATGATTCTTAGTCCATTTGTGTTCATGTGGAAGTGTATAAGAAACTTGATGCGAGCTCGATGGATCCACATATGGTGTTGAAGGCTGAGTAGTACTTGTGGAAGCCGCAAATGGATTAACAAACTCATGTTCGTTGAGCATCGCATTGTTTGCATTTTCAGCAACTATTTCATTCTGAAGATGAACATGATTAGGAATTTGCTGAGAATGTTGTTGTGTTGTGTCAGCAGTCGAAGAAGTGGTTGGAATATTTGGAGGCAATATGGTTGAGGTTGATGTAGATGGTGCAGAAGTAGATGTCGTTGGTGTAGATGCAATCGGAGGTTCTTGAACTACCGTAGCAGGTGCAGCCGTGGCATTTTGAGGAACACCAAATGACGAAGGACCCTCCATATATTCATCATAGATTGGCCCAAATAAAACTTCCAAGTCACGTTCCGATGGTTGTAACGATGAGATTGCTGAAGGTGCAAATTGAAGCGCGAGTCCTGAACTTACGTGTCCAGAAGTCTGACCTTGAAGCTCGGGATGTGAACTTCTATGCTGAGAGGCCATACCCGAGAGTTCATCAAAGGTAACGTTCATAGTCTCCATTACCTTTCTTGTCCTTCGATTATAAACCCTGTAAGCACAAGCAGTTGAAGAATAACCAATGGAAAAGCCAATATCACCTTTAGGTTCAAGTTTACCGATATCTTCACGATCATTCTTCGGATAACATAATGCACCGAAGACATGTAAAAATGAAATATCCGGTTTTCTTCCATTAATGATCTCATAAGGTGTTTTGTTGAAACGGGTGTGAATAATGGAGCGGTTTTGAGTATAACATGCAGTTGCTATAGCGTCGGCCCAAAGGAATAACGGTGCAATAGAGGAGAGAAGCATCGTTCGAGCAGCTTCAACTAACGTACGATTCCTCCGTTCCACAACTCCATTCTGCTCTGGAGTTCTTGCTGCCGAAGTTTGATGAGAAATCCCAACTTCGTCAAAATAAGCTTTCAATTTCTGATTGGTGAATTCTGTACCGTTATCCGTTCTCACAATAATGACAGGGGCTTGCAGTAGTACTGATGTTTTCTTCAAGAAGTTAATAATTACATCAGGGGTTTCATCTTTTGAAGCAAGAAAATGAACCCATGTGTAACGAGAATAGTCATCCACAATGACAAGGACATACCGCTTTCCATTAATACTTTTGATTCTCATTGGGCCACATAAATCCATATGTAGGAGATGTAACCTATTCGTTGAGTTGGGAACAAGTTTGGGTTTGTAAGGCTTCTTCTTACTTTTACCTTGCTCACATGAAGGACAAAGATGGTCTTTTGTATATTTGAACTTTGGAAGACCGGTAACGAGATCATCTTTCGCTAGATGGGTGATGGCATCAAAATTGAGATGAGATAACCTTTGATGCCATAACCACGACTTTGTGGATGTGGCTCGGGCCATGAGACAAATTGGAGAAGCAGCAGACATTTGAAAAAAATCAATTGTGTAAAGGTTGGTGGTACGATTTCCTTTCAACAGATCAATTCCTTCAAGATCTCTTACAAAACATGTATGACTTCTGAAAGCGACCTCCAAGTCTGAATCACAAAATTGCCCAACCGAGAACAAGTTATGTCCCAAGCCATCAACAAAAGAGACTCTGGTGATGATTATATTTCCCCAATGAAGATCACCATAGCCTAGAATTGCCGCAACATGATCATTTCCAAATCGAACATTTCCCATGAAACGCCATACAAAGTTCTTGAGAAGACTTCGATTCCCAGTCATATGTTTGGAACAGCCCGAGTCCACGCACCAGAGACAAATTTCAACAGCCTGCCAATGATAAGAGAAACAAATATTTTGGCAACCGATGAAATAGGCTCCTGTAGGGTTAGAAGATAATTAAGCCGTATCACATACCGACGTTTCACTGTCATTATGAGATATACTAGTGTCGATAATTTTGCCACTACAGTCAAAATTTCTACCAGTAGGCAACCATTTAGAGGTGAGTCTAGGGCTACTAGGCTTAGCAAGACTTTCTGTGGACCCTACATGCGTAATTTTTGGAACATACACCTTAGCCTTAGGAGTGCGATGTTGTTCACTGACTGACAGCTTGTCAATTCGAGTGTAACCACCATAATTCAAACCATTCATAGTCAAACCACAAGCATCATGACTAAAAGTAAAGAAACATTTATTACATTTAGCACAAATAACTTCAGATTTTTCATTCCGAATAGCAAGCTTAAAGTCATTACATTCAGATGAATTAGGTTTCTGATTATGATTAAAAAGCGGTAAATTTCTAGGGTGTTCTTCTACTTCCACATTATTGATCTTGGGGCGACTACTTCTAGAGGCAAAAGGGACCCTATCATTCCTTGTATTGCTCGTAGGCTGTGGCCTTCTGCTCTTAGTGTAGTTGTTTATTCCTGTAGAAGAAGACACACGTCTATTAGAATTAGCACTTTTTAAATCAATAACTTGTGGTTGAGTTATAGTGATCGGTTTTGTCCTAACGCTTGTTGTACGTTGTTTGCTAGGCACATAGGGAGAACTAACACGAAACATTCCTGGGGCAATCACAGCAGTTTTCGTTCCAGCAACCTTGGGAAAAGGTGTCACAGCAATACGAGTGGGTCCCGAGGTTGCTGGTTTCTGGATCATCGTATCCACAATCGAGCTAGGTTCAGAAGTCTTATCTTTTAACAAGGCCTTTAACTTACAGTTCTCACAGATTTTATCAATAAGTTTCTGATAGACAGACTTACTTTGTTCAACAGCCCGCTTATATGAAACAACAACAGATTCTAAATCTGCAATCTTAGCCTTAAGCTTCTGAACATTACCACCACTAGCACTCTCTAACCCTGACGAGGCCAAATTCGTTTCCGAAACCCCTCATAACTGAGCCTGCAACCGCGTGATAGTTTGTTGCATTTCATTGTGAGCTTTTTCATACGAAATCTTGTCATATTTGCATTCATCACATTTTTTGACAAATTTATTCCAAAGATCGGTGAATTCTTTATCCTTTTTAATGACATAAGATTCCATTTTCTCTTTCATAAGATCAAGCTCAGTTTGGAGGTTTTCATTATGCGACATAGAGGTACCTAACTCAAAAGGGCTACTATCAATACAATCACGAGCTTTAGAGAGGCGTTCAAGATCGTTTTCCAAAACTTTAATTTTATCAAGAGATTCATCAGCTTCCTTCGTCAATGATTTAAAGTCTTCAACAAAGTTGGCTAATTCTTTTAGAAAAGCGTTTTCTAAATTTCCTAACCGAGCATCAACTTGATTAATAATCGGATTAATATCGTTTTGAAGAATTTTCTGAACCTCAATCTGAACAGGTGATGTAAAATTACCTCCAGTTATTTTTGAATTAACAACACGTTTAAGGATGACAAAGTTATCTTTAAGCTCGTTTAGAAATCGGCGAGTGATACTCGGTTTAGGAGGGTCATCAGACAATTCCTCACTTGGTAGCAAACGCATTTCAGTACTCGTTTTAGGCCGAACAAAAACAGTTGGAGGATTAACTTTCGGATAATAAACGGGTATCACTTCTTTATCAAGCTTTTTCATTCTTAAACGAGACTCTACAACAAGTTCAGTAGTTTCCTCGGAATCATGCACACTAGGAGGATCATGCTCATCAGACAATAGCACACTACCATTATATAAAGTTTCATTAGTGGCTTGAACTTGCTTAAGGTATCCTGGATTAGGGGGAAGAGGACAACCTAAAGCCATTTTGTATCGAGTGTAATTTATCTCATTCACTTTTGGTGCGAGCATATTTATCGTCTGCATAGTTTGGCCACGTTTTACTTAAAGGTTGTCTAATTCTCTAATCCTATCCTGCGCTTTGCAAAAATCCTCAAGAAGCCCATCTTCTCGAATTTTGAAATCATGTTTTAGCTTTTTTCTTTCTTCTTTTAAATCAGAAACAATAGCTTTTTCAGTTGAAAGCTGTTTATTAAGAGAAGTGATTTCATCATTCAATTCGCTTATCTTTTTAGCACTACTTAAGTGTAAGGCATTTAATTTCTTAGTGGTGCATTTTTCTTGATAAACCGATGTAGCATGAGCTTGTTCAAGTTCCTTGATTTTAGCATGATGAATCTCAAAACTTTTCTCCTGTTCCTTATATCCCGCAAGCTCAGTGGTCAATTTGGCATTAGTTTCTCTAAACTTATTATTAACCACCGTAGCATGATCTACATCCTTAGCAAGCTTATCAAATAGAGATTTATAATACGCATGTGTCTCATTAGGAAGGGTTGTAGGCTGAGCAACTTGATCCACACTAAGGTCCACACTAGGCTCATTCAAAATAATATTACTATTATTCGTTTGATCCTCGTGTGTCTCAATGTAGGGCTCAAGCATCTCAGTATACTCTTCCTCCTGATTAGACATATTGTATATATCATTATCATCAAAACTTGGGTGTACCTCAGAGGGACCGTCTGCATCATAGACAGGAGCTCTGTCATCATGCATTCCTGAGGTTGATGCTTGCTGTAAGTTTGCCATCAAGATGTAGTTGGCATTCACCTCTTCTTCCTCGTCATATTCTGCAGCAGAAGCCATAAGATCAAATTCCTCAGCTTGAAGTGGAATCCCTGCCTCTTCCTTTTATGCTATGAGAAGCTGAGTCTGAAGATAAGCAGCATCCCTCTTCTTTTTGGTTGTGCAATCTCTAGCATAATGACCAAATCCCCTGCAGTTGTAGCACTGAACCTGACGATTGTTGTTTCCATTTCCCGTACCAGTATTCTCAGCCCTTGCAGCCACAATGTTTCCCATCTGGTTACCAACTGCTGGCACAACTATTAACCCATTCTGATTACCCGCATTCGGAACACCCGAATTTTGACTACGGTTTTGCCCATACTGATTTCCTGCATTGCCAACGGTCTGCCCAGCATTCTGACCATATTGTTGAAACTGAGTCCCCGTGTTTCCAGCAACTACCAGTTGGCGATCTTGATTCGCATTCATGAAAGGTTGAGCAATCTGCCTATTTCTAGTGTTCGAGGAGATTCTCTGATTGTTGTTGGTGAGGTTAATGGTGAATTTGAATGCCTTTGCAAGAAGGGCAAGACCAGTATTAATAGCATGATTAGGATCGGTAATGTCATCAAAACAGGCAATGGGTTGTTGTAAGTAATTCATAGCAGCAGGGTGTTGATATCCATAAGCGGTGAGTTGTTGTTGTTGTTGTGGCAGGAAGTTACTTGATGAGGGTTGATGGTAGGGTACCATGGGATATGACATAGATGATGGAGAGTTTGCCATAAAAGCCAATGGATCTTGTGTCTTGGCACGTCTTTCTGCCCTAACTTCGTTAGCTTCATCTTGATTCATCTTCAAATAGTCATAAACTTGAGTGTAGTCCACAACATGAAGATCCTTGGTTTGATTGACAAGAGTGACATATCGTGACCATTCAGAAGGAAGATTATCAAGAAATTTGATGTTGGCAGCAATTTGTGCAGGTTCATGTTTGTTTCTTCTAAGATGGTTCATGAGGGTTGAAAACTGATGATAATAAGGTTCAATTTGTTCCCCTTCAGTAGACGTAAATCTCTCCCATTCACGAAGCAACTCATTTCTACTGTTCTTAAACCGATTTCACTGCCCTTCATCATTTTCTGAATCCTAAGCCACATCTCGTGTGCGGTTTCACAACTATCGACAGCAGCATAAACATCTTCAGGAAGTCCCATAAGAATGACTTGAATTGCTTGATCATCAGTGTCGAGTTGTTTGGATTCAGCTTTAGTTAATTCTTCATCTGTTTGCTCATGACTAGAGTCAGCCACTGGGTTAGCATTCGTAGGATCACCAGGCACAATAATTGTTCTTCTAACATACAGACCCTTTTGAATCGAGTTGACAATCAACTTTCCCAGAGGTTCACATTTTGCATAACGAAGGAGACGACTAGCCCATGTAGTGTAGTTCTCCTTGGTAAGCATTGGTGGACGATTCTCAGTACCCGCAGCATAAATATCTTGTTGAGACGTCATCATAGAAATCGTGTGAACAACAGGATCTCAATTCTTAGAAAGCGTGTGGTGATGTTGAAATTCCGAAACTTCCGATTTTTTTTATTTTTTTTTTTCAGTCCGACAATAAATTCCTCAGTCCGACAAAACGTTAAGCTGAAAAAATTGTGTATCGCCAAATTTTGAAATTGAGTTCGAGATAGCCAAAAACTAGTAGGGAAAAAATTTGATTTTACTTGGCCTAAAAATTTTACTCAAACAGATGAAGATGGTGGCTAAAAATTTGATTTTACTTGGCCTAAAAATTTTACTTGGCATAAAAATTATCGCCAATTTTTTTTTTTTTTGATCTTCGTGTAAACTATGTTCTGAAACTAGTCTAGATGGTGGCTAAGATTAAAAATTACTCAAACAAAATTCCCATCGGAATGCCCATCGGAATATTCTATCGGAATGTGCTTCTATCGGAATGTCCTACGATCGGAATGTCCTTCTATCGGAATCTTAGATCGCAATGATGACCTGTCGGAATGCTTAGATCGGAATAACTTCAGATCGGAATATGTTCAGATCGGAATAACTTCAGATCGGAATGCTGACAAAATTTAAGCAGAGTAACTGTGACATTCGTCAAAATTCCATCATTTAATTATTCATGTAGTACGAGTATTTCAACCGTTTACCAACGAGTTGTCAACGTGAACGTGTTAATTGTTTTGCTTTGCGGACAAAGCCCTTTTTAGGGAGAGCATATGTAACATCTCAATGTTTCGCGATTATTAAGTTGAATGCAATACGCAAGTTGTGAGCGTGTTATGTTGTGCCGTACGTTTAATTGTTATAGTTATTAAGTTTTCATGACGTCTCGCACAATTGCTTGTTTTGGGATCGTACGCTAAACGGTTTTGCTGTCGTGTTATTTCAGTCGCGTCTAAACCTAAACATTGTGAACCCGAGTCAAGTTTATAGCTGTCGCAGCATGTGTACATATACTGAATATATAAACCTTCAATTTTATTGCCAAGCTTGTCATACAAGGGTCTCAAATCAGTCACAAGTCTACATTACACATAAACTTTATAGTTTATTTGTCCCACTAAAGGACAGCACATTTGCCTAGTTTACCCCTTTTGGGTACATCACAAGTGAACATTTCCAGATTTACACTAACCCTAGACTAACTATACAAGTTTATATACAAACCCAAAGTATTATCCAATGTCCAAATACAAATTATCTCAGTCCAAAATACAAACATCAAAATCTGCACAAGTCTTCACAATACAACTCCTGGGTAGAAGTTTTGGTCCAGCCAACCTACACGTCTCGTCCGAACCTGCACAACCAAGGGTCTTCATCCCGTCCGAACCTGCAAAACCGAACGTAGCATCCCCATTGTGAGTCTTTTGTCTTTTCGTCTTTCCTTTCGAAGTCTAGATGTGCTTGTTGTGTACGAACCTACGAATAAACGAAATAATGTGTTAGTCATTGAAATGGACTTATACTTTTATACTAAAAACTGAAAATTTCTAAACTTTTTAAATACAAACATGTTTATGTTATTATTTTACTGTCAACCAAACCGAGACCCAATTTAGACCAAACCGAGACCCATGTTCAACCAAACCGAGACTCAATCAAGAACCAAACCGAGACCATGTTCAACCAAACCGAGACCCAATCAAGAACCAAACCGAAACCCATGTTCAACCAAACCGAGACCCAATCAAGAACCAAACCGAGAATCAAATCGAACCAACCAAAGTTCTTACTGCCAAAGTTATCAACAATCCTTACCAACCAAATCCAAATGTATTAATCAAGCTTTATTTTACAGAAAACATTAATCATGCCGCGGGTATAGAAACCCCCAATTCAAATCAAAACCCTAATTATTTAAAACCTTTTTAAACATCTAATTAACATTGCCACATTCCAGAAACGTCATACAAACACGAGTAACATTCGAATATATAAAAACCCCCAATTTTTATAAAACCCTAGATTTACTTTTTATTAATTAAAATGCTAATTAAACCTAATCTAAACCCAAACCCCTTAATTAATTTAATTAAAAGTGAGTTATACAAAAACCCCCAAATGACCGAAACCCTAATTTTTATAAATCGATTTTATATATGAAATTAGTTGATTTTATAATAGAAAACACCATTTAATTATGTTTAAACCCGATTTTAATGAAAACCCTCAAATATTTCAAAACCCTAATTTTGTTTATCTTCAATCCGAGTACCATATGATTTACAACAAGTATATACGAATCAATTAAACCCACTGATATATATTAAATCGAAAATCAATTAAAGCTTTTAAAAGAAATAAAGGAGAATGAACTTATCTTTGATTTTGGTATTTGATTTACGAAACCGCAAGGGAGAACACCATCAGAAAAACCAAATCGGTTGATGTGGGGATTAAACCCCACATCTCACGCGATATAGAACCTCAGACCACCCATATTTGATTCTATAACTCAAACTGATTAGATGATAACCATAGAAGAGATTGGAACCAATCTAGGTTTAGAGAGAGAGAGAGTTTTGGGACGGTGGAGGTAATATCGAGAGAGGAGAGAGAGAGTCAACTCCCAGATATGGGGTTGTGTGTGATAAACACACGCATATACTCCCTTCGTTTCCTTGTTTAATCCGCCAGTGGACCGGGCCGGGTCAGTGACCCTTGGGCCGGTTGCTGGGTAAATGTTTTGGACTCCCATTTTGGGCCTTAAATGTTTAATTAGTTTGGTTAAAGCCAAAACGAAATTTGTTAAATTTAAGTTATGTTTTGACCCGTAAAACCCGACCCGTTAATAAACCGATTTTATTTATCGTACTTTTCCGTAAAATCGTACTTTTCATAAACGTATGGTTTCGTCAAGCACAACCAGGGTGTCGAGTCATTTAATAATACAATTAATCGTATCGTAACTCGATTCTCATAATTAATTAGGTCGCGGCTAGCGTAACCGTACTCTCGAGCTATTTTATCTTCGTTCTCTTTGCTGAATTTACGAGGTGAGTTTATAGCCCCATACTTTACTATTTTCACTGCTTTTTGGGGTGAGACATTGCTTGATTTTAACGTTTGAACACAAGTGCATTTACTAATTTATATATTAGTCTAAGTCCCACTAAAAACCCAGTTGCTTTAGCCCGTGAATCGTGAACCGTTAGTTACTTTGTGTAAGCGCGAATGTAATGGATAGATCTATCGGGATTGACGTCCCTGTCTGTCTTGTCCAACAAGGGGACAAGCGGGCACAGTTTCATTTGAATCTGATATAGGATGTCGTGGGTTTAGGCATCTAGTTTGGGCTACATTTATATGATTATACTGCCGGTGTTGTTAACGCTTCGGTGTCACGAGCTTAGACTGTAATAAATACTTTTGGGATGACTTTGTATCTGTTATATTGTCATCACATTTGGGAAAATCTTGTGGTTCATTAAACATTTCAAACTAACTAAACCTATGAACTCACCAACTTTATGTTGACACTTTAGCAATGTTTTTCTCAGGTATTAAGAAGGAAGATGCTAAATGAGGTCTCATGCATTGCCGTCATTTCTTTGAAACAACGATCATTTGTACCATTTGAGAAAACTATTTTTTGTAACCATATTCAGTTTATGCTTCCGCTCTTTGTTAAAACAACTTATTTTATTAATTACAAGTGATCTATTTTTCCGAACGTCTCATTTAGAGGTCGTTCTTTGTGACTATGTGTGTATGATAATCATGACGTCACCACTCCCTTGTCGCCATTATACTCTGATATTTTGGGAGTGTGACAGATTGGTATCAAAGCACTAGTTATAGAGAACTAGGTTGCATTTAGTAATTCTAGACTATAACTGCTCTATGTTTAATCGATTATCATACAGATTGTAAGTACTAAGTATATGTAGATACATAAGTAATAAATGGGATACATGTGAATTAACAATTACGAGGTATATTTACATGGGTTACATGTGCAACAACAAAATCTGAATTATGTTATATGGGATACATGTGGATTCAACAATGATTGCTATGTTATGTTAATGTCCTTTTTACAGACTAATTTTATGAGATATTTACACACCTTTATTTTGTTTATGATTACAGCGATGTCTTCATCCGATGATTCCACGTCTACAGGAGCGTACTACAACCGTAGTTCACAGTCGACCATCAGTTCATCAGTAGGACTACCTAGAGGATCGCCGTCAGGATATCCGTGGTACCGGATGGTTTCAGATGACGATATAGAGAGAGAGGCTGAGGAGGTTCGTCATTCACCGATCCGTATTCCTGACGCATCAGCAGACGATATGCTTAGCCTAGAAGGCGGGGGAGATGATGACTTAGACACTGACGTGGTGCAGTCACCAGGTCAGACATCAGTGACTGGAGATGAGACGGTAGAGGAGACAGAGGATGATGGGATGGAGTTTACAGATGGGGAAGGAGAGCCTATGGAGGTCACAGACACTGAGGACCCTCCTACTGCATATGCCGCTACTCCTGAGGTTTCCCTAGCACATATCTCCTCATCTTCATCTGAAGACGAAGGAGAAAGGACTGCTATTCCTGCTCCAGCACCTGGTACTCTACCTTTCTACTATGTGAGACGACGTCTTCGGGGGAGAGCTGCTCGACCACCACTTTCACCTTACAGGCCCCTCATACCTTTCACTGCCACTGACAGGCATGCAGCCCGCACACCTGCCAGTTCTGTCCCAGAGACACCATTACTGCTACCACCAGCAGAGACTGTACCTGCAGTGTACCAGGAGATGCTTACTGACGCTGGTATCTTTACAGGACCGAGAGCTACGACTCCTCTTCCTAGGAGAGCTACGTCGACGGTGGTGATGCTTGGGGCGGCAGATGGATGTGTGACGACACGGTTGAACAGGTTGGAGGATGCTGTAGAGGCTTTAGGTGAAGAGTACAATGAAGTGCAGGATAAGTTGGAGGCACTGGCGAAGAAGAGTCCAGTCAGGGATGAGACAGTGTTGACAGTATGTGTGACCCGTCTACGAGGACAGCTTCGTACTGTTCTTGATCAGATGGAATCCATGCCGAACGCTCGTCTTGAGGAGATTGAGAGCCTGATGACCCGTTGGGGAGTAGAGCCATTGGTGGAGACAGGCGGACTAGAGGCACCAGTGGATGACCCTGTTGCAGACTTGGATAAGAGGTTTAGAGCCGCTTGTCATGACACCGATGTTAGATTGAGAGATTCCCAGGCTCGTGAGCTAGTGGTTGAGAGGAGGTTAGCAGAGTTGGAGAAGGAGCTTCATCAGCGCCGTGAGGGCACTAGTTAGATTTATCTTGTGCCATCGACCTATCCCTGTATGACCACTAAGCTTTGAAGTTTGTCTTAGCTAGTTGGTATTTTATTTTCTCTATTTATGACAAACTATGATGTATTATCAAACGATTCCATGAATGATATTATGAGTTGCAAAAATTGTGAGATTATTATTGTGTATTATATCTTGGAGCATTTCATAATTGTGTTGTGTGTGCCATGCATGTTATGTCTGGCAAAAACTTATTATCCTATTACCTTGTTAGATTATGGCGCCAGTTAGAAGATCCGAAACGCAGAATCCGCCAGCCGCTACCGGTGGAATTGACACTGCCCTGTTAAGCCAAATGATAGCCGAACGAGTGGCCGAGGCACTCGCGACCGCTGAAGCAAACCGTACAGCTAGCACACAGGAGGAGACCAACCAAGGAGCTACTAACGCTATTGCACGTACTTGTACCTACAAGGAATTTCGTGCAGTTACGCAAGTAAGTTTCCGAGGTACTGAAGGAGCAGTAGGATTAACCAGATGGTTTGAGAAGCTAGAATCCCAATTTGGGATTAGTAATGTCGCTGAAGCCGACAAGGTGAAGTTTGCGTCAAGCACGTTAGTGGATGGTGCTTTGACTTGGTGGAACGTCTATGCTCGTGCAGTGACCATTGACGTTGCCCAAGCGACGCCCTGGAGTGAATTTAAAGCCATGTTTGTGAGGAAATACTGTCCCCGAAATGAAGTCAAGCAGATGGAAGTTGAGCTGTGGAACCTGAAGGTCAAGGGTACTGCTCTTACTGCTTACAATCAGCGCTTTTAGGAGCTGATTTTGTTATGTCCTGAAATGGTGCCCAACGATGACCGATTGTTGGAGCGCTACATTGAAGGACTACCTTTGAGCATTAAAGGAAATGTGACTTCATCCAAGCCGACTGATTTGCACGAGGCAATCGACATGGCTCAGAGTCTGATGAACCAAGTGGTACAGGAGTTGGGAGAAAATACTGGGGATAAAAGAAAATGGTCTGGCAACCACTACAACAACAACAACCTAAGCAACTACAACCAGAACAAGCGACAAGAAGTAGCAAGAGTGTTCACTGCTGGACAAGGAAATACTGGGAACTACGCTGGAAGACTACCTTTCTGCGGAAAATGTGGTCGACACCACGAAGGAGCATGTCCCCCTACGTGCTACAATTGTGGGAAGGCGGGACATAAGGCAAAGGAATGCCGAGCACCACCTCGTGCTACTAATCAAAGAGGACCTGGAACGCAAGGTGGTCAAGGAGCAAATGTCACTTGCTTTGGATGTGGAGAGAAAGGTCACTACAAGAACAAATGTCCGAGCGGTGGGAACCAAGGTCGTAGTAACCAGATTCGAGGGAATCAAAATCAGAACCAAGGGAACCAGAAGCAGAATCAAGGGAACCGAGGAGGGAATAACCGAGCCACAACTAGTACTCCTGGAGGATTCACGGCACCTAGCAAAGTGTATCATCTCTGTGCTGAAGCTGCTGTGCAAGACAACAATGTTGTGACTGGTACGTTTCTAGTCAATAACAACTATGCTTCAGTACTATTTGATTCTGGTGCGGATAGGAGTTTTGTGTCGTCTATATTTAGTGAACGCCTAAATGTTACCCCTACTACGTTAGACGTTAAGTATAATGTAGAATTAGCCGATGGGAAGTCAGTAACCACCGACGTTATTCTGAGAGGATGTAGTGTAAGGCTACAAGGTCGTTCGTTTAGTATCGACCTGCTCCCTATAGAATTGGGAAGTTTTGACGTCATCATTGGAATGGATTGGATGTCGAAGCATCACGCGGAGATTGTATGTCATGAGAAGTGTGTCCGTGTTCCTTATGGAAACGACGTACTCATCATACAAGGCGAAAGAAGTGGTGTGAAGAATGGATCAAGATTGGAAGTCATCTCATGTATTAGGACTCAAAGATACATTGAGAAGGGATGTCCTGTATTCTTGGTTCAAGTGACACAAAAGGAAGGAGAAGAAGATCGCGAGAAGAAGGTGGAAGATGTACCGATCGTTAGAGACTTTCCGGACGTATTTCCAGAGGATTTACCCGGACTACCACCAGCACGGCAAGTGGAGTTTCACATCGAGCTTACACCAGGAGCCGCGCCTGTTGCTAGAGCCCCATACCGTCTAGCACCGGCCGAGATGACAGAGTTAGCTGAACAGATAAAGGAACTTTCTGACAAAGGTTTCATTAGACCAAGTTCCTCACCTTGGGGAGCGCCGGTCTTATTTGTCAAAAAGAAAGATGGATCCTTTAGAATGTGTATCGATTACCGAGAATTGAATAAGCTGACGATAAAGAACCGCTACCCATTGCCGAGGATTGACGATCTTTTCGACCAATTGCAAGGATCTAGCATATACTCGAAGATCGACTTAAGGTCAGGATATCATCAACTAAGGGTTAGAGAGGAAGACGTTCATAAAACGGCTTTTAGAACCCGGTACGGGCACTACGAGTTCCAAGTTATGCCTTTTGGTTTGACAAACGCACCTGCGGTATTCATGGATCTCATGAACCGAGTTTGCAAACCATACTTGGACAAGTTTGTGATTGTATTTATCGATGACATCCTTATCTATTCTCGTAATGAAGAAGAGCACAAGGAACATTTGAAGGCCATATTAGAGCTGCTAAGGAATGAGAAGTTATATGCAAAGTTTTCCAAATGTGAGTTTTGGATAAACACAGTGCAATTCCTTGGGCATGTGATCGACAGCAGTGGTATTCACGTTGATCCTGCTAAGATCGAGGCTGTAAAGGATTGGGCGACTCCAACAACACCCACGGAGATCCGTCAATTTTTAGGTCTTGCTGGTTACTATAGGAGATTCATTGAAGGTTTCTCCAAGATAGCTAAACCAATGACGGAATTGACTCAAAAGGGTAAGAAGTTTGAGTGGAAGGAGGAGCAAGATTTGGCATTCCAGACGTTGAAGCAGATGTTGTGTGAAGCACCGATACTAGCCCTACCCGAGGGTAATGAAGACTTTGTGGTGTATTGTGATGCATCCATAAAAGGATTAGGTGCAGTACTGATGCAAAGGACTAAGGTCATAGCTTACGCATCAAGACAACTAAAAGTGCACGAGAAGAACTACACAACTCATGACCTAGAGTTGGGAGCAGTGGTGTTTGCCTTGAAGATTTGGAGACACTACCTTTATGGTACTAAGTGTGTTGTATTCACTGACCATAAGAGTCTACAACATATTTTGAACCAAAAGGAACTCAACATGAGACAACGACGTTGGCTAGAGTTGCTCAGTGATTACGATTGCGAGATCCGTTATCACCCAGGCAAGGCAAATGTCGTGGCCGACGCTTTGAGTCGAAAGGAGAGAGTTCTTAGGGTGAAGGCTTTGATGATGACCATTGACTTAGACCTTCCATCCTTAATTCTCAAGGCTCAGAAAGAAGCAGTCGAGGAAGAAATTCTTAAGACTGAAGACGTTGGAGGAATGATAAAGAAGTTGGAAGCACGTTCGGATGGAACGTTATGCCTTGATAATAGGAGTTGGTTACCATGCCATGGTGACCTACGATCCTTGATTATGCATGAGTCGCATAAGTCAAAGTACTCCATACATCCGGGATCTGATAAAATGTATCATGATCTGAAGATGTTGTATTGGTGGCCAAACATGAAGGCGGACATTGCTACATACGTTAGCAAGTGTTTGACTTGTGCCAAAGTCAAAGCCGAACATATGAAACCATCAGGATTATTGGTCCAACCCGAACTGCCAGAATGGAAGTGGGAAAGGATCACTATGGATTTCATTACCAAGCTACCAAAGACAGCAGCCGGATTCGACACGATTTGGGTAATCGTCGACCGACTCACCAAATCGGCTCATTTCCTACCCATCAAGGAGACTGATGGAATGGATAAGTTAGCAAGGACATACTTGGAGGAAGTAGTCACGAAGCACGGTGTGCCTGTGTCTATAATCTCCGACCGAGACAGCCGATTTACTTCACAGTTTTGGAAGTCACTGCAGAAGGCATTGGGAACGCAGTTGGATATGAGCACTGCGTATCATCCCCAGACCGACGGTCAAAGTGAACGGACCATTCAAACCCTAGAAGATATGCTGAGAGCTTGTGTGATTGACTTTGGAAATAAATGGGATAGACACCTACCTCTGGTGGAATTCTCATACAACAATAGTTATCACACTAGCATTAAGGCAGCGCCGTTCGAGGCACTGTATGGTAGGAAGTGTCGTTCACCCGTGTGTTGGGCAGAGGTCGGTGAAGCACAACTCACTGGACCTGAGATCATACACGAGACTACTGAGAAGATCTTCAAGATTAAGAGCCGTATGCAAGCCGCAAGAGATCGACAGAAGAGTTATGCTGATATGCGACGCAAACCTCTTGAGTTTGAAGTTGGTGACAAAGTCATGTTGAAGGTCTCACCTTGGAAAGGTGTGATTCGCTTTGGAAAGCGTGGAAAGTTAAATCCTTGTTACATTGGACCCTTCAAGATCATAGAGAGGATTGGCCCCGTAGCCTATCGTTTGGAATTACCCCAAGAACTTAGCCGAGTGCATAATGTGTTCCACATTTGCAATCTGAAGAAATGCTTAGCCGACGAAGCACTCGTTATTCCTTTGGAGGAGATTCAACTCGACGACAAACTCAACTTCGTAGAAGAACCCGTAGAAGTCATGGACCGTCAAGTTAAACAACTCAAGCAAAGCCGTATACCGATTGTGAAAATCCGATGGAACGCGCGTAGAGGTCCAGAATACACGTGGGAACGTGAAGATCAGTTCAAGAGCAAGTATCCTCATCTTTTCGTTAACCAACCTACTACAACAACGTCTTGATTTCGTGACGAAATCTCTAAAACATGGGAATACTGTGACATTCGTCAAATTTCCATCATTTAATTATTCATGTAGTACGAGTATTTCAACCGTTTACCAACGAGTTGTCAACGTGAACGTGTTAATTGTTTTGCTTTGCGGACAAAGCCCTTTTTAGGGAGAGCATATGTAACATCTCAATGTTTCGCGATTATTAAGTTGAATGCAATACGCAAGTTGTGAGCGTGTTATGTTGTGCCGTACGTTTAATTGTTATAGTTATTAAGTTTTCATGACGTCTCGCACAATTGCTTGTTTTGGGATCGTACGCTAAACGGTTTTGCTGTCGTGTTATTTCAGTCGCGTCTAAACCTAAACATTGTGAACCCGAGTCAAGTTTATAGCTGTCGCAGCATGTGTACATATACTGAATATATAAACCTTCAATTTTATTGCCAAGCTTGTCATACAAGGGTCTCAAATCAGTCACAAGTCTACATTACACATAAACTTTATAGTTTATTTGTCCCACTAAAGGACAGCACATTTGCCTAGTTTACCCCTTTTGGGTACATCACAAGTGAACATTTCCAGATTTACACTAACCCTAGACTAACTATACAAGTTTATATACAAACCCAAAGTATTATCCAATGTCCAAATACAAATTATCTCAGTCCAAAATACAAACATCAAAATCTGCACAAGTCTTCACAATACAACTCCTGGGTAGAAGTTTTGGTCCAGCCAACCTACACGTCTCGTCCGAACCTGCACAACCAAGGGTCTTCATCCCGTCCGAACCTGCAAAATCGAACGTAGCATCCCCATTGTGAGTCTTTTGTCTTTTCGTCTTTCCTTTCGAAGTCTAGATGTGCTTGTTGTGTACGAACCTACGAATAAACGAAATAATGTGTTAGTCATTGAAATGGACTTATACTTTTATACTAAAAACTGAAAATTTCTAAACTTTTTAAATACAAACATGTTTATGTTATTATTTTACTGTCAACCAAACCGAGACCCAATTTAGACCAAACCGAGACCCATGTTCAACCAAACCGAGACTCAATCAAGAACCAAACCGAGACCATGTTCAACCAAACCGAGACCCAATCAAGAACCAAACCGAAACCCATGTTCAACCAAACCGAGACCCAATCAAGAACCAAACCGAGAATCAAATCGAACCAACCAAAGTTCTTACTGCCAAAGTTATCAACAATCCTTACCAACCAAATCCAAATGTATTAATCAAGCTTTATTTTACAGAAAACATTAATCATGCCGCGGGTATAGAAACCCCCAATTCAAATCAAAACCCTAATTATTTAAAACCTTTTTAAACATCTAATTAACATTGCCACATTCCAGAAACGTCATACAAACACGAGTAACATTCGAATATATAAAAACCCCCAATTTTTATAAAACCCTAGATTTACTTTTTATTAATTAAAATGCTAATTAAACCTAATCTAAACCCAAACCCCTTAATTAATTTAATTAAAAGTGAGTTATACAAAAACCCCCAAATGACCGAAACCCTAATTTTTATAAATCGATTTTATATATGAAATTAGTTGATTTTATAATAGAAAACACCATTTAATTATGTTTAAACCCGATTTTAATGAAAACCCCCAAATATTTCAAAACCCTAATTTTGTTTATCTTCAATCCGAGTACCATATGATTTACAACAAGTATATACGAATCAATTAAACCCACTGATATATATTAAATCGAAAATCAATTAAAGCTTTTAAAAGAAATAAAGGAGAATGAACTTATCTTTGATTTTGGTATTTGATTTACGAAACCGCAAGGGAGAACACCATCAGAAAAACCAAATCGGTTGATGTGGGGATTAAACCCCACATCTCACGCGATATAGAACCTCAGACCACCCATATTTGATTCTATAACTCAAACTGATTAGATGATAACCATAGAAGAGATTGGAACCAATCTAGGTTTAGAGAGAGAGAGAGTTTTGGGACGGTGGAGGTAATATCGAGAGAGGAGAGAGAGAGTCAACTCCCAGATATGGGGTTGTGTGTGATAAACACACGCATATACTCCCTTCGTTTCCTTGTTTAATCCGCCAGTGGACCGGGCCGGGTCAGTGACCCTTGGGCCGGTTGCTGGGTAAATGTTTTGGACTCCCATTTTGGGCCTTAAATGTTTAATTAGTTTGGTTAAAGCCCAAACGAAATTTGTTAAATTTAAGTTATGTTTTGACCCGTAAAACCCGACCCGTTAATAAACCGATTTTATTTATCGTACTTTTCCGTAAAATCGTACTTTTCATAAACGTATGGTTTCGTCAAGCACAACCAGGGTGTCGAGTCATTTAATAATACAATTAATCGTATCGTAACTCGATTCTCATAATTAATTAGGTCGCGGCTAGCGTAACCGTACTCTCGAGCTATTTTATCTTCGTTCTCTTTGCTGAATTTACGAGGTGAGTTTATAGCCCCATACTTTACTATTTTCACTGCTTTTTGGGGTGAGACATTGCTTGATTTTAACGTTTGAACACAAGTGCATTTACTGATTTATATATTAGTCTAAGTCCCACTAAAAACCCAGTTGCTTTAGCCCGTGAATCGTGAACCGTTAATTACTTTGTGTAAGCGCGAATGTAATGGATAGATCTATCGGGATTGACGTCCCTGTCTGTCTTGTCCAACAAGGGGACAAGCGGGCACAGTTTCATTTGAATCTGATATAGGATGTCGTGGGTTTAGGCATCTAGTTTGGGCTACATTTATATGATTATACTGCCGGTGTTGTTAACGCTTCGGTGTCACGAGCTTAGACTGTAATAAATACTTTTGGGATGACTTTGTATCTGTTATATTGTCATCACATTTGGGAAAATCTTGTGGTTCATTAAACATTTCAAACTAACTAAACCTATGAACTCACCAACTTTATGTTGACACTTTAGCAATGTTTTTCTCAGGTATTAAGAAGGAAGATGCTAAATGAGGTCTCATGCATTGCCGTCATTTCTTTGAAACAACGATCATTTGTACCATTTGAGAAAACTATGTTTTGTAACCATATTCAGTTTATGCTTCCGCTCTTTGTTAAAACAACTTATTTTATTAATTACAAGTGATCTATTTTTCCGAACGTCTCATTTAGAGGTCGTTCTTTGTGACTATGTGTGTATGATAATCATGACGTCACCACTCCCTTGTCACCATTATACTCTGATATTTTGGGAGTGTGACAGTAACGGCTTAAAAACCTTCCTTATACCCGTCGGAATCCTAGATCGCAAAGTATGATCGGAATGTCCAGATCGGAATAAGTAATAAAATCCAACTATCGCAATGTAGAACCAAACCCTTTGCGATGGTAATGGTTATTGCGATGGAAGCCCACGTTTAACTTGTACTTTCCGATGGAAGTTTCTGCAAGAATTTCAGAAAGATGAAAAAACAAGAAATTTCTCAACTTTTGATCCAAAATACTTGTTTTTAAGCCAAAACCAAGATGCCCAAATCACTACTACACGATTTAAATAAGTTATACGACTTAGAAACACAAACGACCACGGAAATGTTTTGATGTTTTGGCGAAAAACAATCAAAATCACACGAAATGCTTAAATACGAATCCCTTGGCGAAAGATACCACTTGTTGGATTGTAACACACGACTTATAAGAACAAGAAATAAAGATGAAGATTAAACCAAAAAAACAGATTAGATTAGATGAAGGAAAAGAGAAAACAAACAAAGTTGTGAATTCCTAGTGAGAGAAACACATACGTTTCTCTCTCTACAAAACAATGGAATGGAAAACACACACACAAATGAGGCTTAGGAGGCCTTTTATACTAAGTAGTAAGTGTTTAGGAGGCCTTCCTTATTTGTGTGTTCGGGACTAATTCCTACATAAACATTAATAACTAAGAACTCTCGACACCGTTGAATAGTATTTTTCACGAGCTTCGCAACGGTATATTATATGACCATCACTTTAAATACGGCTAACAAGTACAATGGTTTAGATGGGAGACGGTAATACATGATACTTTCATAAAGTTTTCAAAATAAGAGCCAATAAAAGTCGAATACATATTGGGGAAGATCAGTGGCGGATCTAGCGAGAAAACTAAGGTGGTTCCCGGTTTTGTTAAGATAAAAAATTTTAACCAGTTATTTAATTAACATGTCAGATCGGTTCAGGTTCGTTAATTTTAGCATTATTTCTTTAATGAAAATGAATGATTAAATATAAATATTAACTAATAATACGTTGTGTCAAGTGTATTATAATTTTTTTTACTATCGCATAATTAGATGTTGTCGAATCGTTTTAACATGTTTTTTTATGAGATAAACCGGTAAGAAAACAATTATTTATATATTCATATTTCATACACAAATGACAATTTCTGGTTTTTATTATAGTTTGATGGGATGATGGTTTTAATAACACTTATCACTAATTCACTATACAATTAATTTTCATAATATGTGGGTAACACAAGAAATTACCGCATCCAATATCAATATATAATCTTGAAAAGTAATGCATTTTTTTTACATACTCCACTTAATAGAAACGTTATAAAAAAAGAGGCCCCACAAGTTTTAAGTTTTGATCCACTCGTGTTAACCCATATTGTGATATTTTTATTTTTTATTTTGAAAAGCCCCACCTCCTATATTTGGACCCACGACAACTTTCAACTCTAAAAAACTCATCATCGTCTTTGTGGGTTACTGGGTTTTACTACATATTTCTCCAGCTAAATTCCCAGCTATTTGTTTCCCTTTTTTCTTCCTTTTCTCATCTTTCAAATGGATCTAAGGTGGTTCCTCATATTTTTCCAAGGTAGGTCCTAAAAATTTGTATACTGCGGTTCTTAGCAAATTCATTTTCTAAGGTGGTTCCCGGGCACCACCTATAGTAGCTGTAGGTCCGCCTCTGGGGAAGATGGTTTAGATGGGAGACGGTAATACATGATACTTTCATAAAGTTTTTAAAATAAGTGCCAATAAAAGTCGAATACATATTGGGGAAGATGATGGTAGAAACTTTGAAGGGGTTAATATCAATGTTTTTAGATCTGCATCGATTCGGCTGGAGCAACTGGTTGACCAGGTTTTGATCGAAAAAACAGGTCATATTGACTCGGTTTCAATTTTTCGAAACCCGACTAGACCTGTTAGGCTTGGGGTGACCCGCATCAACCCGGTTCTTGAGAACCTGTCGGTTTTCGATTTTTTCGGGTTTTTAAAAAGAATATGTAAATCTTAAGTATTTGTGACAAAATTTTATTTTTATATATTATATTGGTTAGTAAACAACTGATACATTTGATGTACAAAAGTTTTTATGGCTTATATATATATAATTTTTGTTAATTATTAAAAATATCAAAAAAATAATATTTTTTTAGAAAATCGAGTTGACTCGGATCAAACTGGACCCGATGACTCAACTGAGTCGATTTAAAAAGATTTTAAAACATCGGTTAATATAACATTAGCATTTGTTAATCGCTATAGAAAAAACTTTGGAACAAAAGGTGATAATTGGCCAAAAATTCCCCACTATATATTTCAAAGAAAAGTTCCACTAGAACTAGCTCATACTATAAAATAAATAACATTTATTTACTAAAAGTTTTGCTTACTATTAAGATTTACAATTATTTAAGTAATTATAACATCTCCTTACTAAAACATAATAAATTTAAAAATAGACAAAAGAAATCTACAACTTTTACTTACTCTTTTGCATATTAAAAAAGAGTCATTAAAAGTTTTACACTTTTGCTTACTCTTTATACTTTTAGCGCCCCCTTATTACTTACTCTTTTTTTAAGAGTAATAGTTGATAAAAATAATTTTTAGTAATTCTTTTTAGTATAAATTGATAGAAAATACTTTTAACGTCCTTTTATTACTTACTCTATCACATTTAATTTAGTAAAAAAATTCATAAATTTTATAGTGTCAGATATGATCCGAACTGTTACATATTCCAACAGTTTTATGATGGAAAATGTAGACGACAACGGGTCTGCCTTTACTCCAAGAAGATAGATAACATCTTACTCAATAATTGATGAGGACAACTCATTTCTACTGTTCTTAAATGTATGTACAAGAACATAGACACTAGAGTCATGTGGATTAATCGTGCATTAAAAACCAATTATACTAAAGAAACTATAATAACAAAAACGTTATGCTTAAAAAAGCATCACAACAGATAATGCACAAAAACATAACGAAACTAAAAAAACTTTTACCAAATAAAAAAATAAAAAACAATCAAAAGTCATACCAGTCAATTAAACATTAAAAAAAACATTTATCAAAAAAGTAAAACGATAATCAGAAATCATACCCGTCCATCGGACGGGTTTAGCCACTAATATATATATATATAAGAGGAGGGATATGCCACATAAGCATCCCATTAATCCAGGTCATCATTTTTTCCACATTTTTTGCCAGATTCGAACCTGGGTCGTGCAACCCACAACCAGAAGTCTTTACCACTGGAACAATACCCTCTAGCAAGTTATGTAGGATATCGAACCTGTAGTACTGAACATGAAGAGCTAGCTCATTTGTTAGGCCAACTCAAATATCATTGTCGTTTGTTGGCAAAAGGTACACAAGATACTTGCTCATTTATTCTTAATTTATTTTTGTGAACAAATAATATGATTACCAAAATTAAATTTTTTTACATGTACGAAATTGCTTCTGACAGCCTGTTGCGTTTACTGTTTCCCCCTTTTTCCACCATTGTTGCAATCTGGTTTGCTGTTTTCGGTGTACCTTTGCTTTTGATACATTTTTGCTACTGTTGCTAATAATCAAGATGGATGACCAGTAATACAGAAGGCGCACCAGCACCAGCTAAGCTCTAACACCACACATGTTTAACGATACAAATAAGCTTAAAGTCTTTTTGATGTTTAGTGTAAAATCTACAGTAGCTGTGGGTGTTATTGCTTTCGCATTTGTAATAGCTTCTGGCTATAAAATTTTCTTAATCCAACTTAAGACTTGAGACACTCAGTTGCTAAATGATAATCCAAACACCCCTATATCGACCATTACCAATGCATTTTTCGTAACAGGTTTGTGAGGAAGTGAAACGAGCTTTAGAAAAGCTAAGCCTTGCTCGAATAACTGACATAAGTTTTGTTATGAATTTATTCAACCTTCTTTTATTCCACAAAAAGGTAGCGGCAGTTATAGTGATTCTGTCGTAATAAAGAGCTGTTACTTTTCTTTACTACTGAATTTACACTAAACGGTATGATATGGATTGTAACCTTTGTCCAGTGAAAAAAGGGGAAGAGAGAGCCATTGTTGAACTGAAGTAGCCGTATGATGTGGTAAATATAAGTATCATAGCTATGCAGTTTAATACGGCTAATGTGTTGGTTACTTGATTTCATTAAGCTATCGAGCTAATATTTATAACAGTCATTCTGATCAATTTATCTCATTTTCTATTGGTTATAAGAGAACCAATATTGTGTATTATGTATATCTATATTATGATGACCTTATAATCATGACAGAAGAACCAATCATCAACCTTGAGAACAATCAAGTGTCGTGCCAATTTAGATACTAATGGACCACCTGGTCTTAACAAAAGGATCTTGCAATTACTCCCTATTCCCGCTGTCCTAATATTTGGATATATAAGTATAACTATGATTAAACAGGAGTGTAACCAGAAGATGGAACCAGTTCTCAAAACAAAACATTAACACATTCAAAGACTCCCATTTAGGACTGAAAAAGGCATTCTTCGTAAATGGATTTATCGGTTTGATATTTTTCAGTACCTTGAGAAGTTCACTCAGGTACGCTCCCTTTATTTTTCTTCGTGTTCATGTTCATTTGCTGGAACTAAATTATTCAATAGGATGCAAGTGAAACAAATCATTGAAATAATGGAAGGCAATCCAGATCTTATCATTGGAAACTATCACACGAATTTCTTAGGGGATGAATGGCTTTTAAAATTAAGCGATAAGTACTAATTAAGATTCTTAGAGGTTAAGGGGGCTGATTGGATGATGCAAATAGGGTGATCTTTTTGTGTCTTATGGTTTCAATGTTAACAAGAAAGGATTAAATACTTTCCATGTCTTTTTATTATCAAAGAGAGCTGGGGGGGTCTTGGTATCAATCTTGCTAATGCCTATTAACTGCTATATAATGACCAAACTATACTATATATGAACATAAACTTATATCAACTTATTCCTCATAGTTTATCATGTTACTTTTCTCTATAGTTCTGGGACACTACAGCAAGAGTCTGATGTGATACACATGTTGAGAATGTGGTTAAGGAAAAAGTGATTCATTTTTACAAAAAGCTTTTTAAACAAGAGAATAAGAGTGTGAAGTCAGTTCTGACGAAGATATCTGATCAAATTGTGAGGTTGAAAACATAGAAGTGTTTTAATATTGGGTGGATGGGAATTTGTCGAAGTGGAAAGTTGTGGTGCTGAAATGGCTTTTGCAAGAAAGATATGAGCCCTAGAGGAGAGTTTTGTCACTAAGGAGACGAAAAACGAGTTTGAAACAGTTGTGGTTGAAGTTGGGCCAAGGTTTTCGTCTACTACAAACGTGGTCGGAAAACGTTGAGAAGATATGTAAGACTTGTGTGTTCTTGCAAGTTAATAGTAGGGAGCTGTCGAGAAGGTATCTATTATACGTTAAATGCGATGTGGACCACTTTCAGAGAGTCGAATTGGTGACTTTGCTGCAATGTTGCATGATCGTATGACTAAATGTCTTTACCCTGAAAAGCTTGTGTCTTTTAAAACAAGTATTGTTCCAGAAGAGGTTTATTATGTATGCATTAAAAAGGGGCAAAAAGCGTTGGAAGAGATCAACCAGCGAATGGGGTTAGCGTTTACTAAACAAGATTTACAGTATTACACTGGGCTATTTAAAGATGATATTAAACGTGACTTCAGAATGTTGAGGTTTTTCATATTGCACATTCGAATTGAGAGCATAATAGACATTGGTTTTTCATGGGCAAAAGTGCTTTTAAATGTGTTCATGCCATTGATGGGAGTGAACTATAAGGCATTCAGTGAATTGTTTGACATCAAACATCATAGGAAGAACATGATTGCTAATGAAGTACATGTCCAGATGTTCGAAATTTACAAGGAACAAGTTCGAGATTTACTTACTACAGATGGATCAGTGTGACACTGTGACTGATATCCTTCTTCATATACTAAAATCTGTTAAATACTCACAAGTTACAGTAAAAAAGGGTCATCCCATCTATCTAATCTCTTACCAAACTGGGAATCTAAACAGGAAAATGCCATCAGACTTCTAAGGGAAGAGCTTGAAACTTTGAGCAAGCAACAACGTGAAGTCGACTTTAAAACAATTAGAGGGATAAACAGGTAGAAATAGATGCAGGGTATACTGTAACTTAATGGAAATGCATCTGTTGTCACTGGACCAGAACTAAATAGTGTATAGAAAGCCAATCCAAATTTGTTTGGTTTTTATAAGTTCATATATACGGGCCCTTTTTTAGTCTTATGTATCAGGTTTGGGATAGTCAATAGCGATCGAGAAAATAATTGCAAAAGTTTATGATTAAAATCTAATGCCCGTTATACGTTAATATAAAACGTTTATGACATACAAATATACAAATCATTTTTGACCCGATAATAGGTATTAACGTTATAAATGATTAATATATTATAGTTAACCTTTATTTGTATGACATATACAAATATACAAATCATTTATGATTAATATATTATAAATATAAAACCTTTATGCCATACAAATATACAAATCATAAATAATCTGTAGACGTTTATATTATAATCGGGTTTTTTTCAAATCGATCCCAAGATTCATAACCGGTTTAATAAAATAGTTAGGATCAATGAAAAACCGGCTAAACAAACTAATACGGTTAAAATCGATCTGAATCTATCCAATCCGATAAAAACCGGGTAAAATCTAACGAAAAACCAGTTTCAAACCGATCCAGTATAAGTCAAACTGATTGACTTAAAACAAACCAATTTTTAAAAATTCCGATTTGTCCACCTTTACATATATTGAACAAGACGGATCCAAGAGATTGTATTAATCATATGAACCCGCCTTAGATTTGGACATGCATAAAACAGCCAACAAGCTATTTGTTTCACAAAAATATATTTATAAAAAGAAAACCAATATTAATAAAATGACACATTCATATAGGACAAAACAAGTCCACCGGATCGACCGAGCACTAAAAATATCAAATAATACATACTTTTAAGTTTTATTTAAAAAACGAATCCCACTAAAAAACGTATTTTATAAAAAATAATAACACAAAACCCCCCGCCAATATTAGTAAACGGAAAGATTGACATGGGACTAAACAAGTCCGTAGGGTGGGCCAAACATTAAAAATATCAAAAAATAAATTCTTCTAAGTTTTCTTTTAACAAAAATAATACACACTACAAAAACATTAATTAAATCCACTAACGTACTTAAAAAAAACCCACATTACTAAAACAAGAAATTGACATGCGACTAAACAAATGCATTTGGCGCGCAATACACTAAAAATATTTTAAAAAAAATGTTTGTTAATTCTAACAAAAACCTCTTCCACTACAAAAAAAATAATATACACAAACGTACTTTAAAATAAATAATGAAACGAACCCCGCCCCCCCTCTATAAAATATACTAAAAGTTGTTACAAATTCAAGAACTTAAAACACACAAACAATAAACTCTCCAGAACAAAAAAAAAAATGACCCCGTCCGTTAGGCGGATTACGACGCTAGTATATATATATATATATATATATATATATATATATATATATATATATATATATATATATATATATATATATATATATATATATATATATATATATATATATATATATATATATATATATATAGGGACGAGTTAAAATAAAAAGACATTTTTTGTAAGAAGGATAAGAAGGATTTTCAGCCATTGATTTAAAAATAAATGGATGAGATCAATCCATACTTCTAACTAACTAACTAACCATCTAAATATGATTTTAAAAATGTTTTCAAAAAATTTTGAAAAAATTCCATAATGTTAGATATGTTGGTGCATAAAAAAGTTGTGAAAATAGTTTTTATTATTTTGAGTTTTTTTACGTTTTTTTTATGCACAAAAAACTGAAATTTGATGCACAAAAAGGTAAAATTTGGTGTACAAATTTATTTTCATGCACAAAATTTTTAAATTATTTTAGTTTGATGCGGCATCAAATTTTAAAGCAAAAAGTCAAAAGAAGTTGGGCATAAAAATGAATTCTTGATGCACAAAAAACGTAAAAAAGCTTAAAAAATCGTTTTTTATGCATCAAAATTTCGTTTTTTGTGCATTAAAAAAATATAAAAAACTTCGAATTAAAAAAACTTTTTTTACAAAACTTTTTTGCACCAACATACCCGATCTACTCGATTTTTTCAGAAATTTTGAAGTATTTTTTAAAAATCATGTTTAAATGGTTAGTTAGTTAGTTGGTTAGTTAGTTAGGATTGTGGTTTAATCTCATCCATTGATTTTAAATAAACGGCTAAAAATGCTTCTTATCCTTCTCACCAAAATAAGTTTTTTTATTTGATCTCTCCCCTATATATATATATATATATATATATATATATATATATATATATATATATATATATATATATATATATATATATATATATATATATATATATATATATATATATATATATATATATATATATATATATATATATATATATATATATATATATATATATATATATATATATATTATATATATATATATATATATATATATATATATATATGTATAGGGTTAATATACAAAGATGTTACTAAACGTTCCAAAAAATTTGTCCTAAAGTAACAAACGTTCAAATTGTGTTTCTAAGTTACTCAACTTTGGGTGACCGATTGTTTGGGTTACTGACTTTATTATCACCCATTACTACCGGTTACACGCTGACGTGTAATCCCACTCATACAAAATATTTTTTTATATAAAAAAAGACAAAACCAGATGACTGATCCCAATTTCTTTCATTTTCAATATTTTACAAACACACTCAAAACACACACACATCGATCCCAACATGGTGGTTATCTAAAAAATAATATGATTCCTTTGAATCTTGTGTCGCCATCTGCATAAAAAGGTATAATTTGGTCCCTATTTTAATGTTTTTGTTGGTTTTCCTAGTTAATTAAAGATTATAAAAATTAGGGTTTATAAAAATAATTTGGGTTTTTTTTAAATTAAGTGTTTCCATAGTTCTATTTGCACTCAGTTTCGTTATTTTATGTAAAACCCCTAATTTTTATAAATTAGGGTTTATAAATTTAATTTTGGGGTTTTTCTAAATTTAGGGTTTATAAAAATAATTTGGGTTTTTTTCTAATTAAGTGTTTCGTTATTTTATGTAAAACCCTAATTTTTTTAAATTAGGGTTTATAAATTTAATTTGGGGTCTTTTAAATTAACATTTTCAATTATAAATTTGGGTTTTTTTTAAATTAAGTGTTTTGTTATTTTTTGTAAAACCCTAATTTTTATAAATAAGGGTTTATTAATTTAATTTTGGGGCTTTTAAAATTAGTAGTTTCTATTGTTTTCTATTGCACCCAGATGGAATTTCCTTCATCAACTCGGACGTATCTCATAAAGTTTCATCGTGAAGGAGTCTTTGTAAGGGATCCCTTGAATTACGAATATGATATGGTTTGTGAGCTTCCAGAGGTGGATATGGATGGCATGAATTAATGGGTTAGTATATATATATATATATATAGGGGGACGCTATTGTGATGTCCACTCTTAAAATAAAATCAATAGGAACCGTTTTGGACCATTAGATCAGCCATCATTAATAAGATCAAATTGTAATTAAGTGAGCAATTATTTTAATATGGTAATGGCAATTTTGTAAATTAGTGATACTTAATGGCCATATTCTATATTTATTTCTTACGTGAAGAGTTTTTATTTTAACTAAACGTGAAGACATCAAATTGGTGAATAAGTATACTACAAACTTTTATTTTAATATTATTTTGTTTGTTCGTAGTAAGATCTTATTTTATATGTTTATTTAGGTGTAAGTTCTTTATTTTTTTGATGTAGAATATTTTTTATACTCTTTTTGGTTGATACATGGTTATTATATACAACCCATAACGAATAAAGACAAAATCTATGCATAATGAGTAATCATAGTGATACAATGGTGGATTAAAATGTACAACTAATTAAAAAATTCAAATGATACCGATTTAGAAAATATTTGACTAACTAAATAAGACACTATTTGAAAAATATATAATCAAATGATACATATTTGAAAAATGACACAACTAATTAAGTGACACGTATCCAAAAAAACCTAAGTAATCAAATTAAGTGACACGTATCCAAAAAAACCTAAATAATCAAGTGATACGTATTCGAAAAATATACAACCAACTAAAAAAACCCAAATAATCAAGTGATACGTATCGGAAAAATAAATAACCAACTAAATAAAAACCCAAGTGATACGTATCCAAAAGAATTCATGACGAACTAAATAATCAAGTAATACGTATTCGAAAAATACACAACCAACTAAAAATAAAGACCCAAGTGATACATATCTAAAAAAGCGTAGATAATCAAGTGATACGTATCCAAAAAAGCGTAAATAATCAAATGATACGTATCTAAAAATACACAACAAGAAAAAACTTATATAAATATACCTAACAAATTAAAAAAAACCAAATAATACATTTCTAAAAATTACACAACCATATAAAATAGAAAAAAAAAAGTGCCACAATTAACTAACCTTATTCTCATTTTATAATATTTAGAAAAAAATAAAAACCAATCTCTACCTTATTTGTAATTCTTTAACTAACATTCTCATTTTATAGTAATTCTTTAACTCACACATTACTTTTCGTATACATACAAATTATGACAAAGTAGATAAGATACACAACATCTATTTTATACAAAAATATGTATCAACAGTACAACACTATGACGACGGGTTCAATCACCGATTGAAAATCCAATCAAAAAAATACGCATTAATCTTATAATAATAAGATATACAAAATATAAGATAAGACCAAGAACATGCATCAATATATGGATCACGAAGCCTCGTAAGAGTTTAAACAACATGCGAGGGTTATGACGATTATGAGGCTGCCTTCATTATGAGCGCCGATTGATGTGTGTATTGATCAGACAGTTCTGAAATTACCAGATTCTGACATTGATCCGGCGTGACTGCACTGACTGAGATCATCCTGTCCATAATACGCAACGGGTATCATGGTTTCCGACTGCCAAAGTGATGGCCAAGATTATTTTTTTTCCATAAGAGACTTGGAAAAAGAAAGTGTACAAAGAAATAAATGTAGAAATTTTGTCGTCATATTTTATTATAGGTAGATGGGTTTAGGAAATGGTTAGGCAAAAAATTAAGAGAACTAAATACCCCATATTACCCTTTTACTTTAGTTTATAATTTAATTTTAGTTTAGCTCTTTAAGTTTTACATATTAAATTCTGGTGCCACATGTCATATTATTATTGGTTCTTATTGTTTTTACGTTAAGGGGTGGTTCTTACTTGAACGCAAATCTATATATATATATATATATATATATA